>WAAE01021443.1:0-136392 GCA_013400495.1 Nicator chloris
AAGAGAAGTCTCTGGGAGACCTTAGAGCAGCCTCCCAGTACATAAAAGGAGCCTGCAAGAGTGTTGGAGAGGCGTTTTGGAGAAGGGCATGTAGTGGTAGGACAGTGGATAATGGCTTTAAACTGGAAGAGTGTCTGTTTAGATACTGGAAGAAATTCTTTGCTGTGTGAGGGGTGAGGCACTGGACAAAGTTACCCACAGAAGTTGTGGATGCCCTATCCCCCAAAGTTCAGGACCAGACTGGATGGGGCTTTGGGCGACATGGCCTGGTGCAAGGTGTCCCTGCCCATGGCTGTGAGGTTGGAACTAGATGATCTTTAAAGTCCCTCTCCAACCATTCTGTAATAATTAAATGGCTGCAAGCCACCAGGAGACACTCCCTATCAGCATTTCCATTTCTGTATTCAATTACTCTTAAGGCTCATTTGTTCAGTATATCCTAAATAGGCTTATACAAAGTATAAAATGTGGATATTTAAAAGAGATGGTTTTCTGACAACCATGCTTCAATTTTTCTAGGATTTTGTTTCTTGAAAACTTACTTTTTCAGACAGTTCTTCCTGAGAGGTCCCAATCACAATTTGTGTACAGAATTTCTGAGAAAATATTTGACTATTACAGGCTTACTTGGCTGTTACTGCATTATTTGATTTTAGTATTCTTTTTTAGTGCTTTCCTTGACTGTATGTTTGGAATGGATAATGTATTCTTCTACAAGTTTAAATAAATAGAAAAAATGTTAAAATGTTTAAATTATTTTAAAGAATTTATATTAATTTCAAATGTGTAGCCTTCCAGTGCTACTGAAATAAAAAAAATAGAAATAAGACATTCCTTAAAATAAAACTTGTGTTAAGGAGTTTTCTGCTAGGGCAAAGTTCTAGCAGATGTCTGCGCTGCAGGGCCAGGGCTGAAATCCCCTGTACAGCCTTGCTAATGTTCCATTTCTGCCAACACACAAATTTACAGAGGTAGTGTTGGAGGGGGTTGGTAAGTATTCTGGTGTATTCTCATGATAAAGTGCACACTATGCCTCTGATCCTGTGTCTTCTTTATGTACCAAACCCAAATGATCTGGACAAGCCCTTCTAGATGCAAGAGAGAGATCTGTCCTTCCTTCCTCTGTGCTTCCTTCCTCTCCCCCTACCTCAACATGGGTGCTTTTTTGCAGGAAAGTGAAGGAAAAGAAGAAGGATTTGTCTTTGTCCTTTGTCAAAAAGTGGCTCTTCATTAATGAAACAACAGATCCTATGAGAGTAACAAGTAAGGTTAAAGCTTATATTTTATTTCAGTTTTTTGTGCTTTGTTTCAATAAAGAGCCAGTAGAACTTTTTAATTTCTGTGCCTTCTGTAAATTTATATTTTCTATTCTCAATGCAGATTAGATGAACTTGAAGCCTGCAGTCAATCGCATATTAGCCATGTAATAAAAATTTTGGTTTAAAATTTTGTGCTGTCAGTCCTATGTGCCTATTTTTCTGGAAATATGGTGGGATTTTTTTCCCCTCCTCCCTATGCAATACATGTTTGTACTATGTACAATACAAATTTGTGCTATGGATAAAAATCAATAAGGTCTAAAGATAATTTGACATCTTTGACATAGAAGAGCTAAGCATCAAGCAAGCCTTTTCATCAAGACTACTGCAATAGGTAGTATTAAGGTCCTTCTGAAAAAACTCTTTACACAAAGATCTTTGTCATGAAATGGTAGCTGGGCATCAATTAAAATAGATCTAATTAACAGTTTCAGATGCAGACCTGGAAAATACTTGTCATAGTCTTCACCAATCTAATACTTTATGCAAAATATCCTTTATTAACCATTCCAGTGCATTTTTGCAATCTAATGTCAGTTGCAAGGAATTCTCAAGAAAAAACACAGGAAAGCAAATTTTAAAAAATCAGTCATCTTAGAACATGACTTTCATTATGCTGTGATGAGTATACACTTTCTAATAGTGTATTCCAATAATACATTTCTTAATGTATTAGTTATATTCTGAATGAGCAGGACTTGTGTGTGTATGTACATTTGTATTTTCATCTGGACATGCACACACCTGTATGAATTCATTCTGCCTTAAAATACTGGGGAGCGTGGAGTGGCTTCTGGAGAGGAGAATCTTTTAACTTTACTGACAGCAATGCTTGGATTCTTTATTAACATGTTCATGAGTCTGCCATACATGTGTTGTAATGTCATGATAACTGCTTCATGTGAAAACATCAGTCATGAATCCTGTGGTGGTTTCCTCTGCTGAGGATTAAATAAGATCTCTCAGTATTGCATTTTACCCAGACTTAAACAGCTCAGAGGCCAAGGTGAGTAGATGTCTCAAGTTGGCAGAATTGATGCAGAAGTGATAAGCATTTATTTTTATCAGAACAAGTTTAGAGGGAAAAGAAATAAGACCCACTGGATACTAATTCAGTCACTTTCAGGACTGAAATTGCAGCTGATTGGCCTTTAATGATTTTTCTCTTTGAAGTTACTCATTCTCTCTGTTGCATGTGTCTCATCTAATAAATGTAAACTACCTAAAGTTGAGCAATTTATGGGAATTTTCTGAATAACTGAACTATGCTTGCATATGAGTATCTAAAATACAAGGTACAAGATAGATACACCCAGTCATCAGGAGACCAGGAACTCAGGCTCTTGATTTGAGCAAGGGTGGCGACCATCTGCGCATAAATAAAATGGATGCTTTGAAGACATTTTCATGAGTTGCAATTCAGATTCTAAAAAGAGTAAAATTGTGGGAATCTGTGCAGAATCATCATGGAGTCATAGAATGGTTTGGGTTAGAAAGGACCTTAAGGATCATCTAGTTAAAACATTCCTGCCATGAGCAGGGGCACCTTTCACTAGACCAGGTTGCTCAGAGCTCTATCCGACCTGCCGTGAACAATTCCAGGGATGGAACATCTACAGCTTCTCTGTGCAATCTGTTCCAGTGCCTCACCATCCTCACAGTAAAGAACTTACTATCCAATCGAAACCTGCCTCTTTCAGTTTAATATCCTTAGCCCTTGTCCTAGTCAGCGCTTGTCCTTGTCCAAAGCGCCTCTCCAACTCTCACAGGCTTCCTTTAGGTACTGGAAGGTGCTCTAAGGTCTCCCTGGAGCCATCTCTTCTCTGGGCTGAACACTCTCTGCCTGTCTTCACAGGAGAAGAAGCATGCTTAGGCAAGATAAAACATACACAGGCTCCCTTTTAAAATCTAGGGATCTATGCAATACCCTATTCAAAGCAGCTGGATCAATCAGAAAGAGAACCTGTTTGTTACCAAGACCTCCTCTGTTGTCTTTTTCTTTGTATGTGGCAAGGGTAAGTCATCAGTAAAACTGCCTGGATGCTGGTGTGATTGGTGTCACTCCATTTGTCCTGTTTCTTACCTGGTGTAGCTCCAGGTGGTTGCTGCTGTCTGAAAAATTCAGTTAATAGTCCTATAATATATAGTTAATAATTATATTAACTATAGAAATAGCTATATATATAACTATAATGATATATAATTATAGTTACATAATATATAGTTAAGAGTTATGAGCTATAAGAATTGGCTGCTGTTAGCAACACAGTTCTGAGCCTCTTTGCATCCAATGTGACATCTGATAAAATCTGCCTTTTCACATAAAACAAATGAACAGAGAGGAAGATAACCCACAAACAAACAAACAAACCCAAATAAAAACCCAAACAAACAAAGAAGCACACAAAAAACCCCACTAATACCTAAAATTTGCACTGCTTTATTGTTTCACTTTTTCTGGGAAGTACACCAATAATGTTTTTCTTTCTGTTCTTAGAAATGTTTTCCGGTACTGTAAAGAAAGATGCAACATCCTCGAAGTTCAAACTTCATGTCTCTTAAAGCTGTGAGAAAGCAGGATATCTGTCACTGATGCAGTTGGGTTTCTGGGACAAATTAGCGTGCAACTCGGTTAGACTGCCTGGTGTGCCCTTAGGAAGTGGGGAAAAGTGAAGTCAGGTTATTTTATTAGGTTCTCTGTGTCCGTTTGCATGGCTGCATTCTGAGATCTATATAATACAACAAACTGGAAGGTTCAGGTGCCCAAACAGGGAGTTGTGAGTACATTTCACTGTGTGAACCCACCTGATGCATCTACACAGTTTGGTGCTTTTACTCAGTTACCTGCCATCTGAAATTATTTTCCATTGTCTGTTTTATTTGATAACAGAAATAAGTTAACTTGCTGATGGTCTGCAGTATCTGCTGTGGAAGGAAAGAGCACACAGTAGATTCTTGGAGGTATATTTCTATATCTAATGTGACTTATACCGTGACAAATCAGTTACATGGGTTTGGCTTCAAGTTGATTAATGTTTTACAATAAATGAATTCCCGCAACTCACATTTTCTGGTGGAATTATTCACAGATTTGTAAGCAAACCTATGAGAACATTAATTCAGAACTGGAGATAATTAGCACTTCTCATTTAGTTTTCAGTTGATTATTCTGCCTTCAGTATATGAACTAAATTTCTTGAAACTTATAAGAACTAGTTCACTTTGCAATCCTAAGTGATACTGACTAAGAAAGTGGAGATTTGCCTCCTAAGTATTGGCAGTGGTCAAAATCCACAAGGCCAGAGAGGACTAAGGAGGATTTCATGGTGCTTTAAAACCTTCCTGTTAAAAAGCCACCTACCAATGCAAAGAGAGTGCAGATGCTAAAATCCCACCACTTCTGGATACTTCCTGAGTTTAGCAGCCCTCATTGTTCCAAAGCAAGATTATAGCCTAGGAAGAAGAATCCTGCAGAACCCAATCCCTCCTGTTTTACAGCTCTGCAGAGATTCTGACTGTGTGAATTAAAACAATAATGTGTTTGTACCAGTGATATCCAGCTGTGTCCATACCCACAGCACATTCCTCTGAAATGTGTGTGGTTGGATGTGGGACGTAAAACATAAAAAATGGTCAGACCAAAGCTCGATCTGTCCATTTCTCATTTTCCTTAAGCAGCTGCTTTTTGGTGCACAATTCCTTATGCTTTGTCATGGGCAAACAGGCAGGCAGTGCTCTGCTGTCTGCAGCCCTGAGCCCTTCAGCTTTAGGCTGCTGGCTTTGTAGCCAGCTGTGGTGCTGGTACCAAATGGCACAGCTCCAGCTTTCCTTCTAACTTGCCAGGTTGTGCCCAGCTCTTGGTGTCTCTGTCATTCAGAGGAAACTGTCGTGCTGGGAGGTGCAACCACAGCCAGGGTTTGCCTTGTGTGGTTGTGGCTGGCGTGGTTTAACAGAGCAGGGAGCTGGACACTGCACAGCCACTCCCTCACTCCCCACTGCCAGTGGGATGGGGGAGAGAATCAGGGGAAAAGAAATAAAATTTGTGGGTTAAGATTAAAATGTGTTAATAATACAGAAACTGAAGAGAAAATAATATTATTAATAATAACAACAAAAATATGTTGGTTTGTTGTTGTTGTACAGAGCAAGTAATGCAAAATGCAATTGCTCACCACTCACTGACCAATGCCCAAGCAGTTCCTGAGCAGTGGTACTCTGCTAGATTTCCCCCTGATTTATATGCTGAGCATGACACCATATGATGTGAAATATTGTTTTGGCCATTTGGGGTCAGCTGTCCCAGTTGTGTCTCCTCCCAGCTTTTTGTGCACCCCCTGCCTCCTTAATCTCAGGAGAGGGTGAGAAGCTGAAAAGTTCTTGCCTTAGTGTCAGCACTGCTCACCAGCAACTAAAACATCAGTGTGTTATTAAAATTATTCTCATCCTAAATCCAAACCACAAACAGCTAGGAAGAAAATTACCTCTGTTCCAGCCAAAACCAGGACAATGGCAAAACTGAGCCCTGCTTGGCTTCAGGCAATGGGTCTGTGCATCCCAGGCACACCCAGGCAATGGGAGTGTACTTGAACAGCCCAGAGGGAACTGCTGAATTGTCCGCTGGGGGATTGCTGGAGAATTTCCCCATCTACATGCACAGGTAAACTCTAAAGATGTTTCCAGGGGCAGGGGAGTGAAGGCTAAAAGATGTTTGGAATGGATTTGAAGGGTTGTAAGAAGATGAGTTTAAAGGTAGCATGATAGGTATGAGCAAGTCTGGTCCAAAGGGTTTCTGTGAGAGACAGTGCAGTTTTCTGAGCCAGGAGCCATGGCTAAGCTCTGTTGCTTTAATGTCGCTTTTGAGCCAGCTTTCACTTCCTTCTCTATTTTAATGGGGGAAACTTTTGTGCTTTTAGCTGTGGGGTGGGTTAGAGTTCCTGTGATGACAGCACAGAGCCCAGATTCAGGGAAATTCTTCAAAAGCCAGGCCAAGGAAGCTACATTGTCTTTTAAGCTTTTTTAAGTTTTTCCCATTAAAATTCAGTGGAAACAGGGTATACAATTACTGCCAGCTGAGAAAATTATTCAGAGGAAGACAAGGGTGTATTTTAAATAAATTGAGTATCATATGTGTTTATATGCATGCAAATGCACACAGAAGATGAGAAGAGAGCCATATGGCACTGGGTTACAAATGGCTCTGCGGCTCAGGGAAATTAATAACTCTAAGCTTTGATATATATGAGCCTGCTGGGGCTCAGATGTGTGCATGCTGGTGCTTTAAGAAACCAGCTGAATCAATAAACAAACATTTGAAAGACAAAACACTCAGCCAGCATCCAGCTTAAAAATTCAGGGAAGATACCCTTAAAAAGGACTTAGAAAAAAGGTTGTGGCTTCTGCTAAGAGTGAAACACCCATAAGATTAAAATGAGCTTGTTTATTTTTATATATTGTACTGTTCTGTAGCTACTGTACATACTAAGTATGTTTCCTGCTGTTTACAGGTTTTTTGTCTTAGCCTCTAAAATTATTGTCTTAACATCAATATTAACTCCTTTAATTACTGAACCAGAGTAATTTAAAGAATCCTTTGGAAACACCAATCACTTTTAGTCAAAATCCAGGCTTTCCACCTTCATAAAAAAATAAAAGTTTGTATACAAGGTTCCTTCCTTTCCTCTGTGTCTTTGTCAGCAGAGCAAACATTTATGAGGAAAGACATGCACTGGAAACAGCACAAAGGTAAATTCTCCACAGCAGAACATAAACAGCCCGGCAAAACTGCTCAGTAATGGTTTCTTTGCACTTTAGGCTGAGACTTTGCAAGGCCTGTATGCCCTAACCCACATGAGTGGGACTTCTTAATGTTGTGCTTTCCTAGGAAAGAAAAGGAACAGGCATGTTAAACAGTGACACTGCATCATACTGTGTAGGTTTAGTCTGAAGCAATATTAAAAATCACATCATATTCATGTGAGACTGAAGAGTGGTATTGCTAAACTTATAAGGAGATGTGATCAGATATTAATTAACTGACAACCAGCAGCATTCAATGTCTCCAGTAATGCTGGAATTGATCTATGTCTCAGGAAAACGGGATGGGAACCGATCTAGTTTGCAGACTTAGGATTTATTATTTGTTTGTATCACAAGCAATAAGCAAGAAATACAAGAAAACAACAAAATTTATTCAAAGCTGGATCAAGAACAAAATGGCAGCTGAAGCATAACATTTGATAGGTTATCTGCTATACAATAAATAACAAGTTATTTATCTAATAATTTACAAGAAGGAATTTAGTGTCATAATACTCTAGCAAATTAAAAAAGACCCTACATGGGCTAAATAAGAACAAAAGACTTCTATAACTAAGAGGAACAATACACAACAATTCATTATTTAAGATTGAAACTTCTTCTATTTTTATAA
This sequence comes from Nicator chloris, assembly GCA_013400495.1. Taxonomy (NCBI): domain Eukaryota; kingdom Metazoa; phylum Chordata; class Aves; order Passeriformes; family Pycnonotidae; genus Nicator; species Nicator chloris. The sequence goes on from WAAE01021443.1 coordinate 7,750, forward strand.
AGCATATATCTAGAACATAACACACTTTGAACTATTAGTCTTTGTTCTTGTACCTTATGATAAATATAAATGTATTTTTTTTGTCTTCTATTTTCCTGCTTTCTCTGGGAGAGTTTTGGAGTTTCCAGCCTTTTTCTTAGTTCTCTTTCACCTCCTGAGGCCTTCTTTACACTTTCTTTTACCTTTTAATAACCCTTTTACCTTTTATATTTCTTCAGTAACCTGAAGAAGTCCAAGCCATGAGCATCCAGCTTTTCCAGGGGAGTGCTATTGGAAGTGGCATCAAAGGCTTTTCTAAAGTCCAGGCAGACAAAATTCACAGCCTTTCCCTGATTCACCAAGCAGGTGACCTTGTCATAGGAGATCAGGTTGCCAAGCAGGACCTTCCTCCCACAAACCCACACCAGCAGAGTGTGATCCCCTGGCTGTTCTGTTGTGCCATGTGATGCCACTCAAGATGACCTGCTCCATGCCTTTCCCTGGCACTGAGCTCAGCCTGACAGACCTGTAGTTCCCTGGATCCTCTTTCCCAATCTTTTTGTCCCTGGTTGTCATGCTTCCTGACCTCTAGTGAACAGGGACATCCTGGATTATCCAGGATTGCTGGTAAATGATGGAGTGTGGCTTGCTGAGCATCTCTGCCAGCTCCAATTTGGCCTGGATAGCCTTGTGTCTAAGTGGTGAATGTGAAGAATGTGCTCTAGTCTCAACACATTGCTCTAGCCTATTGCTGATGTGACTGTCAATAACTCGTCCTCACAAGCAATTTTTTTATATATGTACATCAAGTGGCATTTTCACGTTTTTGTTTGTCTTGGGGAGAGGATAGGGGATGCATTTATCTTTAGATTAAATAACTGTGCATATCCATTTTGACTTCTCTTCCTACCTGTATTCTTTTGCATCAAGTTCTGAGTTGTCCTGTTTGCAAATACATAACCTGTAGTCATTCTGTTCAGATGCCATCTCCTGTTTTTCTTGTTTTGGGTGGGGGTTTTTTGTTTGGGTTTTTGTTTTTACTTTTTTTATCATTCCAGCTGCTTGGTAACGTGCATGGCAGGCTGAGGAGTTCCTAGCCAGGCTAAGTATCACAGCATGGGTCTATAGCACCTTCTGAATTTCACTGTAATCAAGAGAGAAGAATGTGTCTGGCTTCACCTGAAAGGCAGCCATGTATTGTAAATCATCAAACAGGGACTGCAGTAATTTGGGGGAAGAAAACCACAAAATGTGATGTCCTCAGAATTCAAGATCCTTTGGTCAGTCAATAAAAATTTGAGTGGGAGTAGAGATACTGAAACACGTTCTTTGTTGCTTCAACTTTGATTTTTTTTTTGCCCATGATATTACTAGACATTAATTTTTTGAGCTGCTTTGAATCCCAGGAACTTATGAACTCAGTGATTTCCTCAATGAGCTAAAGACTCAAGATCGATTAGAAACCTTCAGATTAAGAGTGTGAAAACATAGGTCAAGATTCAATATGGGTAGAAAGCTCTTGCTTGTAAAGATATGACATAAATCATCAATTACTTGGTTCAATTCATATTCTCCATATGGACCTGACTTCTTTTTGCTGCTGGGGATTTTGTCTAGCTTTCATTTGCATGCCAGAAAGTAAATATTGGCAAGTTCAGACTTTCACAGCATCGGCTGTTTGGGATCCATAAAGTACTCTGTACACCTAGCTCTACATACAAATAGAAATGATTTAGCAACCACTTATTGAGGATTAATACTTAGGATGAATTATATTTTCACACTGCTTTCCAATTGGCTGCCTAAACTAGAGGATTTAGTGATTCCTATTTATGTAGAGCCTTTTATTTATGGTGCTTGCTGATAAACATGAAATTGGTGTCTTGCTTGGCAGAGCTTGTTTGTTTCTTCTCATTTTAAGGCTTTAAACACAGGTATGTGAAACCATGACAGGTTTTCTCTGCTGGCAGGGGTGGCTCAGATGGCATCTGTTTGGCCACAGCTCTCATGTTAAATTGTATTGTGCTGGATTTTCCCTTGGGCTCAAATGCTATTGATGCAGGGTTAAAAGTTATCCCAAAGGAAAATGCAAAATCTTGATTTTTTTCAGTCAGCTCTGGTGTTGACTGAGATGAGCAGTGTGTAAGTGCTTGTGAGTCAGCTGGAGAAATGGGTGCATGGCTTGCCTTTTCCCTGGCATGTGCTGGCTCAGACACACCTAACACAGGGTCATATCCCAGATTACAGCACTTTGCAGCTGGTAGTTTCTCCTTCCTGGAGAGGATTCAGACCCACTCACTTACAGACACACTTAGCCCTTCTAGGATGAGGCCAAAGGAGTGCTAAGGAACTGGCTATAGGTCAGCACTGTTAGCAGATGAGTTCTGGAGCTCATCTCTGCAGCTGTGTATGAAAGAAAGAGGAGGGGCTCTTTGACAAAAGCCAAGAGAAATGAAGCTTTCTGCTTTCTCAATAAATTACATTTAAAATGGTCTTTGATTTACAGTATTAAACATTTCTTAGTGAAGCAGTTGCTCTTGTGGAGAATACCCAAGTCCACCATAAATGAAGTTGTGCCAAAATTTATGCTATGAGTGGAGGTAGGAGAACTTTCATCCCACCTGGTTCTCCTGATGGGGTTTAGATGTTTCTTTATGAGATTGCTCCTCAGTTAAGTAGCTGAAAAGAGATGGTGGTATTCTCCTAGAAAGCCATGGAAGCTCACAGCAAAATTTTGTTGTGAGAGAAGTTAAACAGCACATTTAGAACCTTTGGGGGTTTTTTAGTGTTTTATTTGAAATCTGAAAATGCAGTTATTCTGGAAAGCTCTCCTCTTCAGTGTGTTGTTCTCCCTGCATAGATTGTGACCTGTTCCTGCTGCCCTTTGCTGTGGAGCCATGGAAATTCCTCCCAGCTCTGTCCTGCCCTCTGAGACCCTCACTCAGAGAGCACCAGGCATGTATTCATTCCAAGGGATAATTCTCTGGTAGGAGAGAATTTTCTGCTGCCAGAACAGAACAAAATATTGAAGACAGTCAAAACTGAGACATAGTTTTGTGGTTTTCATGAGCCTTTAGGGGCAGCAGACCAGCCCATGAGAGATTGCTTTTTGTCTGCCTGAGGAGCTTTGTACCTGCAGTGGGCTACTAGAAAGACTTGAGAGGAGAAGGGAGAAAAGATCAGTCTGAACCTGAGAAGAAGTACAAAAGAGAGATCTTTTATGTCCTAGAGGTATCACCTCTGTAGGAATAAACCTATTACCTTTCTTTCTGTTACACTTGGAGATACTCTAGTTGACAGGGGTTTGTTTTCACTACATCAAAAAAGATGGATCTTGGCAGCCTGGTTTATCCTCTCTCTGTTTTCATCTTCTTATCTGCAGAGGGAAATTGTGCTTTCTGTGGGATGCTCAGTGACATCACAAAAGACTATGTCTATGTTGCACACCAGCCATTCATTCTCTATGAGAGAAATCTTTGATCCTTTGATATGCCATGGCATTCAAGTGCCATTTACAATTGTTACTCCCTGAATTTCTGGAAGATACATATTTTTTCAAAGTGTAGAGAATGCTCTCAGGTTGATTGTGCTCTCAACTGAATTTAAAAAAAACATACATTCTTACTAAATGAAAAATTAGTTTAGTTTTTGCTTGGTTTTCTACATTGATTGATTTCCACCCAGTTCAACAGTGACATGAAGAATTCTACAAAGAACATTTTCTATAAATTTTACCAAAATAAGATACTGAGAAGAGGAAAAAACCCTAGTAATGCCACAGCCAAGGCAAAGCTCTGACATCTTTAGTCAGAGCTACTTTTCTTTTGAACCAGTGTCAGGAAGTCCCTCAAAGAAATGTCTATGAAACAGGATTGACTTCTCTCTTCTTAATATGTGTGGAACAGTTTGTTCCAAAGAGGGTGCAGACCATTAACTAAACACTTAAATACACATAGGTGTAATCTGTGTCCAGTCTGGAGTCTGACTGAATTGCAGAGACAGCATGAGGATGGGAAGGACACCAGACTGCAGGACAGCATGGACCTGGAGGAGAGTTTTAAACAGGATGATGGTGAAGACTGGCCATAACCAGCCTTTGCAATCAGGCTGTCTGTGGAAATTTTAGAAACTTAACACTTGATGTAATATCCCTAGGCCCAGTCTTGCCCAGGAGTTGGACCTCCCTGCATGAAAAGCACCGTTTGTTGTTGGCACAGGCAACACTGGGCGGGAATGCAGCTGGACAGGGACCTGCACGTGCTCTGTGACACCGAGCACAGAGAGGGGAATTGTTTACACGGGCAGAAGCACCATCATACAGATGGAACTCTGTCCCCCTTCATCTGTGCTGCCACATCTGAAATGCAAGGGGATTTTCAGATTAGATTAGGACTGGAAAACAAGAGTACCTCTGCTTTAGTTAGTACTTGGCTAAATGTAGTGAAGAGGAGCTGCAGCACCCAATTACTCTTTGTTCATTTAGATGGATTGCCATTATTTTCTTAGAGAGAGAGTGGGTCTGTTCAAGCTCACTTTCAGCAGTGATGACAGGAAGACACCCCAAATTACACTCAAATTATCATGGCTAAAAATCTAGCTAATTATCTGGGTTTGAATTAATTAAACTTCTGCCTTTTCAAGTCCTGACCCAGATGCCTGTTTATGGTTTGTTGATTTTTTTCCTTCCATGCTGCTCGAATCTGTTTTCTGTCACTTCATATCTGGATGTTGCATGCTTTTTCCTACAGGTTTTAGATGATGCACTGAACTGCTTTGAAGGTCCCCTTCCCCATGTACACCCACCCTGCCTGGTAACCCTCTTTTGTGTCTGAAGTGCTTGGAATCCAAATGCACTCCCACAGGTACCAGGCACTGGTGACAGAAATTACCAAGTCCTCCATTACTCTAATATTGACTGAAGCAGGTGCACCTAATTGTGTGGATTTATTTTTAATCTTTCCTAGCTGAAACAGATGGAATCTCTGAGACAGCCACTGTTTAAGAGATATCTTCCCCCAACTTTGCTTACTTTGAAAAGCTGAAATTCCACTGGCAGAAAACAAATCCTAAGTCAAAGGCTAGATACTTATAGGGCTCTTTAGTTCTTCCTCTCTAGCTTCACAGAGGATTCAAGCTGCTAATACTAAAATACTTTGCAAATTAGGCCTTGAGTATCTTATTTTGCACAGGAAAATATTCCATTTTAATTAACAACTTAACATGAAAGCTTTAATTTCAGCTTAACATGAAAGCGTGTCTAGCTCTAAGCAATGAGGCAGTTTGCAGCTCTGATTAGCCACCCAAACATAAGCATTTTGCAGCTTTGATTACTCATCTAGTTAGGAATAGTTTCGTTTTAATAGAGAAAGATTATATTTGAAGGAATCTTAGCAAATATTTTCTTTGAGAACAACTAACTTATGTAAAATCAAGGATGTTCCTTGATCAATCCTCATGCTTATTTATTCAAGAAGCAGTGGCAGCTGAAGGGAGGGAAAAGGAGCTGGAAGTGGTACATGTTGTGCTGGAATCTTTAATCTTATCTGGTATCTTTATCTCTGGTTCACATACTTGTCTCCTCAATTTGCAAGTTCCAAACCATGTTCTTGATATAAAATTCAGATTAAAAACTATTTCTTACCAATCTTTATTCTCCAATTTCATGTGGCATTATTAAAGGAGATACAGTGTAGTGCAATCTTGTGGTTTGCTTTGGTCCATCACTGCAATTCTGAAACCACTCATTCTGAAAGGCAAATTCTGTGCTACACAAGCTTTTCACTGCTTTCTTTCATTTTTATTACCAGCTGGATCAACAGTCAGAGTAATTACTCTATGCATAAGTAATTAATACTCTATATTCAACCAACTTGAAAAAAGCCCAAACCATTTTTTGATCTATTTATGGATGGGATTGATGGTAACAGATGTAGAAGCAGAAGGTGTTTTTGCCTTGTCCTTCCATTCCTGATCAGTAAAACATGACAGTAATTTTCAATTAATTCTAATTAAATTTCAATTAATTTCCTCAAATGATGGACTATGAAAAATTAAATGCTGAAGATTGGAGCAATGACGGATTAGTTTGGTACAGATCCTAGTCAGGCTGACAAAGAATGATTCATGTGACATTCTCTCTTCATGTCACAAAAATTAGGTTTGGAGCCCCTTAGTCATTCTGTAAAAGATGCCAGAGTAACACACCACTTCAACCTTTACGGTGGTTTATAATTTAATTAAAGAGAAAATTTCCCCTTTCCTCCTCAGAAATAGTTTCTCTTTTACAGAGCCACCTGGAGAAAATAACCACGTGGAGCTGAACATTACTTCTTTTAATCCTTTGCCAAAAGAACTTTGCAAACTTTAAGTACTCAAACCTCATAAAGACACAGTCTCTGGTAATGCAATGAACCTGTTACTTAGCCACACATTTTGCAATTCATACATTAGCCTATTCCAGACACATTACTGGGGAAACAACAATTAAACAACTGAAAAAAAAAAAAGTTAAACAGAACCTAGGACATAGAGAAATGCTCTGTAGATCCTCTCTAAGTAGCAGAAACTTTCCTGAAGATGAATAAACAAACTGGGAGAAAATTTCTGTTGGAAACCATCCCAAGACATTAAGAAGATTGGATTTTTTAACTGCAAGAATAATTTGTGTTCCAATACAACTGCCTCATCTGGCATCAGGAAAATTCTCAAAAAAGTTTGTTTCTTCAGTACTTTTGCCCAGCAGGGCTCCCCTCCCTCGCCCCACTGTGCAGACCTGTGCCAATGGCTCAGCAGCAGACTCTGCCCTGCAGCACAGGTCTGAGGGACAGGGGCAGCCTGGCCACTGCAGCCTTCCCTGTGCTTGATCCAGTTTGGGCTGAGCATGGAGGCAGGAAGCTGCCTGTGGGTCTGTGCCTGGCAGCCAGGAGGGACAACCCTCTCCTGGGGGACATCAAGGACAGCGTGGCCAGCTGGGCAAGGGAGGGGATTGTCCTGCTCTGCTCTGCACTGGGGCAGCCTCACCTCCAGTGCTGGGGGCAGGTTTGGGTGACACAGTATAAGAGGGATCTTAAACTGTTAGAGAGTGTCCAAGGGAGGGCAACAAAGATGGTGAAGGGCCTTGAGGGGAAGCTCTGTGTGGAGTGGCTGAGGCCACTTGGTCTGTTCAGCCTGGAAGAGACTGAGGGGAGAGCTCATTGCAGTTGCAACTTCTTGTGAGGGAAAGAGGAGGGGAGACACTGATCCCTGCTCTGTGATGTCTGGTCACAGGACCCAAGGGAATGGCCTGAAGCTGCACCAGGGAAGGTTTGGGTCGGATATTAGAAAAAGGTTCTTCACCCAGAGGGTGACGGCACTGGAACAGCTCCCCAGGGAGGTGGTCACAGCATCAAGCCCGACAGAGTTCAGGAAGTGTTTGGGCAATGTTCTTGGGCACATGGTTTGAGTTTTGGGGATGGTCCTGGCAGAGCCAGGAGTTTGACTCAATGATCTTCGTGGGTTCCTTCCAACTCAGCTTATTCTGTGATTCTGTGTTTATGAGTGTATTGTGCCTTCATCACGGGCACAGCCTCAGCCCCTCTCTGCCTGTGCTGTGGCAATAAGCGCAGCCAAGGCAGTGAGCTTCCCAGAAACTGCAATAACCAGGTTACAAAACGTCAGTGACACTCCTGCAAATAAATGCTCAAAGACACTTTTGCATGGGCATCCCCACAAAGACTCACTGATTCTTACAACCATTATGGTGGGCAATACTGGCTGCAGGATAATGCCCCTGTGATGTCCTCACTGATGCCAGAATTCAGAGGGTAGCATCTTTCATGAAACTGAGGCGTAGGATTTACCAGAGACATGTACCTGTCAAGAGTAAGCCTTGTATAAAATCAGTCTCTTAAAATAGCAGCTCCACAAAGCAGATGTTCTGGAAAGCAGAAAGGACACTTGGATTGTGGGGACTTGTGCTAATTTTAATGTGTCCCAAGAGCTTCAATATTTTGTCTTGGTGAACAAAGGAAACCAACTGAAGTCAGAAATCAAACTTTGACTTCCTCCCAGCCAAAAACCACCAAATGAGATTTGCAGCATGAACAGCACAATTAGGGATATGAATGGCCTAGAGCAAAAGGGAAAGGATGCATGAGATAGTATCCTTTTAGGGAAAAATAAAAAATAAATCCTTCTGAACAGACTAGAGAGAAAAATATCTTCACCCAGAAGCCTGGAGGTTGAATCCCTGCTGCAGAGCTTGGAGATTACCTGTTTTTCATTTCTCTTACTGATGTCAATGTGTGTGGATTACACCCACTGTTAATAAACACAGGTTTTAGTTGTTAGCCTTATGAGATATACATTTTAAATTTGCATTTAGCTGTTTCGCTGATGGCAACTGTCCTACATATCCACGGTGTTCACTTGGGTTTACTGAGGGATAGCCCTTCAAAGAGTGTCTTTTGAGTATTCAAGTAGAAAGAATTAAAACAATGTGTTTCCCATTTGAGGTATTTTTTGATGCAGTCTTTTATTCCGCACTGTGCATTTAATATGCTAATGTAGACTTGCTGCTCCTGGCACAGTATTAGAGATTAGATTTCTGAAATACTGACAGAAGTCCAGCTATTTTGCTGAAACCATAATCAGAAAAATCTGGGTTTGGACAGCTTTCATTAAGTGGGAAAAGAAAATCCATTCCAGTGTCTTCTTATTAAAAAATAAATTTGTAATTAATTAGCCAATGCTGTTCTGCAAAGCTTTCAAGCACACAGAGGTCACCAAGAGTGTATTTGTGTTTGATGAATTTGGTGGTAAAGAGAATTTTAATAGCACTTCAGCATAAAGTCAGAATCTTTGAGACAGGCACTTACAAAACTGGAATTATTTAGTGCTGTAATTAAATGGCATTTACTCCTTCAACACTGTTTTTTAACCATGTCTGGTTGGTCTTTTTTTGCATTGTCATACTCATTTCTCTTGTCCTTTCATTAGCCGCTGGTGAACAACAACACAATCTGCAAACACTATAAAACACTTTTTTTGTGAAAAACTTACTCCCATATTATAGTGAAGTTTATTTTCTTATTCTTGTTTATAATAGAAGAATAATACTTTTAGGGAGAAGTAGTATCTTTTATCTCCTACCCTGTCATTCTAGGCAGGAGACAGTGCACAAGGCAGCTTCAGATCTGGATGTGAAGGATGAAACTGCTGGCAGAGAACAAAACAACTGCTCTGAGTTTAACTCTGTTATGGAGACTGGGTGGAAACCTTGGGAGGAGTCAAATAAAGGCTAGTAAAGTCCTTTAGTTCCCATGAGGTAGCGTGGCTGTGCCTATGCTGACACTCAGACTAGAACACCATCTGCTTGCCAGCTCCAGACCCAGCAGGCACCACATGGTCTGTGTCTGTATCACAGAAATTCCTTCAGAGAGGGTGGCAACACCCAAAGTGCTTGTTGGGAATATTGCCAGGCCAGGCTATCTCCTTGTGAGAGTGTCACTTTGCTGGGGACTAAATGTGCTCCAGGCACTGAAGAGCAGCTTGACAGTGTTGGTGGCAGCAGGACAGTGCTCAGCCTGAGCTGCTGCTTCATTCACTACTATTCACTACAGGCAACTATCACCTGCACAATAGTATTCCCTAGCGCCAAAATATTTAAGAAGTCATAATAGAAGCAGCCTATTGAACTGCAGCCTGACAGTCCAAAATGTCATAGCACTGGGGAAAAAACCTAGATTTTGTAATTTTGAAAAACGCAGTCTTATTGTGCAAGCTCAGTCCGTGGTCCCTTTTGTTTTCTAGTACATCAGACACAGCAATCTCTTTCAAGCATCTTGTCACATGCTATTTTAGTGTAACAGCAACAGCTTGTGAAGTTTCTTTGATGTGAAACTTGTTACTAGACATGATCTCTAAAAAATTAGACTAACCTGTTCTCACTGCAGTAGACATGGCCATCTGCCTCTCCCACACATCCACTGTACCCTCTCACAGCCTTGTTCACTCTTTTAATTGTTCTGCATAAACAGGGTAGGATGCAGTGTAACATTTTAAAATGTCATGTTTACATTATAAAGAGTCAATTTTTAGGACACTTCTTCCCATCACAGCTGTCATTTCCTATTTCCTTCCTAAATGTGTGTTCTATGTGATAAATAACTTACTAACCCTTTGTAATTTCTGCTCGTTGTTCTCCTGAATGACAATGTCCGCCTGAACATAATACAGCCTGCCTTTCAAGGTACCCTAGATCTTTCCATAATTACCTTCTAAATGTGTTTTGCTGTATTTCAGATGTAAATCAGTGGCATATGAGACAAATCTGTTATCCCAATTTGCTGTCTGTACTTTCCCCAGACACTGGGAGCTGCATTGTGTTATTGTTCGTTTTCTTTCATACAGATATTGTCTAGAACTTGAAAGAAAAACCTGTTTGTGATCAACAGGGGTTTGATCCATTGTTACAGGACCTCTTTCTGCTGTGGAGCTGGCAGTAGAGTTGCATAATTACATTCTGAAATTAATATAAGCTCAAGGTATGCCCATCACAGATAGAGGTCATCTCAAAAATGGTGCTTGTTGGATGGGTGACACTTATTTTAGACACGACTTGTTTTCTGTGCTTTATTTTATTAGAAGCTATGAGTAAAGTGAAGATTTTGGGTGAAAGTCTATTACTATAATTTTATTTTCTTTATTCCATATTTGTTTATATCCAATCTATAGATGAATGGTTGTTAACAATGAGAAGGAGCATTTACCTCTACACAAAATAGAAGTTTCTCGGAACGCTTTTCTGCTTCAGAGATCAGTTCGTGCCAGAGTTAGAAAGGAGTAGAGACAGACTTTCAGCTTCTTGTTCAGGTATTTATTATTTCTTATCTTTTAGTTGAGCGCTATTCAGTTACAAGGTCTTTTCTCTGAGAAAACACAGCTGGAATGGCCCCTAGGGAAGGATCTTCAAGGCCTTATTGAGCCATTTGACCCAATCCAAATCCCAAACGTACTATATTTACCATTCTGTGCCTATTATCATTACTTATTTCTCTAATTGACATTTCTACCTCAAACTGTTCCACCCAATCACCCTGTGCCACCACACAACAGAAAATGGAGTCTATGAAGAAGAAGCAGCTCAGGCACCACCCAAGATCCTCCATCTTGTCCCTTTTCCAGCCTCCATCCTAAAAAACCCAAACTACATTTTCACACCCCATGATAAACTAAACTAACATTTTATCAAACCTACGTTACTTGCAACTCTTCTCTGACTGTTGAAAGTCCTTTCCATGGGCAAAGGTGAAAGGCAGTGTTCCCCTGGGGTCCCAGTGAAGGTCCCGAACCCCCAAGATGTACATGGGGGTGTTCATGGGGGTCTCTGCCATGCCCTGGGCTCCAACAGAAGTTTGTCATATGAGATTGTTATTATTTTCCATGGTTTCTTGTACTTTGTTTTTTGTCCCATGCTTTGGCCTTGGCAGACCAAGAGCCTTTCTCTTCTGCCTGTTTGGATCCAGAACATGTGAGGGCAGAAAAACCTCTCTGTCTGATGGAATACCATCCACTCAGGCTACAGCTCTCTCAGCACAGATGCAACTTTGTTTTCCCTTAATTTTTCCCCACTGAAATCAAGTGCTGAGAGTGACTCCAAATGCCAGCATTAGCCTGAAGAGGCTTGAAGAGTTCTGATGAAAGAGGAGTGATCCATCTGGCAGGTCTAAGAGCTGTTTGGCAGTGCTGCCCTGGTGCATTTCTGTGGAGTGTTGGGTGTTGTATTATATCACAGTATTGCTTTTGGAAACAGCAGCCAGTAGGTGTAAGCACATGTATTTCAGGAGGGAAGCTCAGGGAGCTGGAGTTCCACATGGCTGAAGGATGCTGAGCCCCTCTGAGCCCTGCTCTGGGCTGATGCTCTGCCAGACACTGCCCTGCCCCATGAGCATTCCTCCCACCAGCAGCCCAGCAGTCTCAGCTGAGACCAGGATGTGCCCTCTGCAGTGCCCTGCCTAACTCTATTCATCAAACCATCAATAAGAGCACACATATTATAAACTTCATAGAAACTCTCAAAAAAAAGCAGAAAAAAATAACTCTTTCACTTGCAGTAAGAGAGAAATGCAGGAGGAACAGGACAATTATGAATGTTCACCAAACAAATAGTTCATCTTAGTGGTAGAAAATAAAAAGTTGATACAGTCTAGAGCTGTTAGGGAAAGCTGAAAGAATGAAGTTTGTAGGGAGGAACTTAAGCTTGACTTGATAACATCTCTGGCATGTCTCCTCCAGGGTTTGTCTACTCCACATTCACAGTAAAAGGGGTTTTCCTAATGTTTAAGTGAAATTTGCTGTGTTTCAATTTGTGCCCATTGCCTCTTGCCCTGTCACTGAGCATCACTGAAAGGAGCCTTGGAGCTTCTCTCTATCAGGTATTTATAAATATTGGTAAGATTCCCAGAAACTGCTCTTCTCCAGGTTGAAAAATCCCAACTCTCTCAGCCTCTTCTCATGTATCAGGTGCTGCAGTTTCTTCGTCACCTCTGTGGACCTGCACTGGACTCACCCCAGCATGTCCATGTCTCTCAGGTACTGAGAGGCCCCAGCACAGTATCCCAGATGAATTTCACCAGGGTTGAGCAGAGGGAAGGATCACCTTCCTAGGCCTGCTGATAATGCTCTGTCTAGTATAGCCCAGGAGGTTCCTGGCTGTCTTTGCTGAGGGTGGTTTTTGCTGCCTTGTGGCCACTGTGTTCAGCAGAATCCACAGTGCCTCGTGTCCCAGAGCTGCTCTGAGGTCACCACCACCTGCCAGTGTATGGGGTTATCCAGCCCTGTTGCAGCTATGAGGCCTGAGAGGCCTCTTTGGAGATCAGTTGCCTAGATAAAGAAATGCCTAGTCACGGTGACTGGACAAAGTTACCCCTCTCTAGCCCTCGGACCCTTTCATATCTCCCTGTAAGACAATTGGTCACTTTTACCCTGACCCTCACCATTGGACCATTTCTCAAAACCCTGATACCCTATATAAAGCCCCACTTCTGCCCTATTCAGCAGAAGAGCTGTCACTGAAACCCTTCGCGGAGAAGCCAATAAAGGACTCATCTGTGGAACTTCATACAGTCTTCTCCTCTCTCTCCCTGCGTCTGCTGAAGGCTTTAGCAAGCTAATAAGAGCTGAAATCACTAAGAGCTGAACCTGCTAAGAGCTGAAATCACTAGAGCTTAGCTTGCTAAGGTTAGCCGGCAGCTGGGAGCCTGCCTGAAGCTCTTGGACATTGGGTGCTTGAGCGGTACCCTCTGTCCAGGATTACCTACGGCAACCGGGATCGGACTGACCCCTTGGAGCCCCAGACTGGTCGGCTATACAGCCCCATGTAGACAATTTGGGTTGGGTACAAATGAAAAGATTAAGAAATCTACCAACTGGGGTTCACAAAAGTCAGCAAGACCTGACTGGAGATTGAGTCCTTTGTCTTCATGACTAGTGGTAGAGCATTTACCTAAGAAGTGAGAGGCATGAACTGGGCTTTAGTCTAGCTCTAGGAGGTTTAGCCTTTCTGTACATCCTGATCCTCAGGAGACTGAGTTTCCTATGCATTACCTTGAGGAAAATCAGAGCAGATCAAGTAATTCCTCTCATCCTCTTGAGGCTGGGTTCAAGCACAAGTGCCTGACATCACCAGGAAGGTCAAGCAGTACCCATGGAGTACAGGAACCAACTATGCTGATCGTAGTGACCAAAGAAACAAATGGCTTCTGCTCTCTGCCCCTACTCCCAAGATGTTAGGGGTTTGCCCCTTTATTATTTGTTGTTTATTTTGTTTAATGCTGTCCAATGTAAAATACATAAATAATCCTTGTAACAGGGACAAGGATTCATATGAATCCCCTCCCATTTAAGCCCTGTAACTACTGCTAGACTACTGGCAAACTGCTCTTCCTTCAGGAGAAAAAGACTGCATTTTCCAGGATCTCATTACCCTACAGATGAACAAGGATGTTGTTACCTGTTCTGTCCAGTGCCTAGGACAGCAAGGCAAAAGATGTGTATTCAAGTGGTTATTAAAAATTTAAATTGCAGTATAATTATTTTGCTTAACATTTTATTAGAGTAGCAACAAAAATCCATTACAAATTAATCCCCACAGTAGCATGCATCCAAGAATTACAAAATGCTTCTTTTGAACAAAAATTGTTCTACATTTATCAATAGTACATTTCTCTGAACAATTTCACAATATTTATAACAAACAAACATATAAACCACATGAAGTGACAGAATGAAACTGGAATTACTCTGAGTAGGTGAAGAAGAAATTACCTCTAAACCAGTTGCTCTCACATAGTTTTCTAGAATTCAGATTGCCAAGATTCAGCTCCCAAATTTATTAATTCCAAACAGGAGTCCAAATCACTTTGACTGAGCCAATTCACTGGCATTTGCTGTATCACTGTATCCCAGTAGTAAAGAAAGCATCATAAGAAAACAAACTCTTATTGAAAAGAACAAAAGAGCAAAGAAACAGTCATGTCTGACGAAGGTATAAAATATAGAATGATCATTTTCAAATTTCACTGCAGTTTGTAGCAAAAGAAACAACTGTACACACACATAGCGGAGAAATAAATAAACACAGACAGCACTGTTGAAAGAATGATTTCTCTTTTCACATTCTTGAAATAATGATTTTTTTTTTCCCATGGTGACAGTGCTGAGATCTGGGGGATTTGAGTGTGTTATTTAATTATTTATTTAGTTATTTATTTATTTTTAGACTAGCTTTTAAAAAAACAAACAAAACTGTCAACTTCCAAAGTGACTGATGTGTGTAGTGCCTTCACTGTGTAGCTGGAGAGGTACTGCAGCAGCTCCTGAAGTAGAATCAGTCCTTCAGTCCATTTTACTGGATAATTTTTTTTGCAGGGATGCTAGTGAGGTCTTTATCGTTTGACTTGTGCCATTCATTTCCACAGGAGCATCACAAACCCTTTCACAGCACAATGGATCTCCTTTGGTATATCCTGTACTCTGAACTCAGGGAGGTCATGTGATAATTTGAACCAAAGTGTGTTACAAATACACCTGACCTTTCTCAGCTGCACAATTTACCTTGACTGAAGGTTCTGAAATCTCAGCATTGCAGAAAGGAAGCAGCATAGCTCCCCGAGCCAGATGCAAAAGCAGCACCTCTTCTGTCACATTCTGGATAAACTTTTAAATAAAAATCCAATAAGAATGCAATACCTTACATAAAAGATGTTAAATAAGGATATAGGCATGGATTTCAATATTGCTACCAATCAGACAATTCTTTCACACTAAATGTTGCAAAGGAGTTTGCTATACACAAAATAAATATACAAAGATAGTTATATTACTGCAGTCAGTAGTTGACATCCAGCCACTCTCATTTCTAACAAAAAAGAATTTGATATAATTATCAATAAGTTTAAAACCACATAATGTTTTTAAAAAATACATGCTCACATATATGATTTACAACATCTGAGCACAAGAAAAAAGACTGATTGCTGTTCTAAGCAGAAGGGTGCACAGAAATAGTCACATTAGCATGATATCTGGAAAAGTTTTGCAGTGTTAGCTGCATGTCAGTATAAAATCAGCATGGATTTCACAACTAACATCTATAAAGATACAGTCGCATCACATTATCAGTTAAAATCACACCTTAGCTTAAATATGCAATTTTAAATATTGTAGTTTTGCACACAATTTTGCAATTGTAATAATTTCTGTTAGCACAAATAAATATCAGAAAGAATAAATTTCAGTTTTGTTTTTCCCAGTGATGGTGGATACAAAGGTAACCTACATCGATTTTAGCCCTTGATGAAGCATCACAAAGAATATGGGCTTAAATACCTCACCTGAGCACCTGGTGGAGCAGAGGCTGAGAAAGCAGATAATTACTTTTTGAGCAAAAAGGCAAATAAAGGAGAGAATCCACTTCTGGTACTGTTGGTCTATGAAAGCTGTAATTCAGTCTGTACTCTAAAAGTATTAAGATGAAAGTGTAAGTCTGTATTACTGTTATTATACAAATACTGAGCTCAGTTTTTGCTCCTCACAGCCGGTTGTGCTCCTCACCAGACAGCGAAGTTTCCATGGAATGCTCTCTTTGCCTGCTGCTAGTCCTGCACATCTCACTTTTTAACTAAAAAAAGTAACTCATTCTAGCACCTCTTGAGAAATTCTGGAAAGTAGGGCCTTCTCTAAAACACTGAATGGGTGCCTGACTGAAAAGAGCATGTGAAGAGCAAAAGGATTTCCAGGCATCAGCTCCACCTGTGGCTGCCTCCAGCTCAGACTGGGAATCAGCTCTCAGCAGCTGCAGGTGGTGCTGGCTTCATCAAAAGGGTCTGCAAAGCCAGACAAAGGCTTTGCTCAGTCAGACACAGGAACTTGCCTTTCCTTTGAATGTCTCTTGGCTAAGCAACCATAAATTCCTGTGTAAAGCTCACAGATAATTTAGTTTCTCTGTGACAGGTGCTTTGGCAGAAATGTTAAACAGGTTGTGGGATCTCTCCTTGAGTTTCCCTTGTCGTGGCAAACCATAGCTTTAAGCCGGTGTAAGCAGTAAAATGCTACAGAACTCTGTATTTTCACATCAAGCTCTGTGAAGGAAAGGTTTGCCCAAAGTGTATGTCACAGCTACAGAATTTTCTTTATGAGATTAATTCATTGCTAGGCACTAATTTGAGAATACACTGGTATCCTTCTCTCTGACTCTTGAGCCCTAGCCAACTTTGCTTACTTGGCTGACATGTGACTCACTCTGACATTTTAGGTCTTCCTTTTTATTTTAAAAGCAGTCTGGACATTGCCCCTCCAGTCCTGTGGGGGTTCAGTCATCTGCACAGAAATAGACCCCACTGCATGTGCCTGCCTGGTGGCCTGTGCTGCTCAGATAGACAACCTGGCAAGCTGGGAAATGCAGGGGATTTGGGAAAGATTGCAACATGGCCTGCATGCCTCCCACTGCTGGCTCTGCTCCAGACAAAGCTCTGCCAGCTTCTGGAATTTTATCACACCTATGCTGCCAGTTAAAATCTCCTTGCTGTTGGTCCCTCCCATGCCCTGCCAGCACTCTGCCAAGCTGGAAAGTGCCTGTGGAGCTCTGCAAAGGCAAAACAGGAGCTAAAGCAAGGATGCAGATAGAGCAGGATACAGACTGTTTGCAAAATCACAGAATCACAGAGCGAGTAAGGTTGGAAGGGACCACAGAGGGTCATCTGGTCCAGCCTCTTTGCCCAAGCAAGATCATCCCAGGGCACATGGCACAGGACTGAGTCCAGACAGGTCTTGAATATGTCCAGTGAGGAGATTCCACAACCTCTCTGGGCTATTTCTTTTCTTCCTTCTTGCCATGTAGAGAATGCCCAATAGACATTCCTTTGGATGCCATAGACACAGGTTCACAGTCTTAACATTCAAATCTGAGGCCTATCAGGATATTTTTAGTTCTCTTTAAGTTTGCGAATATAGTTGAATATTAGTGAAAGTGGCTTGAATGAGGGAAGTGGCTGTGTAGGCAAAAGAACACTGGAAAGCCTTACAATGCTGTAGAGGCTGCCTCTTTCACTCACACTGGGCAGGTTTGTGACCCTTGGGGATGGGGCTGTGCAGGGCTGGGAGCTGGACTCGATGATCCTCGTGGGTCCCTTCCAACTCAGCTCATTCTGCAATTCTGTGAATCAGGTGTTTTACAGGCTTTTAAATGTCATGTACAAAAGCTGTGCAAAATGTTCATGACAAACAGGAATACACAAGCACTTTCCTGGGCTTCTGCTGCAGAGAAGTGAGAAAATGTTCTTCTAGCAAGAACAAGAGCTGGTCCAGAGCAAAGCCAAAGCAACAGATGATATTTTGTCTGCAGCTACATCAGGGAGACTATGGCCCCAGGCTGCTTATCACGGGCCTGTGTGGGAAGAGGAGGGAAGGGGCCGTGCTGGGAAGTAAAAAGCCATGATGACTTCCTTCTGACAACACTTCATGTCCTAAAGTATTCTAATAGATAAACTTTGAGACAAAACATTTTGAAAGTGTCATTTTTCTCTGAATTTTCCTCTTTTCCCCAGATATTATCAATATTAAAGATCTAAACACCTTCTAGCCTCTAAGACACAATTGGTATTGAACCAAGATAAAAGGAGCTGGTAAAAGCCTGTTGCATATTCAATACCTGTCAAGTTCCAACAGGATTCAGTAGTAGCTGAGACATTTTAAGTGGTACATCTATAAACCTGATTGCTGAAAAAAAATAAGATATTTTAAATGCTCTCTACTGACATTCTAATTTGTTTGTTCCCTGCTGCAAATTCATTGAATGATCTTCCTATTTCACGCTGCTCAAGGGAAAAATAAACCAAAGCAAAGAAAGATTTTTGCTCTTTGCCATTGGATACCTGTTTATTGAAGGATGCTATGAGGGCTGCAATGAGATTTGCATGGAAGTGGGATGAGGGAGTCACTGGCAGGTAATTACTGCTATTAGCTGCAATTTTGGCTGCTGTTGGAAGGTGCCCCGGGTACAGCCCAGCCCAGCCACACATTAGAGCAGCTCCTCTCCTCATCTCTCACCTTCACAGGGACTATCATCCACTGCCCTGCTCTGTGTCCACGGACATGTCCTGGCAAGCCTTGCTCATTCTGAGATCACAGACCACTCTTCAGTTAATGGGAAGAAGGATTTAGGTATTCTACTGAAGCCAACTCACCTGCCTAAAAATTAGGTTGTGTTGACTACTTCATTCAGTTGGCCTCAATAATATACTCTTTTCACTCCCCAAGATGCTGCATTTTCTTGTAGGGTAGAGGCAGTTATGTAAAGATTTATGGCAGCTTCTGGAATTCTGCGAGCAGAAATGTCCTTACAATTCACACAGTTGGTGGGAACAGAGCATCCAAAAGTCTTATTTGGCTGCATACTCAGAACAAGGTGGGCCTCAGGCCTGAAAATGAGGAGAGAAGAAGCAAACTGAGAAAAAAAATTTTATGTTCTCATATCATCTGCAAAAACAAATGAAAAATAATCCTCTTTGTAGATCACCTATATTTTTAAGATCTAAAATGTATGGCTCCCAGACAGAGTTTAGGTAGTATTGTGTAAAACGCATGAAAACAGCAATGTGCATCATCAAGAGAACTGGGTTAAAGAGATGTGCTACATGCACAGGGATGCTTGCAGGTAACACAGAAATGCAGGGGGCTTTCAGCAGTCTCAGAACAAGAGTGCAGGTGTGTGGGAGAGCCTCTCTTTAGCATCAGTTGTGTGGTGGCACCAGGCTAGTTAACCCCCAGCTGGAGTCAAGGGGGAAGGCACAAGAAAATGCCCCATTGCCCTCCCTGCAGCCAGCCAGAGCATGGCCAGAGGAATCACTGGGCTCAGACACCAACATCACCCTCCTACCAGATGTGTACATGAGGCACCATGGCTGAGAACCACTTTCTGATGCTCCACTAGAGCCCAGTGTTCCTCAGAAAAGAAGGCTTAATCTGATTAAGGCTTAACCTGATTGTTTCTCCCCATCCTTCCCCATTCATCAGATCCTCCAAGTCCCATCATGCTTGGCACTTTGAAAACACAACTTTCCAGAGCCAGGCAGCTGTCCCTCCCTGCCATGCCCTGTTTGGTGCATGGCCTGTCACTGTCAGCCCCTCCCAGCCCTCTGTGGTGCTGCCCTGGCTGAAAGCTCCCCCAGCACAGCCCCGTGCCCAGCAACACACTCTGCTTCTGGAGAACTCCACAGCAGACACTGAAATGTATTAACTCTTACCTTGGATGACAAACATGTATCACCAATGGATAATTTTGCAGAGGACAGGTAAGTATTGGTAATATCTTCTAGCTCAGTGCTGAAATGATCAGAATCCTTGATGACATTATAATTCGGGGCCATGGTGTAACTGGCAGGTTTCTTCTCCTGTTTCTGCTGGTAGTTGCACAGTTTCCTGAAGGCTGCTCTGAACTTCTGGGACATGAGATTATAAATTACAGGATTGATGGCACTATTTAAATAAATACAGATTCTGCAAAATAGCAGGAACCAGTTTTCTTGGAAGGGTCTGGAGAGAAAGGAATTGACCACAACCAGGGTGCGGTAGGGCATCCACAGGAATGCAAATAGGATCACAACCACGGCCAACATCTTGGTAACCTGAGGGAACACAGAGGGACACAGAAGGGGGCAGAAGGTTAGTACTCCCCTTGGAATGAACACCTGCATTCTTACACCTCTAGGGCCAAACCAAAACTCTGGACAGATCCTTCAGCAGGAATTTCTGACGAGTATTTGATTCAGAAAGGTTTTTTACAGTAGGAAGTACAAGAACCTTGGCTTCAAATTCTTCATCGTTTTTGTTAGATTACTCTTTCCAGATGATGCCCCAGTAAGCTAACTGTTGTAGACCTTAGGCATTTCCACTTATGCTGGAAGGGGGTGTTGATTCAAATGGGAAAAGGATACAAAGTGTTTTTTTCACAAACACATTAGATGTCTTCCTTTAGAGTAGTATAGCCTGTAGAGTAATTGCACATGAAGCCTTTTTAGGTTATCTGGTTTAACAATTTCCCAAAGCCAAAAATAAGGGGGAAAAAAAGAACAATTAGATTAATTTCTATTCCTCAAATCTTCAATATTTAATTAGACCTTCATTATTTGATGTTTAATCTGAAAAGCCAAATAAAGTTTACAGAGCCAGGAAAAAAAAAGGATTATCAATAAAACTTGATTGTTATAAGAACTTTATCCTATTACGTAATTTTCTTTTGAAAAAAGAAAAGAACCACCTTTGGGAACACCAGGATAGCTGGAATAAGTACACAGAAATATGACATGGGACAATACGGTGGCACAGCCTCATGGAAGTCAGGAGATGACTTGGTTAACTGTGTGAAACAGAAAGTACTGGCACACATTTTGGTGAGCTACAACTGCTTCTTTTGATTGGAGATTGGTAAGAGTTTCAAAAGGAGGTAACTCCACTAAGATCACTCATAAACACATGCTAGTTTTAGAAGTAGGCTTTAGTTTGAAGTTGTGAGTATATAATTCTGTTGGCTTCTGACCAGATAAGAATATCATTATATAGAAACCTGCTATCACATTGCCTAGTGAAGGTGTTTTCTCCTATCTATCTAGAAAGACACACTTTTAAGCCAATTTCTTGGTTTATTGTAGGTATTATAATAAAGGATGTGATGAAAATCAAAGTTACTCTACCAATTGATGTATCTTTACCTATCAGTCTTCAAATATTCATTTATTCATATTCATATGGTACATATTCAAAGCCTGCAATTTTATCTTATAGCTCTCCTCTCTTCACCCTTACTTTTGATTTCTCTACAGCTGTGTACAGTGGAAGTAAAAAATAAGACTGAGATAAAAATATCTCCTTTTTTGTCACTTGACTGATACATTTCATTATGACTTCTAGACTGTTTTTTTCCTAATTTTCTGTGCACAGCCATTGTAATAGAGCAAAATACAAATGTGAATATTCCAGGTAATTCAAAGGATGATCTCCCCTTATCTCCACTTCTGAAAGGGCCATTCCTGTGAACATGGTGGCAAGGAGGGAGTTGACTCAGTACTGACCCACTCTGGCTCTCATCCCTCCAGTTCAGCTCCAGCCTTTGCCTCCAAACTGGGCAAATCCATTCTGTGGAGAACAATCATTCACCACAGAAAATAATCCACATTTAAAGGAAGAAAGCCACCAGCTGTGGAGTCTGGGTGAACAATGGGACAGAGCCAAACCAACAGATGTATTCCATCAGCTCAGGCATTCAGTGCATAGCAGCCTACACAGGCAACAGAGTACTTTGCTACCAGAAGCTCAGCAGGGCACTCCATTATGGTACCTATCAGTCATTGGCAATTTACATTTCTTTGAGGAAAATTTGCTCAGAGGATCATTTGCAGTGTTGCAGCTATCAGCTTGAATCTGGACTAGAAGTAAATTATTCTTACTGTCAAGGAGGGGGTAATTCAGAGTCACACAATTAACACTGTACAGCAATGGAAAAAGACTGTTACTCCTCAAGTGACTGTATCCCATATCCCACAAATATGTATATTATATGTTTGTATGTATGTATATAGCGTGCAAATTATTAGCTGAACTTGTCTATACTGGCATTTGGATGTGCATTTTCTTTCTAACATCATAAGCTTCTGCTGCTGGAAACTAAGCTCTCTGTAGAGCTGGTTTTCATTTTGCTCAGTTCAATGAACCAACTCATGTACTCATATGCTTCCAAGGAGTCTTCATTCATAGCAAGAGAAGAGGCAGAACCCATGGGTGGCATCTCTTTGATGGCATCTTTTGGTGGTTCAGTCCATGCAGGACAATGAGGAGAATTCACTCTTATTTTAAACTATCTGCAGTACATATCCTTCCAAAGCTGCCAAAAATAACAAACCTCTCACAAGATCTCTACTGCTCGTCAGAAATTCCGTTTCCTGATCCATCTGACCAGTTGTGGTTGTCTCTGGCACAGACCACGAGGCCCTGAGTTCAGGTTTACCAATTTGCTCATTGGTAAATCCTCCTTTAGCTGTTTCTGGAGAGGTTCCTCATGCTCAGGTACCTCAGACCATGACCTATGTGCAAATGACAGCAGCTCTGAGGAGGTGCTCTGGCAAGGCTTACTTTGTCCCAGCATGGGGTTTGTCACCCCACTGCAGGGTGAGGCATCACTCAGGGCTTCTGACACAAATTCACCTCTATTTGCTTTATAGGTGAACCCATTCTCTAAATACATGACTGAGGCCAAAGCTGCATTCTTATCCACACCAGAAGTCTTTATTGCTGAACATAAATTATTCAGAGGAAGGTTTGGTCCTCTTTGTTTAAGCAAGATGCCGTACCCTTTTTCAAACTACTTCATATGAAACAGAACTAAGTATATATTAGGAGGAGGCTAATTATTTGACATCAGTGGAGTGCTAATAGGACAAATTTTAAAAGAACATGTTTTTTTATTACCTGTAAGCATACACCAAAGCACCCTGAAATCGGCAGCATTACATCCTCAAGTCACTGCTTGGGTGAAGGCAAGCATACACTGATTGCTCTTTTCTGGTGGATGTGCAGTGTATGTCCTATGCTCAGGGTAAAAATTATTGAAAACATGGTAAAAAGACTTTGAGCAATTTCAGCTTTGTCCAAATTTCAAGTGTAGTTTGAATGATAACAAAGTGCTTGAGATTGAATTGGTCCTGGCTGCATATAAACATTATTCAAGCCCTATCATGTTAGTTCTGAGGATGTTCTGAAAAATATTTTAAATATATTTTACTAAACACAGTCCCAATATTTTAATTCTGAACTAGTATCCTCCTTTTTCTTCCTGCTCTAAAAGCTTCTTATTTGAAGGAGATGTTTTTATTAAACATTTTCATTATCCTAGAACCAACAGTTTACTATTGCTTCCTTCTCCTTTGAGTACTAATCTTTCTTACAGTGATAGGTAAAAGCAATAGTCATTCTGGTGTTTTAAAGCCATGTAATAACATCTTTCTTCTTGTGCCTGGTCATGTTCATTGCAACACACAGAGATTGTATATCCCAGTCTGTGATTTCGTAATCAAAAAGAAGTTCTGCAATGAGGATTAAATAAATAGAAGGATTAAGGTCTTGATATACTAACACTACAAGTGAAACCAAGTGATAACATTGAGGATTTCATGTAAGCTGTGCAAAACTTATCTTGCACAAGCACTTATCTGTGCTTGCTCTGCTGTGAGAGAAGAGAGGGATTTCTCTGGTGAGCAGGTCATCACAGAGTGCAACACTGTCTAAGAGAGGGCTTTCTCTAGAGAGCAATCTACCTGTTACAACTGACCATGATAGCCATGATGACCTTAGATGATTTGACTGGACTAATCAACTAACAATGTGAGATATACAGTTAAGTGAGCTGGATTCCATCTCAAGTATAAACCACCATGTTTGCTGTGTAAGGCTGCATTTATTTGTTCCAGTCCCCTTGATATCTGAGAAAAGTAGGAATTCCTTTGGGGAAAGTATGGAACCTACATATGCAAACATGTAATTCAGTATCCATATTATGAATGGAAAAGAAAAAAAATCTGGGATCTGTGGGCTGCAGGACCCTCACTGGAACAGAGGAGAAGGGTGAGAAGGAAGGAGTGACAAGAGACCAACCTCTGCAACCTGACTGCAACACTCTCTGGCCCCACACTGCTGGCTGCCACAGGGAAGGGGCTGAGGGTAACTTGTGGCTATAACAACAGGCAATAAATTGGCAATATTAATTTTCCCCAAGTCGAGTCTGCACTGCCCATGACAAAAACTGATAGTGTGTCTGCCTGTCCTTGTCTTGGATCATAAAGAATAGGAGCACTTCCCATTTTCTCCCCCATTCTCAGCTGGAGCCAACCCCCCTGCAGAAACACGCATAAGTTTAATTTTATAGAAATGTTCTTGGATAAATATGAGAACTGGTACAGAAGTAGGAAATGCATGCCACATTTTCAGTCACCTTTTCTACAGATCATATGCTGGATATTGTGCACTACTCAATCCCTGTAATGCAAACACAGGTTTGAGAAGACACAGAGTTTCACATTTCAGCAGGACTGACTGTCAGGCTAGACTGTATTGTCAGCTATACATCTCCTTGTCAGTGTGTCAGGAAATTTTCCCTTTTGTGTCTTACTAACTGTTGAGATTCTAGATTTTTTTGACTCTATACTTGTTTTTTCTCATTTTACACCACTGCCTACTTTTGTATGCTGCTATTATACAAAAATATTAGTAATTATGCCACGCTATCCTTGCTTTGTTTCCTGTGTTGTACCATATGCAAATTCTAGCTGTACTTATAATGTAGCTGCTTTAAGGAACCAGGTTGCTTAGGCTTTTAGAGAAAGTGTTGCTGTCTTTACAAGACATAAAAGATATCACATTATAATCCTCACTTTTTGGTTTTATAGTATAAACCTGTCCATATTCATCAGTGTTCAATGTAAAAGATTTATAGGTTTTTTAAGTGATACTAAGCACATGGAGTCAAGCATAAAGTGATATCAAGAGCAGATTATCTTCTTCTAATAATTAATAGACGAAGAAAAACAACATCAAACACTTCTTATCTGACTATTAACTATAATTGGTGACATAATTAAATATAACCTAGCCCACATATTTCTATTGTGTGTTTCCAAGCACAGCTCTAGTGCTCTCTGAGGGCTCGGTGCTCTAGAAGGCAGCTGCGTTAACTTCTGAAGTCTTTGCCATCTCTGTGATAAACGAACATAGTCCCTCTCATAAACAGGAGCAATTGATGGAAAATAAGAAGAATATAAAGAATAAGAAGAATATCCCAAGAGCCAGCTGCAAAGGATGGACCCTGTGTTTCCCATCATTGCACCAGCTGTGCTACCTGCTGCACACCATGTGGTTTACTGCAAATAGCCAGCAATTAATCTACTAACTATATTCCACTGGTATTATTACACACAGCAGCATACATATTCAACAATATAAAAAGAAGCTAGTCAAACCTATGCCTCAGCTTTGAGCCGTCAATACATAAAAATATTTTATGAGAGACAGACTAACAAAGATATTTAGCATTTACAAAGCAATTTATATACAGA
Organism: Nicator chloris; assembly: GCA_013400495.1. NCBI lineage: Eukaryota > Metazoa > Chordata > Aves > Passeriformes > Pycnonotidae > Nicator > Nicator chloris. Next base: position 33,366 of record WAAE01021443.1, read on the forward strand.
CTTCCTTAAACAGACTTTTCATAGGAGAGTTAGATACAGAAAAATTTACAGCTTGACTGCATTTTCTGACTGACATAGTGCCTTAGATGGGACTCAACCTCAAGTCTCCCAAACTCCCAGTTCCTTCCCTTCAAATCTCAAAAATAAGTCGAGTCATTTTGTATATTTGACAAGATTGCTAAGAAGCTGTAATATAAAGTAACTATAGTTAAAAATGTGTCATTCGTAATTGACACTTCCTAATTGCTTTCTGATATAGGAAATAAAATATTGTTTCTTTTTCTTGGTCCTTGCAGTAGGTAATAATGTACAGGCAATAAAAAATATGTATTTTTATGTATATATATATCACTGATTTTAACCTTGACTACTTAGAAAAAAAAGAAGAATTTATTTTACCTCCTTCCACAGCTTCAGACAAGTGAGCTTTAAAACAAGTGGTTTCAGAAAAACATTTCAAATAGTTGATCCTACCTGCCTTCGAGAAGCAACAGTGCTATTGAAACTCCTGTTAGTCATCTTGGAATTCACAGGCTTGCTTTGGTGAGCCACATCATTCCTCCAAGCCTTAGAGTTTTCTTTGGGGTCTGAAGGGATGGGGTTCAGGAACAGTATTCTAGCAATCAGGCCATAGAGGACAGTCGCCAATACCATTGGCACAACATAAAATATACCAAAGTCCATCATGTAGATAGGAGAGTAATAGCTCCTGGAGACCTTGTAGCCACAGGACACAACAGTAGTCTCTTTGTAGGCTACTGTGTTAAGGTCTAGCAAGAAAAACCAGAGCATACAGTATATGGAGGTGAAAGCCCAAACAAAAATAATGATCTTTTTGGCTCTTGAAAAGGTGCATAGGAGTTGAGCTTTGATGGGGTGGCAGATGGCTATGTACCTCTCAATGGTGAAGGCAGCGATGGAGAAAGAAGAAGCGTTGATTCCCAGGTACTGGAGATAGGTGATGCAGAGACACCCGACGTAGCCATACACCCAGGATCTGTACAGGCTCTCTGTGATATTGGGTAGTCCTGCAGCCACAAGCACCATGAGATCTGCCACGGCCAGACTCACCAGATAGCAGTTGGTGGGAGTTCTCATGTGCTTCGTTCTGAGGACCACCAAAACCACCATGATGTTGCCCACGATGCCCAGCCCGCAGATGAGGAGGACCAAGAGGATGGTAACCACTTGGTATTCAGCTGTAATGCTCTCCTGGCTTGACAGTGGCAGCCCAGTCTGGTTCTGCTCGTCTCCTGTGCCATTCTCCATCTTCACCAGCCCACTGCTGCTTCTGCCAAGCACTCAATCTCAGCACCTGCTCTCCATGGTCCCCTGCTAAAGGGTCAGTGGAGCAGAGCGTGGGTGAGCTGCAGCCCCAGAACACCTTCTCCATGTAGTCACAGTCCCATTCCTGTATCGTCCTCCACTCCCACTAAAGCACCTGGACTTTCAGTCTTCCTAAAGTCAGCTATCAGATGGGTTAATCCCTCTAAGGCTCCAGCTTACTTGCAGAGGCTAAAAGGCTGTTTTCTCACGGCTGGTTTGAGACACTCATGAAAAGCCAGCGTGTGGAGGTGGCAGGGGAAGAGAGTCCCCTGCCCTGGCAGCTGCTGAGCTGATCAGTCGGGCACACTCCAGAGCGCCGCTTGCCAGGAGGAGCCACACGGCTCCGAGGGTGGAGACAGCAGCAGCAGGTGAAACCACAGGGATCTGTGAACTTTTTCTGCTTCACGCTGCTCTCCCTCCCTGCTCTCAGACAGCTACTATGACAGCATCGATCACATTGATCCACACCGGCAAACAAAGGAGAGCTGACTGGCAACAAAATTGCACTGATTTTTAAAATTCCGACTGCTGCCATGCCATTGTGAAAGTAAAAGCGATTTACACATGCCTCCTGCTTTGCAAGGAGCTGTAATAGTCCCTTCAGGGCTTTACAGGAAACAAATGCATCTAGCTTTTGAAAATAGCAAGAAAAAAAAATGTAGGGTTTTTTTTACTTAATAGAAAATTCTGTTCAAAACCTCTACCGCTACAGCTGTCATCAGTCCTGTGTCCTTTCAATTCTTTTTTGAATTGCAGCAGAGCAACAATAAATTGATCACAACAGAAATTGCCTCTTCACGAGATCAGTCACACACATGTGCACGTGTGCATGCACACAACACACACAGTGTCACCAATCTACCACTCATTCCTGAATGTAGATTCTCCTCTGGTTGAATAAACTCCTCTACAGGTCAGTCAGGTTTGTCAAACCACAGGGAAATCAAAGACTGGTGGAAATAACTGTACAGTGCAGATAAACCCAACCAATTCAGTAGCCAAGCAGCACCTGGAGACTACACTTTTCTGTCTCACTTGCTATCTAAATGCCTTAGCGAGAGAAACAACAGCAAACCCTTCTGTAAGGCTCTGTGAAAGTGCTCGTCAACTCCCAGTCACAGTCCCTCAGCCCATTTCTCCTTATGCTATTGTGTTAAAAGTTTGAAGAGCAAATTTGTCTTAAAATCTCTTATTTTTCTGCATTTAGGGCCTTTTTTTTTTTTTTTTTGCTCTTTGCTCAGGAAGGGTTCAACAAAATAAAATGTTGCATTTCAAAACAGATGGTAGTGTTTAGCACTGGCACATGTTTGCAAAACTAGGATTTTAAATAGACACAAACAACAGGTGGTGACAAAAAGAGACTATCACCTGAATCAGAGCTGAAAATCAGGCTCAAACAATTCCAGAGGTTTGAAGCCACTCAGTTAAGTTTTCCAGTCCTTTTTTTCCATTTGCCTTTTCACATTCCTGTTGTGATCACATACTTTTTATCTGTAGATCCAAAAATACCTAATGAAGTAAAGCAAATATAATTTTACCTGTTTAATAGATTAAGAAACAGGGGTGAAAAGAATTAGATTGTTTTGCCAGTGGTCTTGCAGAGGCCTGTGGGAAAATGCAGGTTGCTGATTACTTGACCAACAATGTATCAGCAGAAACATATAATTTTGATTGTCCTCCATACCACCTGCAGATGCTGTTATTTTGGACACAGTTGAAAGAGGAAGAAGGTCAGCACTAGTGTAATGCTGGGGTGTCATAAAAAATATTCCTTCCAGCCCCTTTACACTCCACAACATTTTGTCCTTCAGAACGGACAGATTTCCCCCTAGGAATCCATGCTTTTAAAGCTGGATGACTATAGTGGGGATAGCCCCAGATGTTCAAGACCACAGCATAAAATGCACCAAAATGCATCACAGAGGCAGTGACAGCACTCAGAGACCCAGCAGGGATCAAACCCAGCAGGGCATTGAATCAAAGATTCAATCCAGCAAACTGAGTGAGATAAACTGTGGATAAACTCAATCCTCAGGGACCTCAGCTGAACTAAAAGTTTTTGCACGTCCATAGACTGATTTCTCTTTAAGGGGTGACTGATGCCTTTCTGCCACACCATCACATCATGAAGTCTGCTGTGCATGTTTCTGGCCAGCTCATGCAGGCAACATGTATGTTCTGATTTGGCCTGAGAATTAGCACATCTGAGAGCCTGTAAGTGTTTGCAGCGCAGGAACTGATGGCTGAGGACATGGCATGCAGAGAAGCTGTGGAATACTTAAAAAGCCAGGACTTTGAAGTAAATATTGGAGCTCTGGAAGATGTGCAAGGCATGTATTATCTGGTGCTTGCCTCATTCTTCTGCATCTGCTACTAGTCTGTGTCAGAGGTAGGATAGACTGTCTTGTCTTGGTCACTTTTATGACTTTTTATCAAGTGTTGCATTCTGGTAGTGAAAAAGGTATAGAGTTGTCACTGTATGGCTGTAAGGAAGTAAATCTACAGTAGGCATTCAGAAGATTTGATCAAAATCAAAATTTTAATATTTTATCAAAAAGTAAGTATTTTATTAAGGTATTTTATGAAAACACTATTAGCATTAACATACTGGAACATTAACATACTATCAGTATTAACATAAGGAAACATTTCCCTTTTCTTTTCATAAAATACTTCCACCTCCTACAATGTTTCTGTAAAACTTGCAGTAATTGCAGGAGGAATTTCAAGACTGGAAATATATATTCTGTATAATTAGAGCATCTGGTGCTGTGGATTTCACTGAAACATCATATGATGTACTCTGCCTGATACATTCAAATTATCAACATGATTATCAGTCAGAGATCAGATACTGAATCTGGGAATCAGTAAAAGACCAGTCTTTTCTCCCAGCTGATGCTGTGTTCCTGCAATTCTCAAAATATGCTGGCTGGTTTCAAAAGTAGTTCAGCATGAATACATGCAGACCCAGCAGCTGTGCCAGGGAAATTTTGACAGCAGATGGACCAGAGATTGCTGTGAAATCTTTACTGCATATCTGTTACTCCATTTTAGACCTGTACCTGTTGGTCCAGCAGCAGTTGACATTGCACGTAGAAATGAGGATAGATGCAGTTTTGCAAGTCAACAGCAAGAAGTAGAAAAACAAGCCCTGGAAATGTGCTCACTTTTGCCAATGCATTTCTGTTAGTACAACTGTTGGGGTAGGAGGGAGAGGGGAAGGCATGTTGACACCACCTGTTTTATGAACACTTAGCCAACAGTATTCTTGTCCAAATTGTTTTTCCATTTGTCTCAATTAAAATGTGTCTCTGCTCACTTGAGTCACAAGTAACCCATAACAAACTGTCTGATAATATTAAATGCACACTGAGGTGGAACAGTGAATCATTATAAACAATTTACTCCACTAGTTATAAATTATTCTTAATTCTGTTTCTCTAACTCAGATCACTTCCCCAGTGGGCCTTTTCTGTTTTGATAAACAACTCCAAAAAAAGAGGCAATTTCATAGCCTATTACCTCCTGTACTCATGGTTCATAAAAAATCACAGTTAAGTTGGATTCTTTACTCTGTGGCCACTTCTGATGGAGCACAGAGCACTTGCTGCTTTACAAATATTTGCAAGGCTGCATTTTTTGAGAACAGAAGCCGTCATTGGTAATTGCTTTATTACCATCCAGAGGCTGGTTTTAAAGTTTGTAACTAGATATTGGCATGATCAGCTCCAAATGTATTTGGGAGATTTACACTTGACATGGTTAAATGTTGTAGCACCTGTGGTCAACTAGAATTTATTGTCCTACACCTGCTGTGCACATAGCTGTGTTTTTGTGCTGATATAGTGAACCCCTGGATTAGCGTTTGGTTTGTGGGAGAAACCTGCACCCAGAAAAGCCTTCTGTAAGTAGAGATTGTGAGGGATACAAACCTATCTTCTGTGAGATGAATCTCATTACCCAAGGCAGGGATCCTTCTTTCTAACATATTTTTGTTGCCTGTCAATGGAGAACAGAGAACTACTGCTGAAATCCTGGGTGGGTTTTCCAGATATGCCTATGTGGTTTAGCCCTTATGATGAGTTGGAGATCATAACTGTGTCTGACAAATGCTATTTGATTTAAGGGCTTTTAATCTTCATGAGAGTCTAAATCGTGTTTCAAAGGTGAGGGGTTTTGTATCATATTTCTTTTAGTTTAGTCTTCATCTTGGGCTGATATTGGCTCAAGGCAAGTGATAAGGAATCTCTAATTTACTTGTTCTGAAAAAACAATTGTCACACAAAGTACGAAAAATAGATTTAAGCCATCAGCTGGATCACACGGGAAATTTGGGTTATCTCTTGCCTGTCAACAAGGTACTGGATAGTGTGGTTTGTTGAGACAGATCTGGGATCATGTGGCAAAGGAGGCTGGAAGAACTTTAGGAGGGCTGCTCTTTATGTTCACTAATTTCTATCAACTTGGGTGGAGATAAAGTGTACAAGAGCCTTATGAAAGAGCAGGAAATTTGCCAGAATAAATATACAAAGATTGCCCAGAACAAAAATTAAAAATGGGTGAGGAAGACTGCGTTTACGGATTTTTTTACCTCTTAATTATTTGCATTCCCTTAAACTTCGTTTTTTAAGGGCCTATCAGCTAAGCCGTAATTATCACTGAAAGGTGAGCTGAAGAAAGAGGAGGTGCAGTTCAATAAAGAAAAAAAAAGTGGGTACTTTGGGTACTTTGGCAGGAGCAAGTACCCAGTTCTGTAGAAGCTGTTCATCTGACCCCAAGACATGCAACCATCAGTACAAAGGTTGATGAGAAGCTGGTGTGGAATTCAACTTTCATCCAAAGTGTATCAGCAGAAGCTGGGCATTCTTCTAGCTTACATCATGTCTTTTCATCCTTTAAACACAAATATTAATACTATTTGATAATGTATATTTTCAGAAGAAAACATATACTGTCAAAGTCTGCTTTATTTCATATTTGTACTTTGGGTTAAAATTGCTGCCCCTATTTAAAAAAAAAAAAAAACAAACAAAAAAACAACACACCACAGAAAGTCTTCTGTGATTATGGACAAAATTTAGATTATAATTCCAAATTCTTAATAAAAATAAAATTATTTTTAAATTATGCTGGAATCTCATTCTTTAAGGTTCAGATTCTATGAGCACACTACATTATAGGCATTAACACCAATTGGCTATAGAAGAGATCCAATATTTGAAACAAATAAGAAACATAACTGCCTAAAAGATCAAAGCAGAGCTCTTGTCTTTGGTGATTATGAGTTTTAGATCTCATAGATCCCACAGTTTTACTTCAAGGACAAAACTTCCTAGTTCCTATGTAAAACCAATTTCCTGTCATCTGTTTGTGTCTCTAGAGAGCCTCAAGACAGGAGAATAAATACTCATTCTACCATGACCCTGAATAGAGCTTTTCCATAAAGACTACAGTTGCTTGTCTATTATTCTAGGCCTAGGGTATAAAGTATGAATGATCAGACAGAAATTCAGGATATTCATTTAAATTTGTAGTAGAAAGGTTTGTCATAATTCAGGACAATACCAGCTTTTTATGCTCAGAAGAAATGCAACACAAGGATATTAATTCACCCATTAAGATACTATATTTCTGATAATGTTTAATGCAAATTCTTCCTAGCTGTGAAAATTACTCATCTCACCTAAGTACCTTGATCACCAGCAGGCAGCTTGGCATATCTGTAATGAGATTCTCAGTGGGTTCAGCATGATAATCTGGGAGCTGGGAAGGAGGTTGTCTCACTTGGTATTGCAAAGCAATTGACAGCTAAGCACTTTTTTCCTCGATGAATTAACAACTCAACAAAATCTTAGAAAAAAGTAACAGAAAAAGAGTGTCAGGGGCAGCAACTCTTAGCTCATGCATTATCAGAATGAGTCCACAGCAAGCACAGTCCAACAGCTCTCCAAGTATGGAGGGAGAACATCACATCAGTGTGAGCCTTCAGGCTCCAGATCCCTAATTGATAACTTGGTAACTTCTTCCTAAGCAGCAATGAAAAACTGAATTCTACCAAAAGGCATGTAAGCATCCGGTGTTTGACTAACCAGGTGTGCTCAGCTATTTGCTGTTGATCCCTGTAACCATGGTAAAAGATCTGAGTTCAGCATGTGGAAGATGGGAGTTGTGATCAGTCTTTACTAGAACAGGGCAAAAAGCCTTAGGAAATGTTTCTGTCAGTCTGAGATGGTCACTGGGGGTGGCTGGTTGTTTGAATACAACATGGAAAAGACAATGCTGTTAGTTCAAGCATAAGTATACAATATGGTGTTGGACATCCTTGGCTCCATGTTGTGTGACCAGTTATGCAAAGACAGTGGAAAATTGATTTATACCCTGATTTTTGGCACACACTACCCCCATCAATAGATGGGAGCATTGCTGGAAGGGTACAGAACTACTGCTATAGGTGAGTAAAGTGATCTCTAGGAATGTTTTGTGTAGAAACAAATACAACCAGGGTGACTGAAACAACTTCCACATTTTTTTCAATCGTAGTGAAGTACTTTTGTTGGGAGGAAAAAAAATCAGCAGTTGCATATTGTCATTTCAAAATGTTGATGAAATTTTAGTAATTCAGAAAAGAATCATGTTCCACAGTTGAAAATGTAAATCTATTTTTTCATAACTTCTGACCTTCATAAAAGTTTTAAAAAGAGCTGTTTCATTTCACTTCAGTTAATCTTCCTGAGCCTGTTTGCTCTTTCATGCAAACAGTGAATCACAAAACCATTTACTCATTTATATTTAAAAGTAGAACAAACAGTAGAACTGGAAATGCAACAGAGTAGAGCCAGAGAACCGTGGTTGTTAGAATTAGGATCAGCCCATGGCAAAAGATTGGCCTCTACGAAATTAGAACTTAGCCCACTGATTTTCATTCTGGTATGAAAAAGGAGTGAGGCTTGTGCCTCTTCTGTTCCTTTTTTCAACCTCAGTAATTCTCAGAGGCTTTAATGAATTTCTGATACATTTGACAGACAGGTTATCAGTCTCAAATAAATTAAGCCTGGCAAATATTACAAGTATGTACATAAAGGACAGAAGGTTACAATGTGTCTGTAATGGAATAAGTTTGGAACAAGGGCATCGGGAAAAAATACAGGGAAAAACTAATACAGACATCATAAAAGAGAGGAGAAACTTGGATTGGAATTCGTGCCTTGTTAGATACCAGAGAATTTAACCAAAAGATGCATTTCTGCAAAGAGCCAGCTACTTTTTTCTGTTCCTCTGACAATTGCTCCCTTGATTTTGTAAGTGTAGGTTTGATAAATATGATGAGATGTGCAATCTTAAGGTCAATGCAATGAATTATCCATGTGAAACAGCTAATTAAAACCACTACAATGATGTCAGATGATCAGAGGAAAAAATGACTGAAGTTATTAATTAGAGATGAGCAAATAGGTCTGAATCAAAACCTACTCAAGCAGTAATTCTGTGGGATAAAGCCAAAAAAAAAAAAGCTGTTTCCTTCCTGGAGAATTGATTTTGTTCTCTTTTAATGTTTTATTGCTTAGAATGCAGCAGTGCAAAGAATGGCAGGTTTGGTCCTTATGGACTTCATTCATTTCTGCTGTAATTGTATTGGGAATGAGCAGTGAACATGTAGCTAACATATGAAAATAGCTTTAATTCATTGTATTACACCACGGCTATAATAATGTCCTTTATGCAAAGTAAGTATCTTCATTAGGAGAATGCAAGACCACAGTTTTTGGATGTATTGGATATATTTATATACATTATTATGGAATTAAGAGTTAAAAATTGATGCATTAATTTACCAGACTGTAAAAACTTGTTTTTGTTAATGGATAGCATAGTTTGAAAGACAATTTCCTAGCACAGACAGCTCTTTCCCTCTGCTCCCCTCTCTCTCATCCTTGTTTCTCCAGGAACCCCTTTATGACTGTGTGGTGCAACACACAATTCCACGAGGTTTTCCCCTGTGCCCTTATCTCTACAAGCCTGTTACATTTTGTGAATATTTTTCGAACACTTTGCATAATCGCCTCAGCAGGGAGGATCAGAGGCTGCACTGTCAGAGACACCTTCACAGCTGGAGACCTGTCCCTCTCCTCCAGCTGCTGTCAGCTCAGCAGGGTGGGGCAGAAAGGGACAAGTCTGTCACGGTTTCACCCCACACCCTCTCCATCAACCCCCCGATGTGACACGGTCAAAGCTGTAGCAGGCACGTGGGGTTCTCGCCGATTCGGTTGCAAAGCTGAGGACAGTGACAACAGCAGGCAAAAATACCTGCTGAGCTGATTTCAGCGTGGTGTCACCCCCTGTGGAGGTTTAGCTGGCTGTAGTGCTCTGCCTTTTGTTTCCACAGTGATCAGTTGCACAGTGGGGTGTCGGCGGCTCAGGTGTAGCTTAAACCCATCGGCACGGAAGGTAAACACAAGGCAGCAAAACATTTCAAATGGGACAGAAAGTGAAGAAGGGCTGATCCAGAGCTCAGTCACTGAAACGAATGAGCCTTAGTGCAATCCCTAGCAGCCACTCCAGTAATTTTATAATGCATGGAGATTTAAGAGTCCCGTGGAGCTGCTCCTCATTCTTTTTTTTGTTTTGTTTTTGGTTTTTGTTTTGGTTTTTTGTTTGTTTGTTTTTGTTTTTGTTTTTGTGGGGTTTTGGTTTGTTTTTGTTTTTGGGGGGTTTTTTTGTTTTGTTTTGTTTTGTTTTGTTTTTTTCCGTTTTGTTTTGTTTTGTTATCTTTTGGTTTTATCTTCCAGGTGAACTGCCAGACTCAGCTGTCCATCAGTACAGGCTCAGCGTGTGTTAGTAACGTGTTGTTACCAGAAAAATTTATGTCAGAACCACAGACTAAAATCAACTCTCCATAAATACAAACAGGGCGCTAACAGGGAACCACAGACTGTCTCCCTGATGATGCTTTGTACTTGCACAGTGTGTACTGTACTGTTATGAATAAACTCTGGCTCGATGTCCGTATTTAAACATTTAGCTCTTTATTAAAGTAAGCAGCGTGGGAAGCTTGCTGAAGTTNGTTTGATGAATGAGGTCTTGAGAGCACGCAAACAGCAGTTCTTACTAGTATTTGCCAGTATCTTGGCAGAGTAAATGGCTTTACAGAGAAAATGCAACCATCAAGAACAGGTTCAGAAGGTATGACATATCAGAAGGGATGCTTCACACTGCAGGTTATTGCTTCCCCGCGGGAGTCTGAAAGGGTTAATACTGTTCCTGAGGACAGAGAGAAAAATGGCAGTGGAATAAAACAAGGAAGAAGGACACAAAAAACAGTGAGTGAGGAGCAAGTAGCAGCGATGATGGGTGTAACAGTCTGAAAGAAAAGTTAATCCTGTGCCTGGTTGATCACTATCATCTCAATTGCTGGGAGAGCACCAGCACAGGCTTTCACTGTAGAGCCCTGTGTGAAGCCCGGCAGAAGCCCTTGGAGCAGGGCTGGGAAGGATCCTGATCTCCCCACCACGCCAGAGTCCTGTTCTCTTGTGCTTCCAAATGATCCAGCACTTCACCTCCTGCTGCTTTTCATCCCGCTGGCCCTCAAGGAAATGTGGAAATGTTTTACAGATGGGAGACTGCAGGAGGAGTCGCTTTGCACCGCACCCTGCACAGGCCTGCCTGCTCCGAGCTGCACGCTGGCAGTGAGGGACACAGCGAGGGACCCCGCGGGGGACACAGCGAGGGACACAGCGCAGGACACAGAGAGAGACACAGAGAGGGACATGGCGAGGGACACAGGCAGGGACACAGGGAGGGACACAGTGGGTGACACAGGGCGGGGCACAGCGAGGGACACAGCGAGGGCCACAGTGAGGGATACAGGGAGGGACACAGCGAGGGACACAAAGGGGGACACTGCGGGACACAGCGAGGGACACAGAGAGGGACACAGAGAGGGACACAGTGCGGGACACAGTGAGGGACACAGTGCAGGACACAGAGAGAGACACAGAGAGGGACATGGCGAGGGACACAGGAAGGGACACAGGGAGGGACACAGTGGGTGACACAGTGGGTGACACAGCACTCAGCTGTCCCATGGTTCAACCCAGACGTGTCCACCCCTCACCTGGCTCCCCCAGGGACACCGTCAGTGTGACATCAGCTACCAAGGCAAGTTGAAGAAGCAGCCTGGCTGTTCGGGGGATCCTCACTGCCTTCTGCAGAAGGCTTTGAACCAGCAGCAGAAGCAGATGCTCAATAAAGAAAGGGGATGCTAAGGAAAGCTGAGAGGAACAGATGTGGGGGACAAGCAGCAGGGAAGGAAATATAGCTGAAGGCTATTTTTTAAGACATAGGAGGGTTAAGAAAGCCAAATAACAAAAAATAAAGAAACTGTGAAAAGAAAAATCCAAAACCACCACCAGTCCTGCCATACACACACACACAAACGTACAAACAACCCAAAAACCAAAACAAACAAACAAACAAACAAACAAACAAAACCACCAAGAAAAGGACAAAAGGCTAACTTGGTTTGGGACTGGGTCATGACAGCAGTAGCGGAAAGAGACCAAGGTGTGGGTGAACTGAGGGAGAAAGCACTTTCTTCCTGATTTGCTGTACAGAACAGAGCCAGCAAGACCTCTCATGGGTCTTCCAAGGGCTGGGGACCATTTCCTTCCCTCTGCTCACCCCATCCACATTTGCAAACTCAACCCCATCACAGAGGATGATGGAGAAAGATCTGGAAAGCTGATCAGCCTCGAGAAACACAGCCCACTGCCATGTGGAGGTCAATCCTCAGCATTCCACCTGAAATGAAGGGACGGAAGTTCTGCTCCTCAAAATCAATAGCGAGTCAGAGGTACTGGGTGAGGTTGGGCTGTTTAGCCACATAAACACTGCACTGCAGGTTCCATGGGAAACTGTCTGGATGACTGATTTGGAGACTCTAAACCTGGAGGATTTAAGAACTTGCCTAAGCAAGGCACTGAGCAGCCTGATGCTGAATGCTTTGCCCAGGAGGTTGGACTAGATGATCTCCAGAGGGGGCCTGCCACCTGCCTGTGTCCATGGCTCTAAAGGGAGATGCTGTAAAAGACTCTGGTGTATTCCTGGCACCCAGGGGCTGGGAGGCTGTGCCAGGGCCTGTGTTTGGCTGCAGAGCTCGTTGGAGCAGGGAAGAACCTGACTCCATTACATGTACTGTGGGAAGTCTGACATAGTATAGCAGCACAAGCAGAGTGGGGTTTGTCAGGCTCTTATTATTTTTCCTCTAATTGCCAAGGAACAGTTAGGCCACAGCTTGGTGGCAAGGCTTGGTCATTTTTTATAAACACATGCTACCTTAGCAAGTCAGTTAAGTGACATCCCTGTTCACACTCTCACAGAAGACGCAAGGACCATGGAAAATGACATTCAACAAGAAAAACTACCTTTACCTAACACAAACCACAAAATGTGGTTTATATCATTCATATAAACAAGCAGTTCAGAAGCCCAGAATTTAAACTAAACAAGGACAAAATATGTCTCAGAATAAGCACTGCTAAGAGAAGGTGAGAATTTGTCACTCTTGGCCCCACAGTCATTGTTTGCACAGCTAACCCCGAGATGAAGCAGCAGCAAGAATGTTGAGGTGGAATGTGAGCTGTATATATTTGTCTTCATTTAACACCCCAAAAAAAACAAAGCTCTTTTAGGCAATTTCAGACAGCTCTTGTGAATCTTATCATCACTTCACACTCACAAAACTGGACAACACAAAGACACAAGCCCTAAAACGGCTTTTTTTTTTTCTTTTTCCTTTAGCATGGACTAAAATAGTATTTTTTTCAAGTTGCCACATAGACAGTTTTCCAACCAGCTTGTTAGTTGCCGTGGCCATTTGCAATCATAGAAGTTGTTGGTCTTCCTTTGCATTTTACACCATTGCAAAGGTTATTAAGGAAAAATATATTGTCCTTTAATTCACAGTAATATTTTTTGATGGAATCAGCTCATTATTGTGATAGGAAACCTAGAAATGGCTGCACAAGACCTAGCATTGCATGAGTTTGAGGAGAGGTGGTACACCTTTTGTTCAAATGGTGTCCAGGGGAGGGATCATACAGCTCTTTGGAGGGAACAGCACCAAAGCACAGGGATCCCAACAATGGAAAATAGAGAATGAATGTAAAAGCAGTATTAAATCACTGCCTAAGGTCCCGAGGTCCCAAATATTTAAAATTAAGTTTAAAAATTAGGATGGTTGAATGTATACATTCGGCTGGATCAGTACTTGGCTGCATGTTGCAATGAAGATACACCAAGCCAGACTTCACAGCATTCTGAGGCTTCTGATTTTTAATTCAATGCTGTGCACTGAGGACAAGAGTCCTCATTTTTTAACTGCTTTTGAAAAACCAAAGAGGGAGGAAGCTTCCATCCTTACAAATATATCTGAAAAAGGTACAGCTAGCCTAGCAACAGGCACTTTATGAACTGTTTCAAAGCAAATAAGCTATTTGTCTGGTACATGTGAGTCAGAAGATGTCTGGAAACATGATGAATTCAGAAAAGAAGAATGGGCATTCATATTACACACTGAACAAAGTGTTTCTTCATGTCTCCATGTCTGTGTCAGCACATACTGGGTGTCATTTGGGATTCATTATTATTTGATGTCTTATCTTTACAAATAGGTGTCCAAACTGCATGAAAGCAAAATATAACAGACTAAATCACATCAAATTGATCTCATTTTACATCCTTTTTCTGCTCACATTTTCCTGGGGTAATTACAGTTAGTCCAAATCCTGTGCAAAGAATTTTTTGTTGAAAAAATAGCATTGGAAATTATTAACTACAGATAATTTTAACACTTTAAATAAAGCCCGATTTTTTTTAAAAAAGCTTCTGTTTTACTGCCTTGCCAAAAGAAAGGTGGAAAACTAATTTAGTGATTCACCCTGAACACTGAGTATGCTCTGTGGATGGAAAGCATATTAAAAAGATGACAGTTTATCTCAGCATGCATTCTCAACACAGCAGGTTGTACAGGTACGTTTCTTGTTGAGCATTCCAGCCCTGACACCACAGTTTTAAGTCCTGATATTTTACAGGATGGCAATTCTTATGTATACTGAGTAACTGGGGAAATGCATTTTGAATTGCATGTCCTGTCACAGCTTCATTACACAAGAAGGGCACATGCAGCCACAGCCCATTGTGTTGACTAGTGCCCATAAAGTCTGATTCATTTGGAGATGTTTAGTCTTGATAAAGTAACAAAATAGTGACTTCTTTGAAAAGTGGGACTGCTGGATGGGATCAGCTGGTTGGAGAGCTCTAATATGGTTGCTAATTATTTCAATTAGTTTTATATCATGCCCGGGAAAAATTTTGCTGTCAAAATGAAAGCCTGGCTCTGCTTCAGAGGTTGTGGCTTGTCTCTCTAAGCCTTGTTTTCCTGTTTCACCTCCCTGCAACAACTGCTTGCAATCTGGATATGTCAGTCCACAATTTCTGTGGGAAAACCAGTGTCTCAAACTGGTTTTGCATTTCCTTTTGCATCAGGAGAAGCACAGAGTGACTATCCATGTCCCAAGAGTGTCTATTGCTGGGCAGAGCTGGGATACTTCCAGCCTCACTTTACCTGACCTGTTCCCAATTTGTTATAAAGCCTCAAAATGGACAAGTTATGCGAAGAGGATGAACAGCCTGTTCTTTTCACAGGTTTTAGAGACATTTTTCTTGGATGGCTCTTCTTTATTATTCTTTTTGGTCATGATCCTGTTTCTACATGGACTTGACACAAAATGAGGGAGATTTCCCCATTGACTCAAGAAGACATCAAATCAGATCCTGACTGTGCAAAAAGACAAAGAAAGAGTTTCCATCCTGTTATTCTTAGCATGAGAAATATTTTCTTTCTAACTGGACTGCTCTTTCATCATTCTCATAAATTCTCTTATGTTGCTCCTGCAGTAATTTGCAGTCACAATTTGTTTCCCATTTTTGGTCCCTGACAGCCATAAGAAACCTGGAACACTTTGTCAGATATCTTCTCTAGGAGGTCAAACCCCATCCAGTCTGGGCACTGTAAAACTCTGTATACGATAATTGATTTTCGTGAAGATAGAAAGAAGGAATTAGTGTGCACTGCTAGTGTACAGCATCCATGATTATGCATGGGTGCTCTTTTAAAATGAATTGTTTATGCTGCGCTTTTTGCTTTCCACACAGTGAACTCCATCTGAGAGAGGTCAAATAATCTCCTTGACAACACAGCATTAGTGGCCAGATCATTTTATCACAGCTGAAATTATGTTAAATAGTGAAATACATACAGCTAAGGCACATGGAGGCTCTGTGGGTTTTCTAAGTACCTGTAATACATTGAAACCCCCATCCTCTGCAATTTGTATAGGCTGAAGACAGCAGGTTCCAGAGGCTTTAATCTTGCTTCACAAGGCATTTTCACAACAGCAGGTCCGAAAAATCCAGGGGCTTTGAGGCAGCATATTCAAGGTTGAGACAGAAGTGGATGTGAACAGAGATAAAATAGTTTTAGGCACCACATCTCTTATCTTTCAAAAAAAAAAGTGCAGCAGCTCTTTGTCAGAATTCCCCTCTCTGTTCTGATGGTGATGCAGATCAAGGATATCCTACTTGGCCCTGCAGAGCTGGGAAGCTCTCCTCATTCACAATAAATCAGTCTGTTTGAAAAAGGCATTGTCTCTTTCTGGAAGTGTCATTCAGTTTTCTGAGCCCCCAGACAAAAGAAACAGCCATTTTTCTTTACATCAAGATTTTATTATGATTTAAGTTATAGCAAGAACTGGAGGCATTCTTTTTTAACCCTTCTTTTAACATCAGACAAACAGTAGCTAAAATCTCTGGGAGCTACCAAAAGGATTCAAAATAAAGATGAGCTCTGTGCAGATGTGTAACTGGTCACAGTGCTGCTGTGACATGGCTGTTTGAAAGCTGCTTGGAGCTGGAGCAGAGCCAGCAACCTTCATACATTTGAATTTCTGTGATTCTTTACCTTTTCTGGTAGTCAGTAGTGATGAAAGAAGCAAAGCACTTGGGCTTTTTTTCCCTTGTCACATCTCCACACAAGTTTGGTCCAAATTATGATCAGCTTGTGGTGAATAGGAAGGCTGACATCATGAAGTCTCTGGCAAGCAGTGTGTGTGCTGGTCCCTTTCAGCAAATGTACTTCTCCAAAAGTCCTTGTCCCAAAACCATGGTGGATGCCCCAAGACTAATCTTGGTAGCAGAGACAAGGAACCTGAAGAGACCACTGATCCCAGCACAGGACTCCTCACTCTCTTCCCCTGCTCCAGCATGAGGTTCCTCCAACAGGAAATGGTCCACCACAAGCTTCTCCAACATGAATCCTCCTCACAGACTGCCGTTCTTCACAAACTGCTCCAGCATGGGTCCCTTCCATGGGGTGCAGTCCTTCAGGAACAGGCTGCTCCAGCATGTGTCACCCACAGGGTCACAAGTCCTGCCAGCAGATCTTCTCCAGCCTGGGCTCCTCTCTCCATGGGGCCACAGGTCCTTCCAGGAGCCTGCTCCAGCATGAGCTTCTCACAGGGTCACAGTCTCCTTCAAGCATCCACCTGCTCCAGCATGGGGTCCTCCATGGACCACAGGTGGATCTCTGCTCCAGTGTGGACCTCCGAGGGCTGCAGGGCTCCAGCTGCCTCTCCATGGGCTGCACCACAGGCTGCAGGGGAAGCGCTGCTCTGGTGCCTGGAGTCCCTCCTCCCCCTTCTTCTTCCCTGAATCACGTGTCTGCAGGTTTCTCTCACATATTCTCACGCCTCTCTTTCAGTTACTCTTGCACCACTTTATTTCCCCCATTAAATACGTTACCCCAGAGGTGCTACCACCAACACCCATGGGCTCAGCCAGGAGCAGCTGTGTCTTGGAGCAGGCTGGCATTGGTTCTGTCAGACGTGGGCAAAGCTTCCAACACCTCCCACAGAAGCCACTCTTGTATCCCCCTCCGTTGCCAAAAAGCCCCCTGCTAGCAAAATATTGCCTCGCAAAGCCAATACTTTGTCTTGGTTCCATCCATTATAATTTTTGTACACTTTTGTTATTAATTTTGTTGCTGTTACTGTTTGTTTTCTTGTCTCATTGCTGTTTCCAGTAAATAGTTCTTATTTACCCGTGTCCTCTGCTTTTTGTTCCTCCCGTTGGAGGGGGGTTGTGAGTGGCGGTGTGTTTTTAGCAGGAGCACTAAACTGCAGAACACCATTCCTAAATCACAACGTTTGCTAACTTAGAGCTGCAAATATCATTGCTTGCATGGGAAAAGGGGTAAACCGAGATGAAATTCTCTGAGCAGGTCATGACTGCACCAAAGGGATTTTCAGAAGGCTCTAGAAATTGCTCCATGGCATGTCTACATACTTGCATAGACTACAGCTTCCTTATGCTGACAAGAATAAGCACATTAATCACAGGGGACTCAACACTCATTTAGCAAGCCAGATATGGTAAACATATCATTACTTTCACAGAATAAATTATCTGAGAAGGGTAATTTCAGACTGAAGTGATAAAATAGTTTCAGAGGAATTTAAATGGCTAGTAAAAATCATCAGCAAAGTCTATTTAATGATGCTTATCATGCAAAAATAAGTGGATTAGGATAGTGCTTTGTTTGTGTACAAAAAGGGAGGCATCAGAATCAGTTGACAGTAACTCCAGAGAAGTCTCCAGAATATAATTTGTAGATTTTCTCTCATCAGTCTGCATCAATATCCCATACTCAGGAAATGCAGGTACTTCTGATGCTCTCAAAGCAAATAAGGAAAAGACAAAAGGCAAAGTAAGGTTCTACAGCAGACATCCTCCATGGCATTGCACTGAAGATTCCAGTCCAAAAATGCAGGAGAGGAAAGAGGCAGAGTGGTTGAACAGTCAACAGTTCTCACGTCAAGGCAAAAAACCCCACCCGAACAACAAAACAAGGGTTCATGGTATTATAGAAAAAACAAAAACCCCACAACTCAAACCAGTTCTGAAAAGGAAATAAGCCCTGGAGCCATGAAAGGGAAACAGAATATTTTATCAGCCTCAAGTCAATGAAGATACTACTGTGCAGAATGGGTCATAAATGAAGAGATGTCCTTCTAAAATACCTCTTCTTTTATGGGAGAAGCATAGCCTGCCAGAAAAATAAGAAACCTGTCAAAGTGGAAGCAGTAGGTGATGTGACTTTTTTTGCTGTGTATTAAAGGGTTTGGAAACACTTCAATGACACATGTATCAGTCAAAAAATGGCTTATTTATTTTAAACAAAAAATAACATGAAAATGTGCTGGAACAGTGTGGCCAGGGCTCGTTGGAGAGGTGGACTGAGCCTCCTCACAGAGCTATTAATTTCTCCATGTGCCTTCTGCTCATGTGGGCTGCAGAAGTTCATAGTAAAAAACAGCCCCAGGGAGACAGATCCAGCAGTTTTCTGCTTACTGCCTCTTCTTAACTCACTAACTGTAACACTAGGTCCTGCCTTTCCCCTAAAATCCAAAGGTTTTAGTCCCTCCTCCACTTGACCTCGAGGAGAAGTGGGTTTTGCTGTCAGCAGTCTATTTATGAGGCAAAATGGAAGTAACAAGAGGAATGTCTAAATTTTTAACTGGAGTTAAACAAATTTTTTGTGCTGTTCTTATTATTACTCCTTAATATTACATATTACCCCTTAACTGAGGGAAATAACTGCTTCTTGCTCTAGTGGAAGCTTCTATAGCCAAACCTTATGGTATTCAGCTGTCTTCAACTATTGATGAAATCCATTGATCCTGATCTTGTAAGGATCAGGAGACCTTTAAGTAGAGTCAGTGCTGGCAGTTCTTAGTTTGTTATTTTCCTAAAACAGGATAGAGGTCTTTTGGGCTAAAAGTGCAGTAGTATCTGACTTGATGTTTATGCATCCAAAAACCTCAGATAAGTAAAATGTCTCTCAAAGAAAAATGTGAATTACACAAATCTTCAAAGGAAAATAAGGAATAACATACAATTTTAAAATGTTGATATTTTTCCATGTGATGTGTCAGTTTGATGAAAGGAAGCAATGACTTTCTCAATCCTTTGCCCAAAACAAAACAGTTTTACATGTAGGTTCTGCATTCTGATTTCCTTCATGGAGGAACTGTCTTGTGGAAGAAATGAAAGTTACTCAAACATTGTGAACTAGACCTCTTTTGTTGTGCGATTTTGTTGTTGGTTCTCTTCTCCAAGCTGTGCAACATCAACTCTCAGCCTTTCTTTCAAGCTTAGCAGAGGTGCTCCAGCCCTCTGACCATCTTCATGTCCCTCCTCGCTCCAACAGGTCCATGTCCTTCTCATGCTGGGGGCCCCAGAGCTGGACACAGAACTGCAGCTGGGGTCATAGCAGAACAGAGGGGCACAGTCCCCTCCCTCACCCTGCTGGCCACGCTGCTTTGGATGCAGCCCAGGACATGGTTGGCCTTCTGTTTGATTTACAGTATCTTTACCTTATTGAAAAATATTTCCTCCTGATATGCTTTAAAAGTTGAAATTAGGCTTGGATGTTTTATGTTGAAATAGGTTATAATATAAGACAGCCATACTAGTTCAGACCATCATGAAAAGAAAAATGTCCTCACTCTTGGTTTTAATTTTCCAGCTTCTTGCTTCATCTGATCCTCTTCTCTTTACAGGAGAGGCACTGAACAAATATCCCTTTTTCTCTTGCCTTCTACTAGCCATCTGACAGGCTTTTAGCATCCCGCTTCAGCTGCTTTTTAGTTGTTGAAATATATTAGTCTATTTAATGGCTCCCAGTACCTTACATCCTTCTTTCATCTGGTTAACTCTTCCTGATCACTGAAACAAAATATAAAATGATCTATTATACTTCCCAAATCTGCCTCATGAATATGAGTAGCCAGTGCAGAGCCTTCAAACTTGGATTCCCTTCCTGCTAACTTGATAACGTGCATAATTGAAAAGAGTCTGAAAGAACACATGATTATTTTTTTTCTTTCTTATGGCAGACCTCAATTATTTAATGACCCATGCATGCAAACAAGTTCTTGTCTGCACCCACATATTCATAATTTATTTGTCTAACATAGATGTAAAGAAAAAGTGAGATATTAAATAAGCTGGAATTCATTTAAGGTATTTAATCTGCTTCTGGCTCTGCTGCCAATGTCATGATTTTAGAGACATATTTTTTTCTGATTTGGTGGTTTTATTTTTAACTTGTGAATACACAAGAGAGGCAAACAGATAGAATGTACCCTCAGCAAGTTTGCTGATGTTATGAAACTGGGGCTGATACACCTGAAGGCTGTGCTGCCATTCAGTGAGACCTTGATTTTTTATAATTCATCAAAAAAAACCACAGACCTTGCTAAAATTTTCAGCTTCCATCCAGAAAAGTCAGAGGTGGTGACAAATTTCAAGTACTTCATCTTGGTCATATATATTTATTTCAAGTATTGACTCGTCAGCATTCAACTCAGTATCAGAGGAAGTACTGAAAAAGACATTGGAAAGAAGAAAAAGTAGGTGAAAAAAATGGCAAAGAGAAAAAAAAATTCCTCAAATAAATGGTATTTTCCTTCTCTTAGTGTGCTCTCTTATATAACTCAAAACTGACTGTGACCACTGGTTTTGAATATTTAAATAGCTTTGGTTATTTTAAATTTCTATTGCCTTAGTAAGATACTTTTGAAAATCCACCTAAGTAATAATTTCTTTTTTCTAAAAAGCACTGCTTTTTTTTTATAGACACTAGATGTCCCTGTTTTATATAACACTGATTTTTTGCAGGAGGAGAGGACAGACACATTCATTATAACGTTCTGCTTCTGGAAAAGAATAGCTGTGGCTGAAATGTTTTTCCTTGCTTTAAGGAGAATGGTGCTAATCTCAAAAGCAGTTTTTATGATAATATCTGACAAATGTATGTCTGCTCAGGGCTATGTCCCATTACAACATGCCAATAGAAACAAAATGATTTGGGAATAATGATACTTCTGGTCCCAAATCTTACAGTTAAAAATACTAAATTAATCTAAAAAGAGCATTTTTGTCAATTTGTATATAATGCCAATGTATAAAGTGCTGGACTAAGAGCTGAACCAGATCAAGAAATGTTAATTCACACAGATCATGACCCGAGTACACAAATTAGCTGTTCTGTGCCTTGGGACCCAGCTACAACTGAGGATATTATGTCCTACTTTTTGTCTCTTTTGCCTCTTTAGGCCACTGCCTGGCAGGTATTCACCCTTATTGTATGTTTGTATAGTACTAAGAGGGGTTGCTCTAAGAGTTAGTCTAATGAATGGAAAATAAAAGTGCAAGAAATTTGCTAATTAAACTAACTATATTTTGGAAAGTGGGAAGGACCACATCTTTGCCTCTGTCTCAAAAATGTGATGTCAAGCTGTTCTGTTTCCCTCTCTTGAAAAAGCAATCAATTCTTTCCATCCCAAAGACCTGACACCAGTGTAAAAAATTTGCATAGCAGCTATTGTGATACAGACAGTCCTTTCCAGTCCAGCTCAGTGAAATTTTTGCCAGTTCTTGAATTCACTTGCAATGAAAGGATTTTTCATGAGGTCAAGGTAGAGACCCATGCCAGGATGTGCACCTTCTGCAATGGGTTCCTCCACCATATCACTGCACTGCCAGTTCTGAAAGCTTTAGGGAGTTTTCTCTCCTTTAAGCTACATCTGTGTGGAACTGATAACAACACATTCTTCCAAAGTAATTTTATACTGCTGCCTTGTTTAGTAAGTGAAAAAAAAAAAAAAAGGAGAAAAATATTTCTGCATTGCAGATGGAGTAATTGCTTGTTAGCTCATTTGTCTGCAAAAATTATTAGTGTTTCTGAGTCTCACCTTCATTGCAGTGACCCCTTAGGGTGCAGCAAACCATGCAGGTGTGGTGCACACTGGGCACACTGGACTACACACACAGTAGGCTGCAAGTTAAGTGATCTCCTATTTCCACTGTCAGAAGAGAAGCTGGCTGGCTGGTTTTGGAAACCACTCTCCCTACTGTTCTTCTACATGAGAAGAACACCAAGTCTGATTCCTACCCTGTCCTCTTCATCATACCTTTCCCTCTTGGGCTGTAAGAGTGTGGCAAGCAAAGTGTTCAGTTGCCATCCTGCTTCACAAAGGGCCTCCCAGTGCTGGCTCCAGCAGCTGCAGAGGAGGCTCAGCCATACAAGGGGGCCTCCACCTGCTGGTGCTCCTCCCTGCTGGCTGCCAGGGCAAGCAGAAGTCCATCTGCTCCTCCTTGACTCTAGATTGCTAAAGATGAGGGAACCTGGGAGAGTGAGTGGCCTTTTCTTGGTGAACACCAAATCCCTACAGACATATTGAATAGTCTGCCCTAATCAGTGGATCTTAATCATCAGAAAAGCAGCTATCATCCTTTTCAGTTTCCCCTTTCTTGGATATGTTATCACCAGCTACTGTGGCCAGTAGAGGTGGGCAATTCAGCCCTATTTTCCTACCAAATTTGGTCACTCTCTTGGAAGCACATCCTTGCATACCTCACCACCAGAGCACGGTGAAACAGCAGTCTCCTCTAGCTCCCAAAAATAAAGTTGACAAAGTTTTTTGCTATCCTGGGTTAAACCAATCAGCTTCAGTTTTGTGTAAGGTCATCCTCAGTCCTTTATTTGGCATTTCTTTTGTCATTGCTTGGATGATTCAGCTCTTATCATTTTTGGAGAATTGGGGTAGAAATGTTTCATTATATGATTTACCTGAACTTGGAGCCAAAGAAGGTCATCCATTGTAGTGGATAGGGCAGAGGGTTTTAAGTGTACTTGGAAAACAACAAAAGCCATTATGCAACAGTAACTCTTCTGTACAGGATAGCAAAACACTGGGTCATGAATTCATAATTATTACATTAATGGACTACACTTAAATCAATATATCTAGCCAGAGGGGACTGAAAGCATCATTTGACCTAGCACTCACATTTCCCCAGGAATACAAAACACTAAAATGTCCTCACATTCTGCACACCAAGGATTATTGTGGAGCCCTTGGAGGGAGGCAAAGAGCACAGAGAATCCAGAGGATGACAAGCAGTGCAGCCTGCCTGACTTCTGGGCTGCCAGACTCCAGCCCTCACCACATCCACAGTACAGAAGTAACCCCTCATGCACACAGCCACAGACTCCAAGCAGTTTAATGAGGCTCTTACTCAGAATTCTCAGGCGTGGAGGCCAGAAAAGGCACACAGGTCACCATAGGTCAGAAGCATTTCATTATGGTTTCAAGTTGCCATGAAAAGCAGAACTGTTTTTCCTTACATTTCTGGTTGGTGTTTCAATAAGCTGAGCTTCAAGCTATCAACACTGATAATTATACTTTGGAGAAAGTATAATGGAAAAATCACTGATATGTTGGACAGTTCTCTCTCTAGAGGAAACTCTATTGCTTCTTGTCTTCCAATACAGCCATGGCAGCATTTAAAACTATAATGACAGGCTACTCTCAATAAATTGCATTTGTCTGTGAAGCTACTAGGCATTTAAATTGTCTTGTTCTTTTCAAAGTACACCTGTAGTGTTTGAAGTAATGTTCTCTTCCATTGCTGAAGATAGAGGTTAATCATGTCAAACATAAGGAGATATTTCCCTTCATCTCTCTAAATGTTCAGGTCATCAATTTCATCATGTTTTGGGGAATGCAGGGGAGGCAAGTAGGAGGTGAGAAACAAATCCATCATTTAGGACACAAGAGAAGTATTTAACAACAACTTAAAGATTCAGGAAAACTCAGTATTCTGTAACCTTGTTGGCTTGGTTCAAAAAAATGAATTAAATAATTTAGACAAAATGTGACAAGAGGAGGTGTTTCTGTCAGCTGGAAGCACCTTTCCTCCACAACGGAGATATGTGTTCTACCCAACAGGGACAACAGAGACATGGATGCTACCTAAACATGCTGTGCAGTACTTATGTGCTGGAGACTGAGCTGCCCTGTACAGAACATACACTTTCACATTTGCTCACTAAAGCAAGTCCCAAGCAAAGTTTTGTGCAAACAACAGTTAGAGAGCATTGCAGAGGGAAACCGAGAGCAGAGAGCATGAACAAACACAACTTTTGATCATTTGAGATGACATTTAATCTGACTTAGCAGTCTGGCCAGCCTGCTGACAGCCTGGAGACAAATGAAAGTCCTTGTTAAAGAGAATGACACATTTTGTTTGCAAAACTTCAACATGATCAAGAAATTCTCTTCTCCCTTCCCCTATTTCCCTTTTTTCACCAGGAGATGATCAACCTCCACTCCTTTGCATGTGCTTTGGGAGGGATGCTGCACAACTTGCCAAAAGCCCTTTGACTAATGGCACACCTGACAATGAGCTTGCAGGTTGTGGAGTTTGCTTGCTTCAAAGGCAAGTCTCTCGAGACTGTAAAACCAAAAAAATATTAATATTTCATTTTACTAGCTGACAGGTTTGCCTGTAGTGCAGAACTGCAATAGCTCATTTATTGCACAAAGGTGGGATAAGCTGACATAGCTTATTATCACAAAAAAAAAAAAAAAAAATGTATTTTTGGTGGCTACAGTAGTGACAACGGCTCAGTAAGGGATTACACTCTTTTGTAGCCAACACATTCTCCTCCCTGCCTTTTGAGACTTGAATTATCTGTAACTAAAAATAGGACTGCTTTTAGCTTAAAAAAATAGATAGAATTCTAATAAATGAGAATACCAATCAAGTTTATTTGGGATTTTCATTACAGAACAGAATGAACCCATGACATCATTATTCACTTTGCTAGCGAAACATGGGTGTGAGAGTCAGACACACCACCTGAAAAGCTGTGCTGATTTCAGGCACTTCGCTTGGAGTTTTCAATGCCCCTCTGCTGCAGGTCTTTTGTGCCTCTGACCTGGTGACAAGACATCCATGTGATGGGAACATATCCTGCTCAGCTGAGGACACACTGCCCTAGCACTCTGCTGGGTGAGTCAGCAACACTCCCATTTGCTCTTGTTTTCCATGCTTTGGGAACAAACGGTTTTGGAGTGCTGAGTTCTTTCTGTGTGAAGCTGATTCCATCTGGGTGAAATGAAAGCTGAGACACACTCCAGGAGTGCAGCTACTGCTCTTCAGCTGCCTGTGGGCGTTCAAAGCACAAGGTCCAGCCAGGCACACACTGAGACAAAGCCTTCTGACAGTCTCCTGTAAAATTAGGACACTGTCAGTAATCTCCACCGTTCTAGGCACTTAATGAGCTGCTAATAAACACATAAACGTCAGCACCCCGTGTTTCCAGGCTTGCATGCTGCAGGTATGCATTGTCAGAGTGCTGCTGTCCTCTCCCTTGCCAAGGGGACACAGGCACCCCAGCACCCTCAGGAACCATGCTCTGTCTGGCGTGGGCAGAGGTGTTGATGATGGTGGGGCAGCTTCTGGCTCTGTCAAACCCAACTCTGTCACAACTTTTTAATGTGCCTTTCATATCTCTTTTCTGTGTGACTCCTTTGTGTCAAAAGTCATCAACAATTCCCTGGTTGCTGCTTAATCTGACCGATGGCCATCTCACACATCAGCACCATCAGAGGGGGCCTGATGGCATCATCCTCCTCCTGTGATCAATTCTGGGCAGATGCCCTCGGGGCAGTGCTGTGCATTTGTTGCACACACGCTCTGCATATGCTCACATTTGTGTCCTAATGTGTGGGGTATTCCAGGCCATTGCTGAGCATCCCCCAAGGTGCTCAGGAAACAGGCACAAGGCACAATCCACAGGGGAACCAAACACACGGGAACACTGTAAAAGGAAATGTGCAGGGACAATGCTGCAACAAGGGCAGCAGAGAGCCACACACCCTTGAAGACAAAACTGCCCAGCATTTCAGAGACATCTTGAGGGCTATCAAATAAAATGCATTCCACTGTGGGACACTGCAGTTCTGCTTTAGGACTTCATCTTCTCCTTTCTATTCCAAAACCTAGAAAGACAAATTAATCAAAGCATTTCACTGGAAAAAGGAAAAGCGGTGGAAATTAAATCTGGATTGTCAATCTCTGAACACAGTGTTAACTGCAGCAGGTCCTCCAGGCATTCAGCTCCCTGCCTGCCTGCAAGAGAACTAGCCATACATCACAATAGCCACAAAGAGGTCCCAGACTCCCTGCAGTCAAGTTTAGGACATTGACTCCAATTGTCACTGATAATATTCCAGTGTTTCCACCAACAACTTCTAGCCAGGAAAGCTGGAACACAGGAATCCTCAGGTCTACCATAGGAGCTGGTACATTTCCAAATAGGCTGAAACTTCATCAGAAATAAGAGGAAAGAGCTATTTCCATGAACCATTTCACCTTGGAACTACTATCACCCAAAGCAGTGCTTTCCAACAAAATCCAGTTTTGCTATTCCAATGCAGGCCAGCTCCTAATATGCTTTAGGAATCTGTGTGTCAGTCTCATGTCTGAGAGTAAAAGGCAACAGGAACACAGTCATGACTAACTCCTCTAATTAACTTGACCTGTTTGGTGGTTTGGTTTTTATTTATTATGTTACCTGGCTTATGCATCCTTCCTCAGAGGGAAAAACCTCCAGACAGTGTTTTTAATTTGTAAATGAAACATTTTGTCTGAAAGATAAAGCTGCTCTAGCCTTAAGTTCTGCTATCTCCAATCTCCTGCATATCTGGCTTATTTGAGATATCAACAGCTGCAGAGGTCCCTTGTTGATACATTTTTCAGAGATGAAACATATCTCTCATGTTTCAGATTTCAAGAATGGTTTTTGCATTATTATCTATGCAATAAGATCAAAGAGAGAAGGGATATCAGAGGTAAGAGTCCCATCTATTGGCCAGAGGAGGAACATGATAACCAAATGCTTTCTGAATCTCAAAAATTTTCTACTATGAAAAATAATAAGCAAAGAAAAATTACCAGGAAAAATGAATTATCTAAATGCTAATAATGGATATTAGTGAAAGAAAAAAAAAATTATTTTAGAATACCTTTTCTTCTTTTAGAGAGAAAAAAGGAAAACAACATTATTTAGAATAAGGAGGAGGGAATTTTTGTTGTCATTAGTTTGTGCATGCAGTTGGGATAGTTTCTCAGGAAACTCTAGAGTACAGTCATTTTTAAATAACTGCTATTGTTTTACTTGAGTTTCAATTCAGGAAAGGTTAGTCAAAGCAGAGACATGGTCTGTTGCACAAACAACAGTTCTAGCAGAATTACATCACTCTTACACTTAGGAGAGTTGCTTTTGATAGCTTGTTAACTTATACAACCAAAATCTGTTAGTCCATACTTTCTGAAGCTCAGCACAGAGACAAATGTTAGTTTTACATTAAAATGCCTTAACTTGGGAATGTGTAAAATTGTTTTTCTTCAGCAGACCACTGCTGGGTTTGGATTTGAGCAAGAATTTTCAGGGGTGTTTTTTCTTTTTACCACACAACACAGCAACTTCTTAATTCTGAGCTAAACCACACAGTGCCTGGAAACCTGGACACGTGCAAAGCATTTGATACTGTTCTGCACAGTCTCTAAAATGGAGGTGGATTTGACAGGTGGAATGTGCAATGGATAAGGAATTGGTGGGATGTCCTACTCACAGAGTGTCAGTCAATGGCTCACTGCCTGTGTGGGGACCAGTGATGGGTGGTGTCCCTCAGGGGCTGTTATTGGGACCAGCATTATTTAACGTCTTTGTCAGGGGCATGGACTGTGGGATTGAGCAGACACTCAGCAACTCTGCCAATGACACCAAACTGAGAGGTGTCATTGATAACAGAGGGACAGGATGCCATCCAGAGGGACCTTGACAGGTTTGAGACCTGGGTGAACCCCATAAAGTCCAACAAGGCTGAGGGCAAGGTCTGGCACCTTGGTGGCAGCAGTCCCCAATATCAGCACAAACTGAGGGACTCAGTGATCGGGAGCAGCCCTGAGGAGAAAGTCGTAGGAGTGCTGATTGATGGGAAGCTCAGCATGACCCACCAATGCGTGCTGCAGCCCAGAAAGCCAACCATGTCCTGGGCTGCATCAAAAGCAGTGTGGCAGGAGGTCGAGGGAGGGGATTCTGTCCCTTTGCTCTGCTCCTCTGTGACCCCACCTGGAGTTCTGTGTCCACTATGGGGTCCTCAGCACAAGGATGTTGTCCTGCTGGAGGAAGTCCAGAGGAGCATCCCAAAGCAGATCAGAGGGATGGAGCACCTCTCCTGTGACGACAGGCTGAGAGACTGGGGTTGCTCAGCCCAGAGAAGAAATGGCTTCAGGGAATCCTTAAAATGCCTTTTTAAAGCCTTTCAGTACTTAAAGGGAGCCTATGGGAAAGACTGGGATAGATTCTTCATCAGGGAGCGCAGTGATAGGACAAGGGGTAATGATTTCAAATAGAAAGAGGGCAGGTTTAGGTTAGGTATAACAAAGAAATTCTCTACTGTGAGTGCGCTGAGGCACTGGACCAGGTTGCCCAGAGAAGTTGTAGATGCCTCATCTCTGGATATGTTCAAGGCCAGGCTGGATGGGGCTTTGAGTAATCTGGTCTCAGGGAAGGTGTCCCTACATGGAATTAGATGAACTTTAAAATCTCTTCCAACACATATAAATTCTGAGTCTATGAAACTGTTTCCTACCACACTCCCTGATGATGGTTTCAGATACTGGGCTTCATGCTCTGGGCTAAGGTCTGCCTCTGTCTTGGCATGGTTCTACAGATATTTCTTAGTGCTAGAACATAGGAGCAGCATACTGAATCAATCTAAAGTCAGAAATGGGTGACTAGGCAAAAGCACAAGGACAAGACTTGTAGGTCTTCTCCAGTCATTTGCAGCTCATGAACTTCACCAGACTTGTAATTTGTGTGCATTTAGGAAACCCAAAAGGATTTCTCTTCCATGAAGTTGTCAAATCAACCCTTAACCCACATAAAATCTTATCATCTGCAAGAACGGCTCATAAAAATCTATTTCCAGGATGCTTTAAGAATACCTTACCTTTCCTGCAACATTTGGGATTTTAGTGAAGAGGTTCAACTGTTTGGAAATCTTGAAAGCAAAAGACCTGTATTCTAGAGTAGCTTTGATATTCTATCAAAAAATCCAAAGTAAAGGAGAGTTGCTTATTCTTAAAAAAAGTTGGGGTTTTAAATTTTTTTTTTTTATGAAATTAGACTACACCAAATGGAAGCAGTTGAGCACAAAATGGTGTGGACATAAAACCATTGCAGTGCCATATAACTCAGTCCCTCTCTCCTTACATGCCAGTGAAAGCCCTGGGGGTGAATTGCAGTTCACTTCAATTACTATGCTCTACTCTGGCATCCTTTTTTTTTTTCACTTTGCTGACCAAAAATAATTTGCAAAAAAGAAAATATGGAGAAAAGAAAACAAATAAAACCTGAGAATGCTGCATGTATTGTGTCAGAGAATGGAAGTTAGGGGAGAAAACCGAAGTCCCTGAAGGTCCCTGCCTGGGCTGCCTCACAGACCTGTCCACACTGGGAACTGCCATGCCTATAGAGGAGAGAGATAAGATAAAAACTGCAGTCAAACCCGCTGCATAAATATCATGGTGTGCTGTACCTTGGCCACTCTCACAGGCCACGGCTGGGTCTCTGCCTTGAGAGGAATGCCTGTTTCAGGGATGGCCCAGGGGAGCCATTGGTGCAGGTGAACTCCCACCAGCTGCCAGAACTCCCATTTTACACAAATGGTCTGTACTGCCCCAGAACACAGATATAGGATGTGGGGGACAATTTAAAAACCCTATTTGATCTTATCTACTCATTAGAACCAGAGCAGGAAAAGGCAGAGACTGACTCACCCGAGCAGTAAACTCGGTCACAAAAATGTAGTTGTAACATGTTGCATCTTAAAAACTGCTGATTCACAAAAATATAAATGTTTTGTGGTGACGATGAAAGAGATCTCCAAACTCTAAAACACTTTGGTTTTGAAAAATTGTAAAACAGGGCTAGCAGCAGCCTGTTTAGTACCATTTAGCACAGAGGAACTCAAAACAGGAGGTTCTGCATTATGGATCACTGGTATCTTCCTAAGCAACAAGGAACAAAATGTTTTTAAAGGTGATGCAACAGAAATGTGTATGCAGAATAATGCATTTAAGGGATCTAAATATGTATTTAACTGTGGGTTGACCTCTATTTTTCCATGAAAATCGCCATATCTGTTTTCTCCAGAAGGCTTATTAAAATTGCATCTTTCTTGGAGAAAGATTACATTTGTTCTTATCCTGATCACATATCAGGTGATGTAAATTGATATAAAATCCAATGTTTGGATCAATACTGTGATAATAAAACTAAGAGAACTGAAAAAATGGATAAAAGCGCCACTCTCCACAGAAATGTTGATTCACTGACCATCTGTCTTATTTCAGCTAAATGCTTTACTGCTTTAGCTTGGCATTAGACAAGTCAGTCAGTAAATTAAATAACTGAAGTCACACTATAATTCTTGGCTAGCCTGCTCTTATTTTGTAAGCTGTCATCATCTAAAATGTCACACATCCTTTTCTGGGCATATGTGAGCATGTGCCAAGTCCTGTCTACTCATCTTAAGCATGAACACACACAGGTAACTAGCAATTATAGTCTTGGTTTCTACTAGTCACCCAACAGCCATAAAAACTCTTCAGAGTGTAAATATGTGCCTTAAATAGATTTCTATTTATTTGCTTTCCAACTTATATGAATGCAGTCTGACTAAAGGCACTTGCATTATACATACTGAGAAAACAAAAACAAATTCACTAGACATGTTGAAGCAATGTGCCCATATTCTGCCCTCAGACAGCAAGAGAAGCAAGAGAACACACTTAGAACTTTAAAATACCACAACAAAAGATTAATTTTTACAGGCCATTAGAATTCCATTAGTCTCATCTATTCATTTCAGGCTGCCCTCAGACTGAAAAGTGAGTATCTAATAGGATGCTTTCATTAAATTAAAATGAACAACCCTCTCTCACCCCGTCACAATCCAATATGATTTTAACAAAGAACATGATGAGTGGCTGCTCATCCAACTGGAAGGCTGAGAAGATGCTCAGAATGATATTAACTTTTTTTTTTTTTGACAAATTTAAAGTATAAACAGCTGAGAGCAACATCTAGGATAAACAAATATTTTAGTGATGTGACAAAGGGTATATATTGATTTTAGAGTAACAGTAGCTGTTGACATATTTGATATCCTCATTGTCTGCATAAAGAAGCTATACCTAAATACAGGAGAACAATGTTTATATTATTTCCCAGATGACAACATTTCCCTGTTGATCACTTAAACAACATCAACAAACGGTCTAGATCAGATGCAGAAATAAAAATTTATTGCTCACTGCTGGAGGCACCAAAACCTTCTACTCCAGGACAGCAAAGAACATAACCAGCTGATTTAGAAGGTGGTCAAGTTTAAACTTTCTCATCTTTAACAAGACATATGGGCCTGTGCCTGGTGGATTCTGAGTGTGCTCCTGTAGTTTATCATGTGCTCAAAGAAGCTGGTAGTGCCTGTGGCCAGGGGGAATCCCTACAGCTGTATGAGCCCATGCAAAGGTGCTCTGGAAAGGTGAGCATGACATCCTCTGGGCGGAACAAATTTCTCCCTCTGAACCAGCAGAAGCACCTACATCTCCTCTTGAGGCCCGAGGACCCTGCTGCTGCAACAGCTCTGCTCACAGGCTGAGTCCCACCTTACCCAGCACAGGATAAATGCCGTGCTGCAGAAAATCTAAACGCGCCCAGAGAGCGAGCACTGCTCTCCTCTGCAGAAAAGGTGTTTACAGGAAGAAGAGGTAGAAGATTCTTTTAATTTTTTTAACATATCAATAGATGAGTAAAAATCCGTGAGCAAATAATTTTTCAAAACCATATTGCAAGATAACAGGGAAAAAAATCCAGAAACTAACAGAGATTTTTGGAGAAAAATATTATGATTCAGCACCAAGAGAAAAGAGCTTAGTGGCTTCCCAGTAAAAACATTTTAAATTCCACATTAACATGATATATATTTTTTACATTTAACTGGTAAACACATTTTTGTTTTTACTTTGGTAGCCATAATAATTCATATAAGGTTATTCCCATGTAAGAGGTTCCAGTGATTAAGATAGAATATGGAGTGCCTCAGTATTTATGCTATACCTGTGTCTAGAAAACAGTAGGCTTACAGAAAAGACTGAGAACAACCTCCCTCTTATCCATCAGCCCCCTCCACCCCCGAACCCTCCACCACTCCCATTTCCCTCCCCTTTTCCCCCCATGCTTTATTTCCAGCTGTGGCAGCTGTTGTGAAAGCAGCACTGGCAGACTCTGACACCTGGTGGTAGCTCAGTAAGTCTCTGGCCTTATTTTCTGTGAGTTTTTTGATTTGATAAGCTTTCTTTTCTTTTTGAGGAGTGTTTGGAACCAACATTGATTTAAGGAACAATATTTTTTACTAGAAGTTCAAAAGTAGGACGCATTAACAATGCAAGGATATTAAGTATACAGCTGAACGTCACTCTGGGAAAAAATGCCAGGTAACAACTCCCATACTTACAGATGCTGACAAAATAGCTTTAAAAGCACTGCAAAATAGCTTTAAAAGCACTGCAAAATATCTTAATCTTAACAAATTTTAAAATATCGCATATGCATTTTTAATATTTCCTAAATCCACAGCTTTTGACCATAAATCTATAGTCTGTGGGCAGGAGTTTGTATGATCCTTCCTGTGTTCAGAGCACGGTATTTTAATCTTCTAGACTTCTTGACTGGAAACACCATGTTCTTTTTGGGAGTTTTCAAACCATTTCCTACCCTTGTCTGCAGCATCTATCTGTAGCAGTTGCAATTCCCAAACTTTTGGGGCAGACCTGCCCAGTGCCAGCCACACAGCACAGAGTATTTGCCCACTGCCTTCCCCTGTGGTGCAGTATAGCAACTATACATCATGCCTATTCATATCAGACCTTGCATTTGTTTATCTATGGATATATGTTACTCTCCACGGATACCAAGCCATTCTGCCTGCTAACACCCAAATTTAATCTGCTGCTCTGTGTTAAACTTGTTTTTAAATACTGTAGAGAATTAGGACTTTATATTTTGTGCATCTGAAAATGCAAAGAGAACATAAGTACTTACTGCTCTCAGTACAGCATAAGCATATTTGTTCACAATTCCTTTAATTTGCAAGAGATTTTCAGTTTTCGTTATTATTCATTGTCTCACCAGCTTTGTCTTTATTAGGCATTCATAAAAAATACCTCACTATCATCTGTAAAGCACAGTTCATTAGCATGGCTGCTCTGTGAAGACAATTGTTTCTTCATTAGCACCAGCTCCTCAGAAATTCAGGCCTTTGATGCTTGTTTGAATTGCTTGTATCTTTTCATTTCCTCAGTTGTGTTTCTGAAAGATTTCATTTTTTTTTTCTACAGCTATTTACATTTATGAATATCCTTGTAAGCCCTGCACATCTAATTTGGATGTATTTTGCTTGCAACTACATTAGTGGTTCATACAAATGCATTGGCATAGAGTTTATGCATAGGCTTCATCCTGCATTTATGAGTGCTAATCTACTAACTCTGTTCCTTTAGGCAGCAATGAAAACATTTGTCCATAAGCATGCTCCAGAGAAGGCATACTTTTGAAAGACCCACACTTTCACTGCCTTTCACTTGGATGCTTGACAAAACCTACATCAAGAACTACAAGTATATAGGTGAGACACAGGGATTGCATTTTATAAGTATATAAAAAATAATAATCAAATCAAAATACTGCAGAATGATTAAAAGTTAATTCTTCTTTGCTTGTCACCCTTCACATGGCTAGATGGTGACCTCACACACTTTCCCTCCCAGGCCACTGCACTTCCCACTGGGTTCTGGTGTCCAGGTGCTCCTCCTACTTCACAGCCAGTGGGAGCTGGAGATGACCTCTGTTGCCAAAGAGGATCCCCAGCATGATCTGCTGCACCACCAAATCACCTCAGCCCCAGCTGTGACCAGCCTCAGTCTTGGTCTCCAACTCGCCAGCCACATTTCTATCTTAATAAACCATTTGGTTGCGAATAGAACAAATATTTTTCTGGTTGGAAATCTCTGATCTTATACTGGCTGGAAACAGGTTCCTTTCAAGAGCTGCCAAACTTAGGAAAAGAGCCTAAGAAATTTATCTGAGTGTATTTTCTGTTTCCAAGTGTATTTTTCCTTTTATTCCACCACTCTTTTAGTATTTTTAAAGGTTTGTTTCTGAAATGGAGAACATTTCTTATGGGACAGATGGTTCAAAAGTTTTAGAATTACATAAACCAGGGAGGACAGATTTGTTGAACCTTCTCTCTATATGCATCTCACTTCTTATGAGGAACCTAGGCATAGTTACAGCTCCCCACACACACTCCTGAGTGTGAGATTGCTCCTCTTTTCTCTACTACAGTGGTACGCAAAATGCATGCTCGCCGCCAAGGACAGGCAAGGCTGAGAGATGCTGCCTTTGTCCTTGGCTTATTACACATATTTAATATAAGGTCATATGCCCACATTCATTACAATGCAGCCAACCTCCACATAAACAGTTAAAAAGGAATACAAGCCTTCTACTTTCACCACAAACTCAGGCCAAAGTAAAAAACCCAAAGCCAGCTGGCCAGCTTTCAAGAAGAGCTTGCTTGCTGGATGAAAAGAGAGAAACCTTGTTGACATGGAAACCTATAACTTCAATATATATCTATAACAGATAAAATAGCAAGATGAGAGAAAGCTCAAAAAGCCATGATCAACTACAGTTGTGACAGAATTTTTAATACCCAAATATTAGAGGTGAAAATGTTAAAGCAGCAACAAGGAAGGTGTTAAAACAAGCTGTTGTTCCAAGCAATTGTTAGATGGCTCAATGAGAATGTGAGAAATGAAACAACAGTAATCTCATGCTGGAGCATGTTTCTCTATTTGTGTTCTATTGCTGCTATAAAAAAAGGACCTGCTTGTGGGTTTCATCTATGCACATTCAAATGAGAGCTGCTGTCCTAAAAAATTTAAATCAGAATAGATGTCAGAGAAGGAAAGAGGGTGAAACGTCCAGAGAGGTGCAGAGAGGCAAAAGATGCAGCCTTGATACAAATACAGAGGGTGCACCTTTGCAGTCATATCTGATGACCCACGAAGACACTGAAATACCAAATTGGGAACAATCCTTGGGACACGATGGTAACAACCCTTTATCATCAGGCAAATCCATGCCAGAGGTGACCTGGACTAGGTGGAGGGAATGAAACTTTCTGGACATTACTGTACATGGTAGGAAGAATTCTTCCACTCTGTATTTATAATTTTTTCTCTTTCTGGGATATTTTAAGGCTACCAAACCCCAAGTAATTGTACAGGATGTTCATTTGTGTGCCTTATTAGTTCAGGTTTTGATATCAGCTCAGCAGTAGATCTTAATTCCTTATAGAGAAACCTCTGAATAAGTATGTGCCCCATGCATAGGTCCAAAAAAGAAGGGCACAAATCACTACAGCAAGTTGATATTTTCACATTCAGAAGTGACAAGCTCAGTGCCTCTAAAGAGAAAAATATCTGTTACACTATTATCTTTGCTTAATATTTGCTCTTAAAATAATTTCTGTTCTTGATTTCAGGTGTTCCGCTAAAATATCTGGGCATGCATCATCCTTCACAGAGAGACAAGCACTGTAACAGGGAAGAGGGAAGAGATCTAATTAGCTTTTCTATGTTCCATCTGAAATAAGAAGGTGGAGTTCACAGCAGGCTTCATTTATGGTAGCAATATCTGTAGTGCAACATCACTTGTATTTCTCCACTTGCCAAATCTGAGGAAAAATGGTGACAAAAAATAATACAGAAGAAAAGAAACCATTAATTTGTATGTAAATAAAGCAAGGGCAACTAAGACTAGCTGAAGTTATCACCTGTTGCACAGCTTCTTCACATAGAAGTAGCAGACAAATGGGGGTAATGTAACTCATCTTTTGGTGTTTGATGGTTATTGGTCTCCTCACTTTTGCAAAAGTCATGGCAAATTTGAGGCACTTTAAAAGTTGCAGGAATAATTTATTTTTTTCTCTCCATTATGTGGGTACTAGTGAGAGTCAAGGGAGAAGAAAAGATATATGCTCAAGATCACTCAAAGTATAATAAACCCCAGGAGTTAAATGACACGTTCTATTTTATTTTGCATCTTTTCATTTTTAACTGTGCCTTTTTAATATTCTTGCTTTTCTATTATGTAAAAGACAAAGGGCCAGAGGCTCCCTCACTGGAAAAAAGCCTAAGTCCATTGTAACTGGATTGCTGATCTCTTCATCATTATTTTTATGGGCCTTGGGAAATTGCAAGGAGATAAAATTGTGGAAAAAAAAAACAAAACAAAACTGCCTTGCTGTCTGTGTAAGTGCTGATCATCAGGAAAGAAAGGCATGATTTGCTGCATATCCTGTTCCCAAGCTCATTACAGACCCCCAAGCTGTGAATTCCCGGGCCAAATGCAGGCAGTCAGGCTTCTAAATGTGGAGGGTGTTTTTAATACAAGTCTTACATTAAGAGAAGTAAAACCTTGGGGCATAAATACATCTTTCTCTTTCATATAATTTAAGGTAGCTGAATGCTTCTTAGTGTTCAGTAAATATAAATGTATTTTGCCCCAGAGCCAGAACATGCTGCAAAGAAGTATTGTTCTGCTCAGGATGAAAACCCAGCATGGATTTCAAAGTCTTAGATAGACAGTCTGTGCAATTGTGAGAATTTGTGAGAAGCCTGGGGACTTTTCCGCCTTGTCATGGGCAAGTTTTCTAATTGTGCAACTTAGGAGCTGTTGTCAGTTCAGCCACAAGTTCCACATGCTACATAAAGGTTGTATTCCTTGAGCTGGGTCATGAAGGTGGTGATGGGATCAGGAGAAGAAGAACACCACTGGCCTCATGCTCCATGCTGGGTTTATTAAACTCTCATTGTGGGCCTTCATCCCCCTGCTTAGGCATACCAACCAGCCTGAGCATCAAAACTGGCTCATTTGAGCTAAAGAGGTCAAAATCTGATGGGGCACATCTCAGGCTTAAACCTGGGACAGTAACAGCTTCTTCTGTGGTCATTAGCTACACCTTCAGTTAATGAACCTTTGCTAATCATTGTCCCTTAGAAAGAAGAGGTGTTTTAAAGCGAATGTGGCAGCCACGGGCGAGCACGAACAACATCGCGTGACTTCTGCCAAAAGTGAACTGTGTTCACACATCACAAGCACAAAGGCGATCGAATCCTGTGTTCTGTGTCCACTTCATCTCTTTCTTCACTAACACAGCAGTAATTGGTTTGTTGTGCCATTGGGACTCCAACAGCTGGAACAGGCATGGACAGTGAATGATGTCAGGGCCTGATGGCTCAGACCATCTCTCTTAGAGGCAAATGAAGTGAAATACCATGTCCCTTTCCTTTTGTCATGTAGACAAGTGATTCCTAATGAAAATGCTGAACTTCACTGTCTTTCAATTGGTACCTCTGTGCCACCCCACTGTCAATTATATGGGTCTGAAAGGGTATTTTGGGAAGTTTGGTGAGTTTAGTCAGATGGTGACGTATGCTGAAATAAATTTTAAATCCCCCCTCTATTTCTTCAGGACTACTTTTTCTCTGTGCATATTTCAAAATAATAAATACCTCAGAAAAACATCCTTTGTATTTTCCCCTCTTATCACAATCATTCCCTCTGGCCCTCACAGGAAATGTTTATTTGGAGCCTGATCACATTTTCTATCCTTTTTATACTATTTTAATTTGCAAAAGTGGGAATTTAGATGCCTTGGGAGTTTGATTCTGCTTATTCTCACTGATTTCTAGGCCACATTGCTGCATCACCTATTGATCCTGGAGACGCCCCATACCACGTGCTGTGTGCACAGTCCATACCACAGTCCCTGGATGGGGTGGCAATCCTTTCCTCTTGGAAGCCACTGATTGCAGCAAGGCACAGATCACCCCCAGGACAAGCAAAATGAACGAGGATACAAAACAGGACTATATCACCCAAGCATGTTTTTTGCTTAGGCAAAATACATTAACTTCTTTCCCTGATCCATCCACTGCCATCCTTTCTGCCACAGGGTTTTTCACACCCATTTTTAACTGTCATCCTGGGCGCGTATCGACAGGCACTGATGCCAATCTTTTCCTTTAGAATCAGATATGAAGTAGTTTCCCTCAAAGGGGTTACCTGAAGAACCTTTTTACCTAAGTGTCCACTTAAGGAGCTGCTTCAGAATGAGTTTTCATATACAGATTTGGAGTTTGATGAAATAATCTCTGAATTAGTCAGCAGATAGGCATTTCTCCTTGCCATTTGAATTATACTTCCATCTCCTTATTTTTTTAATTTTTTCATGGAGCATTTCAGGATAATCAGTTTTATTTGTTCATTCATTTGTCTTTATGCTAGTTTATTCAGAATTCTCTAAGTCCCATTTTTGTGTTGGTGAAATATTAATCAGGTGCAGATGTGGTCCATCTGTGAAATGGTCATTTATATTATATTGAGTAGATGAAGACGAAGAGAGGAAAAATAGTACTATTTGCCTTCTTTCTAGAAGGACAAGAGAGGTAGAATAAAGAAGAAGGAAGTTTCTGCTGTAGCTGGGACTGGAAGTCATGGATTTGGGCATGAGTCATCCTGAACATGTGATAGTCATGTTTTGGCATTTTCTGATTTTGACAAAAAATGTCAAAACTTTGCTATTCTAAGTGATCCTGCAGAGTGGCAAAGTAAGACTGTATTGAAAACTGCATTGAAAATTCAGTTATTTCTAGCTGTCACAGAGAGTGGCTGTGCAGAGGGCTGAGCTCTCAAATAACTGTGTGTATTCAGAGACCTGCTGCTTTTCTGTGAAAACCCCAAACCAGAAATGTGCAGCAAAGGCAGTAAAGGATAAGACTGTTTGCAAATGGTATGAGGCCAAACGCTCCTGCTGTGGCCCTTTTCAGGAAGCACACAGACAAAATTTGCAGCTCATTGTTCCTAACAGGATTGTATATGCATGTTTTGCACATTTATTCCAGAACATATATTGAAGTGGGCTTGGTGCTTTGCTCATCTGCAACTGCAGCATCAGTTTACGATGTGCAGAATCACAATGGCACTCTAGCAGATGGGTCTATGCATGTGTATGCCAGAAAATCAGCATTTGAAGTAAGTTTGAATAAGACAAGTAGATAATTTGAAGGCCAACGCAAGCCTCTTGGTATGCCCTGCTCAATTAGCTTTGAAAGTAAATGCTGCTGCTAAGATATGCTCTGTTTAAGGTACCTCATGCAATTCAACCAATTCCAGCACTTCCAAGGTTTTCTGTAGCACAGAAAGATCTTGTCAATAAACTCCTCAGCTAAACTATGTTTTTAACTTCAGTGGTGTTCAGTTAATTCAGTCATGCAACATCTGGGTAACTTAGGCAATTTAGTAAACTTCTAGCAATTGCTGGATGTTGTTTTGGTTTTTGACTTGGCTTTTTATGTCTATCTCTGACATAAAAATTCTGTCAAAATGTATGAACTCTGATGAAAAAAGTGTTAAAAATTTGCCTTAAGAGCGAGTTTAAGTACCAGGTAGGTTCTCTGAAGAATCTCAAACCTTCTGAAGGCTGTCACTTAGAAACGAATAAACAACTTATCCAGCCACAGAAAATAACCTTTAGCTGTGACAATTTTGTTTTCCTTTTTTTTTTTTTACAACAAGTGTTATTTCAAAATTTTCTACAATAAAAATGTTTCTCATCCCAAAAAACCTTTAACTTAGCTGTAGGTTTTGCCTGAAGAAATATATGACTGTATATGTATAATTTCAGCTGATTACACTAAGATCTGTATTTCATTGCAGGGGGGTTGGAACTAGATGACTTTTAAAAGTCCCTTCCAATTAAAAGTATTTTATGATTCTGTATAGTCTTAAAAAAAAAAAAATCTGGAAATATCAAAAAGGCTGGAACTACCATCGATTCCCTTTTGCAATGACTGTAAAGTTTGCATTTGGACACCATGTCACACATCTGAAGGTTTTCAGGAGAGAGGACAAGAATATTCTTTTGGCATCGGTGGCTATACATATAAATCATGTCTCATACCTGATTTTAATAGAAGAATTTCATTACCAATTTATTCTCTGAAGGCACCATTCATTTTTTTTCCAGTGAATTACCTATTACTCACTTGAAGTCATTACATTTTTCAGGGGAAATCTATTTATAAGTGCTCATGAAGCAAACTAATTGAAAACATAATTAAAAAGAGACCAGAATCTTAAATAAATCACAGATACTTTCTTCATAGATTAAACACAT
This sequence comes from Nicator chloris, assembly GCA_013400495.1. Lineage (NCBI taxonomy): Eukaryota > Metazoa > Chordata > Aves > Passeriformes > Pycnonotidae > Nicator > Nicator chloris. The sequence continues at coordinate 74,042 of WAAE01021443.1, forward strand.
GAAGCAGGCAATGCTTCTTACATAACTTTTCCAAATAGTCCTGTATTACCATTTTACCCTGGATACTGACTACTGAAGTCATGTCATCCTCTGAGAAAATGTAGTATTTCAGTTCTGCTTGGAGGGAAGAGTCCATCTCTACTGCAGTTGGTGCTGGCCCCTGGCCACTGTGGAGGTCTCTGGAGCCCCTTGCCAGTCTCAGGCAGGGCCAGTGGGGGCACTGGCCTGGTACTGGCTCACATAAATCACTGCACCATTTTAGCATACAATGTTAAAAGCCTCCCACTCTTGGTTTTCATCTGGTTGTCACCTGCTAAAATAATCTTAAATGGCAGAGTTCCTCGAGATGGCCTGGGGATAAGAAAACTCCTCCAGCCCTGGGAGCAGGCTTGCCATGGTGGCACAGAGTCAGCACCAGATGGCACGCTGGGGTTGGCACGGCCACTGGAGGAGCAGTGATTTGAGGAGATGATGGCTGGGAGTGACTGATTCCAGGATACAAAGGCTGGGAAAGTCCTTCCCTGCAGATACAGTCCTGGGATGGTACTGTGCAGGATCCTGCTCTCCTCACAGAGGCCTCTTGGACTGTGCAGCCCCACCTTCCCACTGCCATTCCCAGCTGGTCAGCCACAGTCCTGCCTAGGTCTGCCTGCCCACAGCTTTGGCAGAGTAAGCACTGGTATTTAGTATTTTCTAGAATAAGCACTAAAAAGATATACTATTTACTAAGAAATGTAAAATTTTAACTAATTAATATTCTAATTGATTATTACTTAATATATTAATGAATTAATATAGTATTTTCAGCATTTATCTTTATTTGCTGCATTTCCCAATATTCTCATTGCCTGTACACATTGCCTGAACACTCAGGTAAGTAACAAAGGCTATTTCAAACAGGGCTAGCTTTTTAAAACCAGCTACTACCAAAGCCCATCATTAACTTCCTCAGCCTGCTGCTTTTCCTGGGTGCTGAGCCTTGACAGCACCCTTTAACTTCAGGCCTAAATGTGGTGGGACTGTCCAACACGTTGTATGTATCTCTCAAATGTCTGTTGAGAAAAACCTTTCCACAAATGACATGGTGATGCTGCTTTACCAGCTACTTACTCCCGAGCTGAGCTCTGAGTCCCTGGACACCAGATCTGCTGCTGCTGCAGTGACACCAGCAGCCATGTCCCTGCAGAACATTTGTGTGAAGATGATGTGGGCCACCGTGCAGGAGCTGAAGAGTGACAGGGTCATAACATCACCTCACTCCAGTTTAAGTGAATTTCTAAACAATGTCCCTTCTGAGGCGTGCATGAGTATACTCAAAAAGGCAGAAATAATTGTAGAATGTGTTCAAAACCGCACTGTCATCTAGAATGCCCTGTATCTCCAGCTGTTCTATTATTTTGTGTTCTTTATAAACTGAGGCTAAACAATTCTCTTCCTCTCCAGTTAATCCAACATGAACGGTCTCAGGCCAGTGTTGAACAACATTGTGGCTTTCCTTTCCACTTCAGCTTGACCCTGCTCAGCCCCATGGCTCCTCTGTACAGCTGCACCCCTTCCCCAGCACACAGCACGGGGTGCTCCTGGCAGAAGATAAGGCTCACAGTAAAATCAGAGTGCTGGCACAACAGGGACAGTGGAGACCAGATGAAGCCAGCTGAAACCCTACCAAAACACCAGTACTTACTGATTGACTCTAAAAATGAGGAGGTACTTGCAGGCAGGGAGGTTCTGTCTCTCTCTGCTTAGGGACAGAACCTGAGCCTGTGTGTGCTCAGGATCCTCAAACCATCAGAAGAAAGTCAGTCTATGATGTCATTGTATAGAGGTCTTAGGAACAGAGCCCATTTTCAGAATCTCTATGGAAAAAAAAAGCTGCAAGATTTAAAGTAGGCTATTAATTCTCAAATGTGTTTGAGAAATTTAAAAATTAGCAGGTAGACAAAATAATGTCTTCACTTTGTCAAAGCAACCTCTTATTTTCCTGTGATGCCTTGGAATTGCTTCACAGCACAGACAACATCCTTAAAAAACTTCAAATGCAAGTCACCCTGTGACTGAGAGGAAGATCATACTCTGCACTTTGCATCAACAAGCTTATCAGTGGAGCAATGTTCAGGAAATGGAGTGGATTTGGGGATTAGAAGTGTAGAAGTACCACTATTTTAACATTTCTATTGCTCAGAATGGATGTCAACAATGCATGTTCAGCTTTTCATTCTGAGCTCATTCAGAGCACCCAGTAACTGAAAAATAAAATCTTCCACTGTGAAAAACATACACTTGTCAATGCTGAATTAGATTAGAAGCTGGCAATAACAACATTAGCAGATGTTTGGGTTTGGGTTTTTTAAATTCCATTCTACCTTCTGTCTGACTAATTTGCTACCTGAAAAAATGACAACATGAAATTTTCTGGACTGGAAAAACTCCACCCATTGCAATACTGAATGGTAGTAATGACATCCCTTCTTCAGTGGAATAACATTCCCTAACATGTTATAAGCATAAATGGCGTTATAAAGGCTTAATGAAGATGAGGACAAGCACATGAAAATCAAAATATGGTTGAATAATTTGTTATTTAACAAACAGTAAATATATAGATCTAGGCATATAACTCACTGGCTGCAATGATATAATTGGAATTTATTTTCATACAGACATTAGAATGGGAATCTAAATTTTCTGTTAGTCATTTGTTTGGGCTTTTCTATCCTGATTTGCCTTCATTATATTAAGTAAATTACAACCAGAAATCCACACATCAATAGCATCGCATAAAAATTACAAAAGCCAATGTACTGCATCTAAATTGGTAGTGGCATTGGAATGACCACACAACATTAAAATTCGCATTCATATTTAATTCTTCCTTTTGAGAGGAGTGGAAAGCAAAGCAGGATGATCTTTTGTGAAACGTGCTACTGATATCAGACACAGGCCTAAAGTCAAATGCAGACAGAAATGATGAAAACATGAGGGTCTCAGTAAGGGTGAAAAGACCATTCCCATCTACATCATATTGATCCCTTCAGCAATCACATGAATTGCTTTCTTCTTCCCGTTTGCCCATTCTCCCCTTCTCCCATCATCTCATATCTGCCCAGCTGAGGTGTCTTCAGTCAACAAAATCTAACTTTGACCTGGGTGAACTTCTGTGCCACCAGTTAAGCCCCAGTGAGGTTTCCAAAGCCACAGATTTTGGATCACCACTGCCAAAGATCCACTGGATCAAGCTTCAGTATGGCCTGGGTAGTAAGTAAGTTTTATGTGGTGCTGGCCCGTCAATATATATTTGTAATTCAAAGCGGTAATTTTATATTTTTGTTATGGGAAAAAAATAAAAAGCTAAAGTTGTAAGCGGAAAAAAATATTGTTAAACAGAAATGCAATTTAGTATAAGAATAGACGTTCACTTTGAAATGTAATTTCTAGGCTCATATCCAGAAGGCACTATAAACACATAAGTAGAGTGAGACTATACATATGCTGGCAACTATACTTATGTTTTAACACCTTGTCTAATTGGCAACCTCCATTGTTTAATGCTGACATCTTCAAAATGGCATCTCTGCACCTGTATACAAAATCCATTCACTCATTTTTGTTGCAATAGCCAATAATGCAAATTTATAGTCATATGTGACTTTGTGAGAGCATTGATCACATCCTTATTAGCTACATCTATGCTCTGCAGAATGAGGATCAAGTATAAATTATGAATAAATACATAGAGAGAGCGAGCAAAGTAGTCAGGTAATTTCTCTCTTTCACCCACCCACCCATCTTTTAGAGGGGGATGTGGGTGATGAGTTGATGATGAACACAAACCCTACACTTGCCCTGAGGAATTTACAAATTCAACAGTGGAACAACAGGCAGTGAGTAGGACACAAGTCCTTGGTCGATAAAATATATTCTGTACTGCAAAACAGTGAAACTGCTTTTTCTTATGCATAATTCTAGATTCTAGAGGAATTGCCACATCCCCATTTCACCATTGAATCATAGAATCATAGAATGAATCATAGAGTGTTAAAGGGTTGGAAAGGGTCTTGAAGATCATCTAGCCCCACCACTCCCTGCCATAGACAGGGACACCTCCCGCTAGCCCAGGCTGCCCAATGCCTTATCCAACCTGGCTTTGACCAGTGACAGGACTGGGCTACCCACATCACTCTCTCTGGGCAACCTGTTCCCGGACAGGGTGTCTGACCACCCTTAAAGTAAAACATTTCTTCCTAATAGCTAACCTAAATTTCCCCTCCTTCAGTTTTTACCCAATACTCCTTGTCCTATCAATACACTTGCAAACAAAGAGTCTCTCTCCAGCAACCTGGAAGATACTGGAAGATACTTCAGAACCTTCAGATACTGGAAGGTGCTGTTAGGTCCCCACACAACCTTTTCTTCTCCAGGCTGAATAGACTCAACTTTCTCAGCCTGTATAAATAGGGGGGTGCTCCAGTGTTCTAATCAGCTTCATGGCCCTCCTCTGGACTTGCTCCAAGAGTTCCATGTCCTTCTTATGTTGGGGACACTAGAACTATATGCAGTACTCCAAGTGGGGTTTCACAAGTACACCTGGTCTCTTACTCAAAGAAATGCTTCAGATATTGGCTCAAAATAGATTAAGTTTAGCAAAATATCTGTCGTGTAGTGGTGGCTCATAGAGGTGAGAACACTCCCCTTTCTCTGTTGTAAAGTCATATTCAACATACAAGGGAAGCACGGAAGAAGCAGACAGGAGAGCAACAGGGAAAACTGGTGAGCCACGAGGAAGGAAAACCAAGCTATGAGAGAAACTGAAGCTACCTCACTCCAGATCAGGCATGGGGTTTGGGGATCCTTACTGACAAGGAGGCAGGCAGCATTTTTAAAATGAGATTTTTTACCATAATCCCCATAAAATTAATTATAACTACCCGATTATGGTGGGATTGATCTAAACACATCTGTCTACAATGAGAATGACAGTGTGTGACAGAGCAATGTGAGCAGCAATCACAGTCAATTATATGCACTATTCACCTAATTCTAAAGTAATTCTACACTTGGTCAGATAAATCTCATCTTTAACTCTGTTGACTGTGTTGATCTTACCAGTTACAAGCGTCATCAAGACAGCTGGTCCAAAGTAGAAGTCTGTGTCCCAGCTCCACATTTAGTCAGATGAATGCCAAATCTGACTCCAGTGGATCCAGATCATTTTTGAGGTTGAGTGATAGAGCAAGTCAGGGAAAAATCCACAGTTAAAAATATAGTCAGAAAATTTCAGCAGGAAAGAGAAGACAGTCTTAGCTGTCTGCACAGCATGAAGATGCCCAAAGAGGCAGGAACTTTTGGAGACCACAGAACATCTTGCACTAATCCATAGATTACATTTCATGGGTTTTAACATACTAAATAAACACCATGTTATTTTCAAACTTGAATAATATTAGAAATAAATTTAGATTTTTCTCCTGAACTCTCATTGTCTTGGTGCTTTAAGTACATTTCCTAAATTTAGACTTTGCCATAGATGCTTGTGCTTATTAAGTAATTTAAAGAACGGTGTTAGTGCAAAGAAATATCTTCATGATGACCTAAATATCAGTCATAATCTTTTCTCCTTCTGCTCCAACTTCTAGTCAATTTGGGGATTGATTCACTTTAAGTCGAGATGTTGCCTCATGCTGAAATCTTCCCATCCTTCACTCATGTTGAATCAGTTAACTCCTGCTCCCAAGGGGAGACATATGTTCCCTCCGCCTCTGGGTTCACACTTGCAGAGTTACTGGTTGCTTGTTTCTCCTCTAACACGAAAAAAAAAAAAAGGTATCATTTCAGTTTAACTGTGAGTTGCAATATTATTCCAAGGTCTCAAAATCATTAAAAACGTCAATAAAATTGTTACAGAAAATTGTGAGGAAGGAAAAGGACAAGGCAGGTTGGTAGCAAGGCACAAAACTACTTTGGAATTTTAATCCAGGATAGAAAACACCCTCTTAGATTGGAACTCATTAAACAAGTTTCAGCAGACAAGAAGAATATGTGGATATATATGGACATAGAAGGATATATCTGTTGTGAGACAAATTGAATAAAATCTTTCATGGTCACAAGTACCCTTTGATTTCTCCTACCATCCAAAAATAGGGATTTAAATGCTACTGGTTTAAAAATATCACCAGAAAATCAGATGAAGAAGCAGATCAGTTGTTAAAAAGTGACAATATTTCTCAAAGATTGAAAAGCAATGCAATTTAAATAGGCTTCATACAATTTGTATTTCAAAACTTCAGAAGACAGGAACAAAACTCAGTCTCCAGTTTCACCATGTTTTATTATTGTCTGATGCTCTGGTAGCAAAAAGAGTGGTTGCAATGTAAATGGACAGATACCCAAACTCCTGTTATGTGCCCCAAAACAGAGTGAGACTTCTCTCTCTCTTTCCTCTCCCAGTGTTATCATTATTACTTTATTAGGGGAAAAGAACCCCTCATTCAGAATATACACAATTGTATCTTCATCTACTTGTCATTATCCTTTCTTGCTACCTCTTCTTAAAGAAAATAGAAATGTTCTAAAATAATAAAATTAATCAATTAATAAAACTATTCATAAATGTTTAAAATATATTTTTCTTATTCTGATTTCATTTTTAGATACCCATGTTAGAAGCTCTTTATTAATCCTTTGGAAGTATAATTACGAGTATTTTTTTTTCCCTGCAGGATTATGTTTTTGAACATGAAGAAACTGTTAGTCCCTCTGTTAATTTTTCATTTTCTACATTAATTAAAAACTTGCCCAGATGGCACTGCACAAATATCTTCCATGCAGATTTCTGGCTTTGAAATGCAGCTACCCACCTCAAAAAAACATCCTTTCCGTCTGCTTTGGAAAATAGCTTTCCATGGTTCATTTTATGCATAATATTGTGTGGGGGAGAGTGTGTCACTTGGAGTAAAAAGAGTGGAAATTCATTTCCAGATGTCCCATTCTCCATGAAAAACTCCACATAGCTATTTGTGAGTACCTATGTGTGCATACATGCTTGGATGCCTCAGTAAGATCAACCAAAGAGCTCCTATTACCTCAATATAATGTGAACATACAAATTCTCAGCCAGGTAGTTAATAAGAACAGAAACCAGTAACATCAATGTATAACATCTCTTGAAGCAAATTATTAAAACAAGCTTAATCCCTGCTCAAGAAGTGCCAGAAAACCACATGCCCTCCTTAGGTCTGACTTACCCACTCAGGAGGACTCTGAGAAAATATACAAACAAATAAATCTTTATTCAAGGAAAGACAAAACAATCATACATTTAGCACATAAGAACAAATCCTCCTTCCTTGCTCATCCACCGCAGATGCCCATTGTCCAGGAGAAGCTATCTGTCTGCAGGGGTCTCTTTGCACCCACTGCCTGCTCAGTCCTGATCAACCCTAGGAAGTCTCTCAGGGTTGCTTGGATCACTACAGTCCTTTTCTAGGCTCCTCCACACCAACACTCCTGTTCTGACTCCATTCAAGGAGGTTTCATGGCATGGCATTTCTCAGCAGACACTCGGCTAAGTGTCCTTGTCTCACACTGAAATAAATCCCATTGCAATGGAGAGGGCATTCAGGGCTCTGTAATGGAGACCTGTTTGCTCAAGAACCAGGCCTGTGCCACAAGTTAAAAACTATCTTCCTCTTTTCAAGAGCCAACCTTCCTGCAAAACCCAACCCGTCTGTGGTGGCTCCTCAGGCACTGCCAGAGGAAGACTTGGTAATTAGCCAATGTGAACTACAGGGTCTATGGTCTTGCTTTCTGCTTTTCACCAACAGTGGGATAGAGACATCTTTGTTTTCTTGAATGGATAGATAGATGTGTGTATGTATTTATTACAAAAAATATTGATTTCTCATAAATAATGTATTAGGAGCTCTTCAACTGCTAAAGTGACTGCCTTTTTTAATACTGTGCCCCCAGTCCTGCCTGCATGTTGCAGATTTTACTATCATTGCAGTTCTGTTGCATGCATAGCATAGTAACCAGATAAAATTTACTCTGATGTGTCAAGAACAGAAAAGTGTAAAACATTTTCTTTAGCAGCATGTGACTCTCTAAGACTTCTGTTTGTGAAGGAGCCAACACAGTGTGCTGTCACCAATTGAATATACGGCTTCAAAACACACTGCAAGTAAAAGCTTTCAGAGAGCTGATTTAATATAGAGCATGACATCATATTTCCTTCCATGCTTCCTAACTAAAATAAAACCAAAACCATCAGGTCGGGTTTTATTTTCCACAATTGATTCCAGATACCTCTGTTAAGCTCAGCCTTAAGAAGAGATGTTCCGCCTTCTTCCAAGGCTATCGAAGGAGGACAGCAAGTAGAACCTCCTTAGGAATATGAACAGTGGCTACATGACAAGAAAAAGAATGTTAAAACCCTTAACCATATCTGATGAATTAAATGTTTCTTGCTCTGTGGGTATTTGGTCTGCAAGGCCTGCCACTGACATCAATAGAGGTCTTGTTTAAAAACCTCTAGTTGCATTCTCAAAATTCAGGGGATGGGCTGAACTTTAAAGGTTCGACTGTTTAAAAAATCAGATATTTTTCCTTCCAGTTTCAGTCTGATCACACTCCCTTGGAAAGTAAACAGGATCAAATCACTGGATGTCAGAGAGGAAAGTGCATAGATAGATGGTCTAGCTCATTCATGTAGCCCTGTAGAAGGATTGCTTCTTGCAGTTTATTTTGTAGCACTTTGTTCAAAGTTTTTCAGTATTGTAGAAGAAATGTTGCCTTTTGGAAGAGTCTGGCAGATCTGTCCGGTCCTGTGTTACTGTGATGAGTCTTACTTTTCCAATTTTGTTTACCAAAAACCCCAGGTTTTAGGGTGTTGTATTCCACCAGTTTTTACAACTCCTTGCAGACACTGTTCTAGAAGGAACCTCAATATTATTAGGAGATGAGGAAGCACACTAAGAAATCCTGGCCTGTTTAAAGCTGATTGCAAAAATGCTATAGTGATTGCGATGGGGCCAGGACTAGACACAGGGACAAGGCTTTCCTCTACACATAAATTCAGCATTATAGTCAGCTTAAGGGACCGTGGAAGAGAGGAAGAGGGAAGCGAGCTCTGCCTTGAACTCTCTCAAATATGGGCTGCTATGGCTGCTAATTTAGATACAAATGCCACTACCAGCAATCTGGATGGACCCTAGCACTGCTTCAAAACCCCACTGATACACTTTCCTAGCATATCTCTGATGCTGTGATTTAAGAGCTTAAAATAGTTCTGTCTCTCTTCCCTTATGCCGGTGGTTCTCCCCTTCGGTATGAAGAAAAGAACTGTGTTCCCTCCTCAGTCACTACTTGCCCTTTGCTGTTGGCTATAACAGGTGGAATGAGGAACAAGGCTCAAGGCCCAAGGCCCAATTCTTTCATATTAATTTTGGTGCTTTGATTTTGGTTCTGTGATGCCTGGACTGTAACAAATTACACAAGTTTCCCATGTTTCAGCTTCTTTGCCTTTAAAATGGGAATACTGCTTTCAGCTTTTTAATGTACTTCATAGTATGTGGACATAAAGCACTACCAAGAGAAGAAGGTTTTACAATTTTTTTATGTGTAGTCTTTTTAATACAGGTAAATTCCACAAATTATCAGCATTACCTCTCTAATGTGAACACATCTTTGATGTTTCTATTGAAGAAACTCTTTAATGCATGCTGATAATATAGAATCCCTGCGTACTATTCTTGATAATTTCTATAAAACCTCATTCTGTCACCAGCAATATATATGTTACTGAAGACTGTGTGTCCTTGCCTTGTCAGAAACTGCAGCCTTCACTTTCTTCTTTCACGCATAGTTTTATGTGTACTGCAACAGCTAAGAGTAATTTTTGTTTCCAGATTCAGTAAAACCCTCCCCCCTCCAACTTTATGGGTCAAGCTATTATTTCCTCATATTATGCTGCAGTCCCCTTTTATTTCTGCACTAATCTCTGTCCTTTAAATCCCTTGCTGAAAATCTCCTTGGTGATATCTTTATTTCTCTCCTAAGCGACCTCTGATTTTCAGCTGGGCTTCCCTGCAGGGTAGTCTATTATCTCACTTTCCCTTTAAATTCCTTCATTCTATAATTAGTATTTTTAGGTCTGTCTGTGCTGAATAAGTGGTGGACTACATCTCCCAGATCTAATGTGGATTACTGGAGGTGATTCTGTCTTTCCATGCAAGTGTGCAGGAAAGTGAAGAGAATAACAACCCAGGACAACACCTGAAAAAGGCAATGGCAGGAGTCAGTCGTGCATGACACCTGGCACTCAGAAGCCACAGAGGGTTCAGGGCTGTAGTCTTCAATTTGTGGGGGGACCCAGAGAGAAACATGTCCTTTATGTCTCAGGTATGACCACAGTGGGAAATAAATGGCAACTTTGGCTCTCACAGCATGGTGACAGCACAGTGCTGGTATTTCCCCAACAGGGGGTAGCTACCTGTGAGGAATGTGGAAATCCCTCTAGCAAGGAGGAGCTGTTTGGGCTCTGTCAAGACTCCTTCAGATCACACAGCTCAGTGCTCAGTGCTCTGGAGGCAGAAGGTGTCTCCTCCATCCCAGTGTCCAAAGCTTTGGCACTTGCAGTGGTATCCAGGTACCTGGCACTCAGCAGGGCCAGCTCGGCCATGTCCCACTGGGCAACCTGAGCCCAGACTGCTGAGAAAGAGCTGTGAGAGTCAGCAGGACACTAGAACAATCAAGGTACAGCCAAGGATAGGCCTGTGACACAGGGGTGCTCAGTTGCTCAGGGACTCAGAAGGGAAAATAGTTGAGTTGAGCTCTTGAAGGGGCAAAGCAGGGAGGCTGGTCAGGATCAACAGTAAAACCTGTGGTAGTGAGGTTGGTCGAGTTGTCAGCTTGAGTCACTGGTGTGGGCATAGCAGGTGGGAAACAGCAGCCCAGGAACATCCAGAGCTGGCCCTTTCCCTCCTGGTGAGTAAAGGCCTGTAAAGGCTCCACAGGTGCTGCGCCAGGGAGCAGACCTCAGCCTGACAGCTCATTAATTCCTACCTGTCCTTCACTAGTCCTGGGTGGGGCTACAACTACTGTGTCTTCCAAGTGGTCAACAGCCCCTTTGCTCCTTCAGATGATCCCTTGCTCTAAGACTGAGACTGACATTTTTTGTTCATCCTCGAGAGCTCTACTTACTGAAACCATGATTTCACGTGTTCAGACATGAGAAGCATAGGTTTTATCAAGGATTTAATCTACCTGTGGCAATTCTGGAACATTATATCACACATCTATAGTTTCTTGTATCTCTGTAAAATTATTTACTTATTGTGTCTTTTATTGATGCACAATAGATGTGCATTAGTGAATCAACCAAAGCAGAATTAAATTGCTTTCCTGTCTACTTTTGGTTTATAAATCAATAGATCTGTGACAGTAATGTGTTTTAAACACACAGAAATACTGGATTTTTATTTTTATAGTGAGTTGTCCAACTATTTGCTTGCTAGCCCCAGAATACTTATATTCTCTAAGCCAAAATAGAACTGTATCACTTTTTACTTTTTCACTTTATATATAAACTTAGCTTTGTCTCTTCATTCCCCTCTATTACCTTTGTTATTTTCCACAGACCAGTACAGAGGTCCATGTATTTCTCTAATAGGTTTTAAATTTTTCTGCAGCCCCATGTTATTGGCTCCCTAGCCAATTTACTTTACTCAACAGTATGATCTATTCAAGTGGAAATGGGAAGTTTATGCAATACTCTCTCTAGACTTCTCTGAATGTATTACTCTCTGAATCACACTGGCTGGAGTGCACCTTTATTTTAGAAGCTCTACAGTCTTGCCACAGTTGCACAAGGACCACTGGAAACTCAAGGTCCTGTGACTGTGCGAGGCAAGGAATTGAAGATTCTGTCAAAACGAGATCATTGAAGAACCCTGTACACATGTTGTAAGACAGAGAGGGGAAAAAAGAATAAAAATGTTTGGGGGAATGCTTCACTGAGGATCCTATACAACACTGGAAAATTCCCTGAATCGGTGATGACAAGTAGAACATCTCAAAACCCATGCTCTACCAGACTATGATGGGATGCACCATTCGGAAAACTTGTTCCGGTTTGGCTGGCTCGTGTGAAGCCTTCAGGTCTGGTCAGGCCCTCAGTGAGGCTTCAAACAGAAAGTGTGAAACAACTTTTAGTTCCTCACAAGTGTCCTTCCAGTTTTATGGTGACCATAGGTTACTGAGAATGGAAAAAAAACCCCACATACATCTAGATCACATACTCATTTATAGTTGGGCCAACTTGAAGAGAGCTTACAAAATGCTCCAGAGAATGGTTTAAATTTAATTGCATGTATCTCAACTGAGAAACCTTTATCAGCCTACTGTCAGATTCCATATTATCACTGTGTTGCTACCATAGCCCTGCTCAGTGTCTGAAAGGGCTGTACAATGTGGTAGGCTGCAGCAGAGAGAACAAGGCTCATCCACCCTGACAGACTACTCCAGCTTTTATTCCTGTCCCACTGTGTGTCCATCACTCTGGTTCTTAGCTCTACATAGCCACTTTTCTTTTTTCTGTGACAAATATTCTTACTCCCGCCCTTACTTGATTAATCTTTTCACCAGCTGTACTTGTGTTTGCAGAGTATGCGTTGCTATGCATTCATTTCACCACCTCCACACCTCAGAGCATTGGCAACAATCACATTCGTTACAAGAAAATGCTGTTAACTCGTTGCATCCAAAATTATGAAGTGTCAGTAATATGAATTGTGTCTAGCCAGTGATTTCGCTCGAGGAATGAGTGAACTGTACTAGGCAAAGGAGACATAGCACCACATGGGAAGGGACATAAGAATAGACAACACTTGGCTTGACAGAGTTGTGGTTCCCTCTGTTTGCTCCATAGTTTTGGGACTGAAATTATCAGTAACAAATTAATATACTTGCCCAACACACGCTGGCACAAAATGGGGAGGAGAGTGGGCGGCAGAGCAGCAAGATGTTTGTGTGGTTAAATAACAAGTAACTAAGGCTCTAATAAGTGCTCAAGAGTACATGCTGCAGCTCTTGGGTTTTGAGAGAATGACAACGTGGCCATTTGTTGTGTGCAGACAACTTCCTGCCTTTGTATCTGCTGTCAGAAGGACAATGCCCACCCAAGGACTTGGTAGGCTGTGCTGGGCTCAGGACAAGTGTTTGCATTCTTCCAGGCTGCATTGCCAGGGTTGAGCACCTTATTTTTTCCTGTCAGTCATTTAATTAAGATTCATCTATCAGATGTGGCAGGTGCAGCTTGCAGTGTCAGCGTCCAACATTTGTATGCTCCTACCCCACTAATTCCCAAATGGAAATGTACAATAGACTTAAAGAGAGTTTGTTTCTGTCTTTACTTTTACTTGAAACTATTTGAACAACTTACAGATAGGCTTTTTTTTGTTTCTTTTATTAGGTTTTATTTGCTCCTTTATATTTATCTCAAAGAGGGCACAATCATAAAAAGCTACAAGGACAGCCTGCACCATTTTCTCAACTCCATAATTTTCTCCTTAGAGATTTTCTTCAAAGAGTGAATAATACACTATTCAATGCATTGAAACTGCACTTTTCTAATGGAAACACTGCCTGGAGTGGCTTTGAAATGATATCCAAAGCAGCCCAGAGCACTGAGCAATCTGTGGGATGGGCACTGCAAGTGCCCTACTGTTGCCACATCCTGGCAAGTAATTTTGACATTCATGGGATTTATTCCCACACAGATTTGAATCTTTCTGCTGGGTGCTTCGGGTCTCAGCAGGATATGTCTTCAAAACGGATTTGATTGCCTAATGCATTGCTTCAGAACTGGCAAAGAGTCCTTACAGAGAATCACCTTGTTCTCTGATGCTAGGACAACTCCTTCAGACAGTCTGTGCTCGTCGCTGCTGGTTCCTTCCCAGCTCACTTTCCATCTTGAGCCTCTGCTTTCCTGCCCAACAGCCATGCAGGCAGGTGCTGCTCACTTCTAATTAATGTGTGTATCCTCATTTCAGCTCCATGACAAAGGTCCCTCTGACCATGCTTGCTTTTTGTCTCCCCAGAGCCTGGTCTTTTCACAACAGCACAGTATTCAGCTCTGATAGACCTTCAGCTCGACTACTCCATACTTTATTTTCATATTCTAGTTCATCACTAGCACTGGCAAAGGAAAAGCACTGGCAAGAAAACTCAGTGAAGGTTCATATGGAAAATGAAACGGTCATTCATTTATTATGTATTTTTTGGCAACAGTCTTTTTTTAAATAGTCATTTATGCCGGCCAGAGGAAGTGTGTGGACAATCTGCCAACACGAGTGAGCTCCTGAGATTTTCCAGTAAGTGTTGTGCAGAGAGTACGTCCCTTGACGTCTCATCTCCAGCAGTTCTGGGATCACTTGAGAATCTGATTTTATCTTTCCCTGGAGTAAGTCGTGAGCTCCCATGACTATGGAAAACAACTCCGGGTGATGCCTGAGCTAGACCCACGCAAAAGGCTGCACGGACGCTCCCCTCCGGACCCGTGCCAGGATCCGGGCACTGGGCGGGGACTGTCCGGTGACTGGCACCCCGCAGCGCGGCCCGCCGGCAGCGACCGAGCCCCCGGGGGCCGCGGGGCGGGCGCGGCTCCGAGCGCTGCCGCAGCAGCGCAGCCGCCGCCCGCGNCGGGTCGGGCCGCCTGGGGTCACTGGGAGCAGCGCGGGCGGGGGCGCGGCCGGTGGCGGAGGCGGGCGGGAGGTAGGTCCGTGTGTCCGTGTGTCCGTGTGTGCGTACGGGGCTGGCGCCGTGGCGGGCAGGTGAGAGCCCCGCGGGCGGGAGGAGGAGCAGCGGGAGGAGGAGCAGCAGCGGGAGGAGGCGGCGTGCTCCTGCCTGCCGGGGATGCGTGTGTGCCTGTGCGTGTCTGCGCGCCGCTCACCCCGGGACCGCTCGGGTCACTCGGTGGCCGGTGGATCCAGCTACTCCCGGCGCCGGCGGGAATCGCTTTTCCCAGCGCGGCCGGTTCTCGCTGAGGTCCCGAGAAGAGCGTGAGTGAGCAGCGGCTGTGAGCGATCACGTATGTGCTAGAGACGCACATGTGTTTCCTACGCATGCAACACATTTGTCGGGCTGCAGGCTTCGCCCCGTGACACCGGGCGGCCTCGAGGGGGATGGGGCCCAGGCGAAAGGGGTAATAACGAATTAATTGCAGATGAGAAGTAATATCCGTCTTTGAGTCATCAGATGAGGCATAATTTCATTCCAAAAGCTCTTAGATGGATGGTAGATCTTATATAGGAAAGCACTGCTTTTCCCATAGGATTATCAGATTTCCACTGGAGAATACAGATCCTGGATTATTGAGCTACATGGGATTTGCGTGTTTCTTTCTAATTAGTCTGTGAATCTGAGTGTAAAATTCTTTATTTGGTGGGGGGGGATGGGAGTTATATGCTTCTAAAAGAACAGACATATCTTGTCTCTGACATTTTACACAATTTTTCTGGTTATCCCATGCTCTGTGGGTACTTACTCCCTTAATTGGATAGTGGTGTCAAAGGTTGATTAGATTCCCTAACAGATTTTGGATCTGCAAGAAGATTGCAGTTTTAAGTGCGTGGTTAAAACAATCGTGTTTGCCGTCTCCTCTCAAACAGTTGAGAGGAGGGCTGATGTATTACATTTGCGTTATCTTCCCTTTGCTTTGTTAATGTATCATCGTGAGGTTGTTGGGTTTGGTTTTGTTGTTGTTGTTTTTTCCCCCTGTGCTATTTCATTTGCAGACCAAAAAGAAATGAATGTCAGAGAGGATTTGTTTAATCATTTAACAGCTGACACAAGCCATGTCCCTAACAAAGCGTTGGTGAAAAAGTAGAAGATATCTGGGATACAACAGCACCAGTACTGTGAAGCCGCTTCTGCAGGTCAGGAGCAGCATTTGCTGGAGGATGCCGTAGCCCGAGAGGTGAGGCTCGTGGGGACAACGTCGATGGCTTGCATGGAGCTTCTCTACCTGGCCGAGGAGAGCAGACAGGTGCCCCTGGGCACTGCTACTGGCTGGAGCCTGCCCTCCCACCCCTACAAGCAGCAGGAGTGTGAGGGGGGTGAGGTGGACCCCAGAGCAGCCGCTGCTGTGGCAGCCCTGCACTGTGAACGGCACTGCAAGCCCTTGCAGAGGAGCCCTGTGGCTGAGCCCCCCCTGGCACCCCAGCCCTCCTCCCTGGGCACCTTGCCCCAGGAGCACCCTGCACCTTCCAGCACCTCCCAGCCCTGCCCCCCAGCTGAGTGCTTGCCCAGGGAAGAGGATGGAGGGAAGAAAGCCTGCTGCTGTGCCCAGGAACTCGAGACATCGTTCACCTATGTGGATGAAAATGTAAATCTGGAGCATGCAAGAAGTCACTCCACTCCTGCAGGTGGCCAGGATGCTACTCTGCAGCAGCATTCCTGCAGGGAGCTGCCACCTGAATGGGTGCACGATTCTCCTTCCTTGGTCTCTGAGGAGGACGATGCTGCCTCGGAGGCAGCAGCTGGGAAATCCGTTGACTATGGATTCATTAGTGCCATTTTGTTCCTGGTTAGTGGCATTTTGCTGGTGATAATTTCCTACGTGGTACCCAGAGATGTGACTGTGGATCCCAACACCGTGGCTGCCCGGGAGATGGAGAGGCTGGAGAACGAGAGCGCAAGGATCGGTGCTCACTTGGACCGCTGTGTTATCGCTGGGCTGTGTCTCTTAACCCTGGGGGGCGTGGTGCTCTCCAGCCTGCTGATGATGTCCATGTGGAAAGGGGAGCTGTACCGGAGGAGCAGGTTTGCATCCTCCAAGGAGTCTGCAAAGCTGTATGGATCTTTCAATTTTAGAATGAAGTCTGGTGCAAATGATAATATGCTCGAGCTGTCGTTAGTTGAGGAAGATGTGCTTGCCATAGATAATTAGTGTGGTCATGATTTTTCAGGCAGCATTTCTACAGGAAAATATGTTTCATTAAAGAAAGCAGATGCAGCTAAAGATAGCTGGTGATGCAGTTTATTTGTCTGACAAGAACAGTGTTATCTTAAGCTCTATAATCAAATGTTTGCAATATATGAGTACTTGTTGTAAAGAGGAACTGTGCCAGATGAAATGCAAATGATATAAAATAACGAAAACCACTGAATAAAAAGAGATTTGTGATAAGTAGGTTCCTCAGATACTCATTTATCCTAATATAAAACATTCCACTGGTGTCTTGCCTATATAATTTTCTTATTACTCCCATATAGAACAAGAATGACCTTGACACTTTGGAAGCTGTTAATTTTTGAAGCCTGCAGGATTATTAACGATCTACTTGACAGAATGTTAAGACGCAGGACCAATAATCAAATAGCAGGGCTAATATTTCATGAAGAGATGCTTTTTTATTTTTTAATTTTAAGCAGATCCCTTCTCTTCAATTAAGTGACAGCTATGGGAAGAAAGAACACCACTTGGTCATGACTGGCCACAAACCTCCCATATTTTCAAACAATTGTACAATTAGTGATGATTATTTGAAATATAAAATAAGAGGCAAAGGGCAGGAAACCATATGGCTCATGGTGCTGGTAGGAGACAAAAGGCTCTTTCAGCTTGAGGTCAGTGGCTCCATTTCAGTTCAAATTAGCAATGATTGATAGTCATTAACTTCTGATAGCTATAGTGACCCATATAAAAGAAGTTTAGTTCCTGGTGGACAGATGTCTTTGTATGAAAACTGCCATAACATGAATTAACAGACCTCTTGTTTGGAGTCTCAAAAGACCCAAAGAATGAAAAAGCATGGCGATGCTGAGGCTGGACACTTCTCCTTCAGTACACATGCCAGAAGAAGTTCAAGCTCAGCTGCAGGGCTTTGCTTATACTGGGGCTGTCTGCATCTTATTAGTCCTTTTTGAAACTTCAGTTTTATGTGATTAGGCTGTCAACCTTCTCATAACCAGCAAGGACAGGTCAGGAAGGAGCTCTCTGAGACTCGTTCAATAAACCCCAATTTATTTGTAAAGAATAAATCATCAGGAAATACAGAAGTTAAGTATCAGGCGGTTTACTGGCTGACATGAGACTCAACATAGGGGATGATCAAGGGTGCATGTTGCTATTAATCTCAGTTCTGTGGCACTGTAGCCAAAAGCCTGTACCACTGATGCTATTTGCTTTATTGCCAGCCAGTTTCTGGGAAACATTGATGTGTTCTTGCAGTGCTGGGAAAACGAACAAAAATTGTTCAGTGCACTGCTGTCAGTTCTTACTGAGCAATGGTTAATACATATATATATATATGTATGTCTTATTAATATGCATATGTGTGCTATATATGTATGTGTCCCTGGCAAAGCCAGACATGGGTGAAGAGCTCTGTCTGCGCAGTCTCTGATTGCAGCCTTAGAAGAAACGTGCTTCACTATGACAGCCTTCTCAGTTGTGAGTTAATTCTAAAATATCAGGAATATGCATTACTTTAAAAATTACACTTTTTTCCCACTGTGACACAGGAGAAGAGTTCTCTTGGGAAGGAGTGAGGAGATTTCCTTTATACTCCCTTTACCCAGTAGTATGTGGCAGCATACTCAAAGTTCATACTCTTTAATCTTTCTTCATACTCACAGCAAAGTTCAGAATAACAAGTGGATAGTGGAAATGTGGGTTCCTCACAGAGAGACTGAACGCTATTTTGCCACTTGGTTCTTCATTCCCCTTCTCTGGCTGTTTTTATCAGGAGACAAATGCAGCACCCAAGTCTGACTCAGCTAGTTCAGTCCCTTGTGCTTGCTGGCTGCAGGTGCTGGCATGGGTGTGTGTGACCAAGGGCCCAAGGAGCTGTTCCAGATTCACGCCTTTGGTCAGTAAACTCCATAGTGTGATATCCGGGCTTTAACACTGGCCCTGCAAAAGAGATCCTGCTTCACGTGTTCTCTGCTCCAACTGCAGCCTTAGGTCAGTGTTACTGCGTAATTAAATGAGCTGCCTTATTAGATGGTATTGCTGCCCAGTAAATGATTCTGCCAGTTTATGTTATGATACACAGCGTGTTCACAGGCAGTAACTCAGCAGAGACCAGCATCTCCACATTCGTCTTTGAAGAGCTTACGTCCTTCTGGCTGTGTCATCAGGGATTCCTGATTGAATCTCTAGGATAAACACATGAAATGTCTTCTTATATCTGGAAGCTACCTCAGCCTGTTGTGATCAGTACAAGTGAGGAAGGAACTAGCCTGAGAATCTGGTTCCTCTTTTGCTGGCCTTGGCTGGCAGTGGGGTATGTGGACACTGCCTGCAGAGCTTACCACTTTGCTCAAGGTGGGGATGTGGGAACAGTGCTTCCTTCATCCTGCTCTGAGGATGCGAAGGGGCTGGCCACGGCCTCCACAGGTCCAGAGAGAGCCATGCCAAGCGAGAGGGCAAATGTTGCTGAGCTGGGGTCAGCAAGATGGTGGGCGACAGGGGACATATCTTGGGGGATGAAAACCCTTTCAACTGCCTGGGCCCCGTGTTCTCACCTGTGTGACAGAAGCTCTAAGACTGAGGCTGTGGTTTTGATAGCTATTATTTTTATTTTTTAATTATACGTATCCATGAAATTGGAGTACATTCCATTATTACGGAAAAATGACAGCTTAAGCTGTACGGATCACAGATTTCTTGTAGGAACCATGACATGCCTTAATGCTGATTATTAGCACTAGAAAAAGGAATGCTTCCCTGACTGTCAGTATGTTATTGTCAAGTGAGAAGTTTTCTGACACTTCTTAAAATGCCTGTCATAGATCATGAGCCTGCAATACCTTAATGAACCCTGAAATTCTCCCTGAGCATTTTAAGGAAACATTAGTCAACCTAATAATCTAAATGTACACTGCAGAAGTGTGAGGAGTAATAAAATTTAAACAACAGGACTAAGAGAGTTTCTTGATTTTGGTGTGTGTGTGTGTGCGTGCTATGAAAGAGGTGAAGGAAGGCCTTCAGAGCACAGGAATTTAGCAGATAAAAATGCTCACGACATTTCTCTGATCACCTTTAGAAACTGCAGCATGATGTGAGTTGGCGGCACAATATAAAACCTCTGGACTCTCAGGTGAAACCAAACAGACAGAAACCAAAGCACTTGCTGCCTGGTGGCTGATGGTGGAAATGAATGTATGAGCC
The DNA here is from genome assembly GCA_013400495.1 of Nicator chloris. Taxonomy (NCBI): domain Eukaryota; kingdom Metazoa; phylum Chordata; class Aves; order Passeriformes; family Pycnonotidae; genus Nicator; species Nicator chloris. The sequence goes on from WAAE01021443.1 coordinate 94,215, forward strand.
CACTGGCCAGTGGACAGGCCTTCACAGCATTCGCCTCACATGAGACAGTACCAAAGGGCTGGCTTATTGCCCCCTCATGCACCCTCGCAATTTGACTTTCCCTGCTCAAAATTTAAATGCTTTAAAGGTACTAATGGGAGAAGAGTTGTTGGTGGCTTTTTCATTGCCTGGGCTAAAGTTGTCACTTGATTCATTGGAGAGCTTTCCCCTTTTTTGGGGAACTAAATTTTGGCACATATCAAGTGGGTTTTAGGTGCCCTCTAAACATATCTGGATTCTGAGTATGGATTTCTGAGCACCCTGGAAACACAACAGGATTTATGCCCTTAGTCTGTTTATTTCTGACCAGCCCCAACTGCCAAATATGACACTTTCCCAATTTCTACCTCATGACACATCTGCTGGCTGGGCCCAGCCCTGGCCTGTACCTTCCCACTGGAGGTGCCAATGCTTCCCTGAACTGTGGGAAGGGAGGCGACAGCTGCCAGTGCCCAGCTCCCTGCTGCTCAAACAGCTCCCTGCTGACCGATGTTCTCAGTTCCTTTTCCTTGATCAGACACTGTGGCTGAGGCTGGACTTCGGGAGCTGCTTGGCATCTGCTGGGGGTGCTCATCACAACAGAGGCCGTCACCACATGGTCCCAGCCCCCACGTTGCGGGTGCCCAGCGTGTCTCCCACCAGCCTCGCCTGTTCCTGCCAACATGAAGCCGGCCCTGTGGCAGAAATGCCTGACTCCTAGGAAGCTACACTCAGTTGTTGCTGGTTTTTTATGTATTTACAATTTTTTAGTCTTTGTAATTCTTTTAAAAATCTGTCTGCAATGAGTATAGAGTTTATTGACTAAGAAAGCAACTGGTTTAATCTTGTAAAACTCTGACCCACAATGGGGTGAAACATCAAAGTCCATCATGAGCTGTTCAATAGTGCGTTTGATGCCTTATTACAATTGCAGCCGTGTTCTGTACAGAGTCAAAAATAAAAGTCTATGAAGCTGAGCACTGTCATTGTGGGCCTCTTTGCTGATCCCAGTGATCGGCTCTTCCCTCCGTGCCGTGGGTGCAGTCCCCAGTCCTCAGCAGCATGGATCCCATGGAGGCAGCAGGGCCACCTGGCAGAGGCAGTGCTGGATTGAGCTGTGCCAGCACATCGAGCCCATCCCCAGCTCACCCCTCCATCATGCCCCTGCTGCTGGTCCTTCCCAGACAGAAGTGCCAAGCAATGCAGTTTCAAACCCTGCTGCACTCGTGTCCCACCCGACTCCACCCAACCAGAACAAAAAAGATGAAAAGCGAGCGGGAGCAGCCATGGCTGTGTGAACAGGCAGCTGGGGGGGTGCTGTGTCAGGGGGTGGGTGTTGAGCCCCTTCTCACCATCGCCACATGCCTGACCGCTTCAGTATCACATCCTCACCTTGGCCCAGCTTTGCTGTGGTCAGGGCAGGAGGGCAGAGAATGCTGAGCCCAGTGCCGGGCATGGTGATGATGCGTGGGCATGCAGCTCCCAGAAAGCACTGGAGGTGATGGGTGATGCAGGGAGATGCAGGAACTGTGTTCCTGGAGGTCCATGGGCTGGGCATTGCCACCTCACAGTCAGCTTCACCTGTCCCTCCAGAAGAGCTGTGTCAGGGTGGGCAGCAATGGGAGGGTGCTGATGTGGGGCCAGCAGCGACTGGCACCAGCAGCTACGCAGGACCTCCAGGGAGCCAGAGTTTTCCCTGGCTTTTTTGTTTCTCTCAGATCTCCAGTGTATGTCAGTTAAGCACCTTAAGCACTCTTGACAACCCTTACTCCCTCCCAAACGTAATTTGAAGGTATGCCACACTAAGCTTACACCGTGAGGCCACTTTTCATTCTGGTGTGACAGAATCAGACCTTTCCCTGCTGCTGTCATGCGAATCAGCATGTGGGTGGGAGTGCTGTGGTGGGCTGTGGATCCAGGCTGGAGCTGGGACTGTCTACTCATATTACCTGTTACCACGGAACGGAGTACAACGGGGCGCCAATTCGCAATTCACCTTTCAGTTCTGTTACTGCTACAGGAGCCATAAAGGTGTCCCAGAGGGGGGCAAATTGGCTGCAGTGACTGCACTGATGTGAAATGCAGACTATGGTGGGCAACTGATGGTTAGCAAGAGGTTAAGAGAGTAGATGTATTTATAGATATGACAATCCAGCAGCTTAAAGAACTGGGAGGCTTTCTAACTGAAAGCAAACACACAAATTCATTTTTACTCTTTTTACAGGTTTCTTCTTAATCTTACCATTTTAAATTTTGAAGAGTTCAGTGTCATGTACTATATTCACTTGGGCATTTTTTCCCTGTGTTTAAGAGTTCTGGCAAGGTCAAGAGTCCTATAGACTGCAAGGAGGTGAGACTTCTCTGATTTTCTTATCAGTTTAAAATAAATTGTGGATGTTATAAATCTGCATAAAACCAAACAAGACAAGAACCTCTTATTTGGAATGAACCTGCTTAATATTTGTGTAAATGTAAATGCAGTGCCCATGGTAGAAACGGAGACAAATAATGCACATCTAATTAAATTTTCAGTAAAAATTCATCGTTAAAATATTTCTGCAGACTTACTATATTAAAAACTACAGAGTTCTCTGCTTATTTATGTGTAGATTGGCCCACTGTTACATAATGGTAAAAGATGCTGAGCTATTGCCATTAACTGAGCTGCACCTCATGGGCATTTGGCCATTGTTTTAAATGAGGGCATTACAATCTAACAAGTGTGGGTTTTGTTCACTTGCATCCAGTGTGTAACCCATAGACAACTGAAAGTTCTTCCATCTGCACTGAGAAATGAGATGCTGAGCAGCATGAAACATAATGTTCTCAAAAAGTCTCCTGCACACAGATACCAAAGAGAGCCACCAGGAGAGCTGGAGAGCCAAGGCTTCTTAACTCCCAGTCCAGCACGGCACAGAAGGCTAAATTAGTACAGAACCACTAGAATAAATTAATCTGAAAAGGATCACAATTTTTTTTTTCTGGAGGATGACATTTACATTTAGTTTAAAGTACAAAATAATCTTTAAAAAAAATCTCTAAAAGTCAACCCAAACTAAATTTGCTAATATTTGGAGGTATTTGGGTAAGGTTTTGCACATTTAAGGGATTTGTATTTATTTTTTTAAGGCATAAATAAATCAATAGGCTTCTGTTGAAAGAATAAAACAGATATCTTTATATCAGCACAAAAAGCTTCTCTTTTGCAATGATTGTTTCTGTTTTGACAGATGTGTATGCAGAGAAATTTAGCCGTTGTTGAATAAAACATTTCCAGAAGCAAAATTGATTAAGTCCCTTTTGCAGAGGAAAAAAATCAATTCTTCCCATTAGAAGGATCTAAAAGATGTTGATCAGCTAGAAATGTAAATAAAGTTCTTTAATCACTATTATCTAATTGCAGTGTATCCATCTACGTGGGATTGTCTTGTCTCTTTATAGCTTAAAATATATTTGATTGAACTCTAATATGAAGCAGCTTCTGACAAACTAGCCAGAGTAACTGCTTGAATGTAAATAATATCAAGTAGCTATCCTGACATTTTGGTATTGCTTTTCTCAAGGATTAGCTGCTCATTAAATGAATGTATATGTGGTAACAATATATCCAGGCTGTGAACAAAATTATGTTCACTGAAAGACAGAGGAGTGGAAAGTGTCTGACTGTTTTCAGTTTCTGTGTATTCTGATTTTGTGTGATAAAGACAGCGCTTTAAAGATCTCTTCATTAGTAATTGTTGAGGGCTATTAAAGGTCACGGAGGGCTATTAACAGAAGGATGCCAAGTCTAGCTCTGTAAGTCCCTAAGCTTCTGATTGCTGAGAGCTGAGAGAATGTGCTGGTGTATGCTTGCCCTTCCCTTGGTTTTAGATAAAGCTGTAACTGCTGCAGGCTGCTATCCAAGCCTGTTTTGTGACAGATGGACCTTTGATTTGATCCAGACTGACCCTGTGTTCTCAAAACCTCGTGCTCTGCCTATAGGGGCAATACCAAGTAGTTTTTTGCCACTGTGGCTTCCTAAAGAAGGAATCAATAGATCACAGCCTTACCTTTGTTTTTCCCTCCTTACAGGAATGGTAACCATGGCTGGAAGAGCTCTTGAGAGGTCATTTTCCAGTCTTCTGGAACTTTCACCCTCCATCGGTCCTCAAAGATGATTACTCATGGCTGTGAAATTGCTGCTCAGTTCTCTGAGCACTCTGGGGTGAATTTTATAAGGCTCACATGATTTGCAGATACATTATGTCTCTATGCAGCCTCTTCTGCTTTCTACCAGCCTAAGTTCTTAAGTTTTGAAGTCTATGGATAGTCTGAATACTTTCAGATTTTTTAATGAAGTAAAGAAAGGTTGAAGGACTTCAGCCTTCTCATTGTCATTTTCAATTGTGTCCTGTCTCACTCCTCACCAAGCAGAAAACCTGTTCTTTCTTTGTCTTTTTTTCTTCTTTCTAGTATAAATATAGAGCACTTCCTCATGACCTTTTTTCTCTTCTATGAGGATCTCACTTGCTTATCCCCACAAAAGAAATGAAAATTATTATTTATATGTTCTGATTTCCCCAATGGGGAAATATCTTAAATTTTAGGTCGCTGTTATGGTTAGACAAATCCATGTCTACAATTGTTATTTTTCTTTCACATTTTCACATTTCACATATAGTATTTTGTTTCCTTAATTTTCTTAAGAATTTGCTAGATTTTCCTGAATGCCTTTTTCTTTTAAAATTCTGCTATGTGGGAGCATACTAACTAGTGCTTTGAATTTACTGAAGTTTCTTGTTCCTTGGGACCACTTCCCTGGTGGCAGAAATACTCTGTTGTAACAGCCCTATATTGTGTTGTTTTTTCTTTTACAGCTGATCTCCGTGAACAGCCTGGTGATTGTGATCCCCACTCCTGCCCACCTCCATTCGTTCCCCACTCAGCCTTTCTTCAGTGTGGGCAGCAGTGGTCCAAGGTGGAGATTTTGTGTTAGTCTTGCTCTTTGAGCCAAGCCATGTTGCTAAGGAAAATCCTACGGGTTCGTGCATGGGATCAAATTACAAGGCATGGCTATTGAGATGGGAAATGTCTTCACTTTAACTTCACAGGATATTAAAACCAGTCTAGGAAAGAGGCGAGTTAAAAGCTAAAATCAATATTGGACAACGCTGAAATGCCTCTGTTCAGCTGCTGTTTTAAGTGGCTTGTACAGACCTTTCAAATCATGTTGCCAACAAATGGAGGAAATACAGCTTTTAAAAAGTCAGAGAATTATTAATAGTGTGCTTGACCTCCAGCTCTGCACAGTCTACAAAAAAAGCATCATTTTTCATATGCTACTGCCTTATGCCTAATTCTGCAAGCTATGTTGGGAAGCAGCTGCTCATAGGAGAAGTGCATTCAGAGAGTGAGGGTCAAAGCTTTAGATCCATGATGGACTGTGGGAGGGAAGGAGAGCAGGAATGGCTCATGGTCAACCCCTGAACAAAAAGGGAGGGGTGCAGGAACCCTACCCTTCATACATCATTCACACACTAAATGGTATTTCTCGTCCTGGTGTGTGAGAGAAGAAAATTAACTGTGCTGAGGTTATGCTTGCAGCTTTCCAGCAGGGATAGAGAAGTATGGAGAGAAGCAAATGTCAGATATCTTCATGAGAAAATGAATGCTCTAGCCACTATCCTGGTGTCTGAGGAGTGATTGGGGAACCAGCACCTCCAATTGTGCTCCCCAGCAGGCTAATCTGTTGTGCAGCGTTTGTAGCACAAAGAAGCTGTCTGAACCTTTATTAACTTTAACCACTGTCTGAGCAACCTAAAGTGACAAACCATCTCTCTTATTGCTGTTATTAAGTCAGTTTTGGACAATGCCTTATCATCTGCAGAATAAATGAAGAGGACATATAATGCAAACAGCAAGCTTCTAGGTAAAATTAGTCTGTCTGAGAAGGGGAGAAAAATGCTGCACACTGTGCTGAACAAATCTTTGCATTGATTTCTGGAAACAGAGTCTTTCTAGGAGCACCACAAATGCATGTCTTCATTTAGTGCTTGGATTCAAAGAGCTGTCAGTCTTCCTCTATCCAGATACCTCCCATTTGTGTTCAGGTCTGGGGTGCTTTAGGGTCATGCATTATTTCTGCTTGTGCTGTTCTTGCTTTCCACTTTGATGCCAGCTCTGCAGTTCTTTGTCAGCCTCAGGCAGGCACATGTGCAAACAGAACCGCTCCGACCCCACTGCTTGGTGGCACTGGGCAGTGTCCAGGTGACACAGGGCACTGCTGCACCTCCAAGAGTGCACGTGTGAGCCTTGGAAATGGAATACTTGTTCTCACAGAGAGTCTTACATAATCATTTAGATATGCATGGAGATCTCATTTATACATTGTCATCTGAGAGCCCAAATCTTGTCTGTTTATGGGCATGCTCTGTGTGTGCTCTGTGGCCCAACAAAGAACTAGTTCTTCCTCCTTGACTGTCCTACCTATTATCTGGTTCTGTGTCCAGTGCATAGGAATAAAAAGGCAATTCTTTTATACCTCCCCTTCAATTCAGATGGGATTAAGCCTTCCTTTTAGCTGGGTGGCTGAGGTAGCCTGAGATAAAATTTGAGGCCAGTAGTAAGTTACTACCCCTGCACAGAGCAAGAGGAAAGGAAAGTAGTTGTGGATTGGAGAGACAAACAGCTCCTGGGGATGCTCCACAGCACAGCAGTAATAGCCCAAGTCTGTGGTTTAAAATCACAGTCTTAACTACAGTAAACAGAGCAGGTTTTAGTGGCTTTTTCTTCAAGGTGAAAGCTAGAATGAGAGCCATGGAGGACAGACATGGAAAATTTGTACCTTATTTACGAATCCTTCACTGAAACTACTCCACATCCCATTAAAAGTTCCAGGATACATAATAAGCTTACATAAATAACTACAGTCACTTATTTACACACAGGATGAACCAATGCATTGCAAGTAAGGAGGTCTGTATCCAAACACCACGGGAGGTGAATTTGTCACACAAATACTATCTTTACCTTGAGCTCTTGTGGGAACCCTAAGTTAATTTTTGTGTCCACACAGGATCACGTGACGTTTACTGTCATTTATATAGGACAATGTTAGGTTTAGTTCCTCTTTGAAATAAAGTATTTTACCTTACAGTTACCTGTGCATCTTAAATTTTACCTCAGTGAACAGAAGGGGGAAGAAAATAAGAAAAATATTTTTATTCTTTTTTTTTTTTTTGTCAGGGAAGGTATGTGGAACTAAAAAGAAGAAAATGGAAGGGGGGTGAAGGTCTTGTCAGCAAACAGGTAGGAATATGGATTTCATAATGTTAATAGCTACAGTCAATAATTATTGTGGAAATAGATTTCACAATTCATATTGAATTGATTGTAGTCAGCTTGATTGATGCTGTTGTAATACAGGAGGCTAATCAAGACTGGGAATCAAAAAAAAAGAACCCAAATCCAAAGGCAAGCCCTTACAGATTAGTCATTCTTTATACTAGCAAGCCAATTTATCAGCAGTAATAAAAAGTCTTTATTTTGAGAGCAATGACTCATTTTCATAAAATATGTCCTCTAGTTACATGCAGTGTTTTCAAAGGTTCCTACCTCTTGTCTATTTTAGTTGAAGGGATAGTCAGACGCCAGGAGGTTTTTACACTACACTGTATGAGACCGATTATGTTTCCAGTGCCTTTTTAAAATTTAGTTGCTTTGGACAGGCCTTAAATTCTCTCTCACGCCATTCTGTTGTCTTTCAGAATAAAAGTTGATTTTGCATTTAATTTGAGAATGCTCTGTATTCTTCAACTTTCCCTAAGGGCACAAATCACCTGAAAACCTTAGGTACTGTATTCATGAACCACTGAACAAATCCAACCATCTTGTGGTGTACCAAAAGGGCGTCTTGTTTTTCTCCATTTTAATACTTACACTCCCCTCTCCCAGCCTTGCAGTCCCTCTCTGCCTTGTGCATCAACCCCCTTATAAACCAATGGTAGGCCCAACAGAAGACTATTTGATGATTATTAGCATAATTTTTATCACTTAGTTCCATTTTATATGACACATTTACTTTACAATGTATTTCCCTTTCTCATCTTGTTTCGGAACTAGTTTCAGAACTAGTTAGAGACTCATGAGCACCTTGAGGGGAAACTGAGATGCTCCTGGGAACTTGCTCCTCAGGGCACAGCTGTGTGCATGGGGACAGACAGACCCTGGCTTGAGCTGGGCAGGCTTTAGGGCTGACTGGACACAGCCAGCTCTGGTCCCAGGCAGCCCAGAGCTGCTGTAGGAGGGCACAGTGCCTGAGCACCATGCTATGCCTCTCAGCATGTTACACAGCTGTGTGCTTCTTGGATTGGAAGTGTCTCCTGCATGCTTCATCCAGGTCTGCACAAAGGTAGCTTGAGTGGAGTGCAATTGCCTCTGTATCCTTGTGTCCTTAATCATCACGGCAATTGTCCTCGCTGCTCTGCCAGCTCTGCTTGTGTCCTCACCCCTCTCCTTGTTCAGCACCTCCTCTCCTGGTAAATTTATCTCTCTTGTCTTACTCACTGTCTCTCTGCTGTCATGAGCTGCATGCAAATGCTGGGTTTATTGTTCGAGATAATGCATTTCTGCTATCTCAATGAAATAAGTGAATTCCATTTGTTTATTAGCTAATTAAACTAATCTCTAGAAAACCTTCAGAATGTCTTCTGTTCTTCTGCAATGAAGCTAATTTATCTTTATAGTGCTAACAGTAGGAAAATGGTCTATATGCCCTGCAGAAAAGTTTGAGATTCATATGTTTTTATCCCAAGTGTTTCAAATTAATAATCAGTCAGATTTGGATATTCAGGAAACTTTGGCTCTGAATGTGAAACATATGGGAAGTACAGGCATAGTCTGATCTTATCTCTCAAGCTGACAGATAAATAATTTGACAAAACAGATGTTGCTTAGAAGTGAAAAAAAATTTTTTTGTTCAGAAACGTGTCCCAATGACTATTTGTTTCCTTTGAGCTGATCACTGGATGGCAGTCCGTGTGTCAGGTTGCTTTCAGAAGTTCATAAAAAGTGATGGTAGAGAAGAAGCCATTTCACAGAAGCGTGGCAGAGGCTGGTGGAAACCTCTGAGCTCACCTGGGCCAGCCTCTGCTCAAGCAAAGTCAGCAAGAGAAGATTGCCCATAGTTCATCCAGTTGACTTTTGTATATCTCCATTAGAGACTCCACAGCCTCTCTGGGAAGCATTTTGCAGTGTTTGACCACCTGCATAATAAAATAAAAAGTCTTTATGATAATTATCAGAATTTTCTGTGTTTCCAAATTCATTGCCTCTTGCCCTGGCACTGCACAGCACCAAGAAGTTTCTGGCTTTGTCTTTTTTTCTCCAGCCCCACATCAGATTTTTATACATTTTGGTAAGATCTCCCTGAGCCTTCTGTTCTCCAGGCTGAGCAGTTTGCCTGTGATAAAACCAGAGCAATGACGATTAAAGCCACCACAAGTGGAGGAGCTCAGACCTTCCAGCAATTACAACTTGTAGCACCCTCTGGCTACGTTTAGAGATCTCTGCCTCTAGACAGATGAAAAGGAAAACACTGTTTCAAGACAGATGTCTCCTAAAAAGAAAGGTGTTTATCCTTAACCCAATCCACGCTACAAGATGCTTTACTTTAGTAGGAGTTTCAGGTTTTTGCCTCCTCCCAACAAAACCAGAATATTTAGCTCAGCTTATGTCAGTTTGAAATTAAAATATATGAAATGAGAAGCTGGAGCCTTTTGCAGAAGAATGTGAAAATTAAATTTATTATTTTGTGGGTTTCTTCCTGTCTGTAGTTCATATAAAACTCCTGAACTGCAATCTTTGACGATTTTACTTCTCATCACAACACTGTTAAGCATCCCCATCTCAGTTCTTCAGCTATCTGGTGCATTTTGATTGCCTCATTTTTGTGTGGGTTTGATTCATGACCACCAGAAATAAAATGTGGACACTGTACATTTTAACATTTTTGTCAGCTGAAGATAGCAGCTTTAAATTAACCGAGTTAAATATCTGAGGTATGTATCAGTTCTCCTTCCTATCAGCAAAGGCATTTCATTATATTGCCACTTGTTTATATCATAAATGATGTCATCCACTTTCTTATTTACATTTTACAGTGCAGGAGGTGCCTACATGTTAAAATCTCCCTCTCCTCTGCAATTTTTTTTTCTTTCTTCCTTTTTGCCAGAGGAGATGTTCAGACACTTTCATATTAATACGTATTTTCTTGACTTACAATTAAAAAAAAATCAGTAAATATGAATAAAAAATATCCTTCAACTGGATTGTTAGCGTGAGTTAAAAATGCAAACAGCTCATAATAACTCTGGTCATGAATCAATGAGAGCTTTGCCAACAGCTGTGGCCCACAGTCTGCAAAATTCACCAAAAGGAAGAAGTATTTTTTCCACAGCTGTGAAAATAGATACAGCACTAACGAAATTTGATGTTACAAGTGCAATTGATCTTACTGATATGGAGACCCAACTTGTAGGACAGCATCTGCAGTGCAGTGGGAGCACTTTGTGTGTCCTGCCCCTCCAGCAAAGCCCCGAGGGATGTGCTCAGCCCTCTGAACACCAGGATGGAGCAAGTGCTACTTCCAGCACATTTATGTCTCATTGTTAATTGAAGCTTTTCTAAAGATGTGGTTGCTGATTCTGCTTCTTTGTGTTGTTTGGTATCTAATAAGGTGTGAGCTGTCACTGTGCTGTTCTCTCAGCTGGAGAACTTAAGAGGTCTCTGTCTCCTATTCAATTGCTAATGTTCACTGAATGTAGTGACATATACAGCATTTATCTGTCCCCCCACCCTTCACCCCAGAAAAATTAGATTGGCTAGACTAGCTAATAGGATCAAAATGTATGGAAAGAAAGTTGCTAACAGAAATGTACATACATACACATACAGAGTAAGTGAAGGAGCCTCATCTCCCTGTGAGGAAGGGGCCTTCTGAAAAGTCACTGTCACTAGGACAAACCTTTTTTTTTTTTTTAATGGTTTTGTGCTTTGTTTATATTTGGTTAATTCTAACAATTCTGGGTTTCTGAGGCATTTTAGTAACAGTTCTTGGTTATGAATATAGGTGTAATATATAAGAATTTAGTTTTTTATGTGCATTTCCCATTCTGGTAGAATATTTGATTTGTTAATAAAACTTGTACAGAGAAAAAGTCTATTTTCCTACAGTAATTATCCATGAAAATTATATCAGTGCAGCCAGGAAGAAAGCAGAGATTAAACAAGGTCTAAAACAAAGGCACTTTGAAGACAAGGTTTTTTACCTTAGTGCCTCCTGGGAAATGTATAGGCACATTAATTAATGCCTTTTGCCTCTCTGTTCTTCCAGTGTAATTGTATACACGCATGGACAAAGATGCAGAGAGGATCTCTGTATTATCCTGTACAGAACTAGGAAAGTGGGGTATACTGTTAACTGCAATTCAACAGAAAATGATACACTGGCCTTTACCAAGCAAAGGACAAAAGGAGGGTCATCACCTGGCATTTTCAAGCAGCACCAGTAAAGCAGAACCTTATCAGCAGAGGTCTATCAACTCCAGCCCTTTGTCATGACAGAGTGAAGACCTTTCCCCTGCATTGTTTAACCACAGGCAGACATACACAAACATACAGGATGTTCTTGCCCAGGTTATCAATACTTACTGCAGACCAGAAATTGATAGTAGAGGGTTACCACAGTTAGCAGATAAATTTTACACCCTGACTGCTTCTGGTAATTAAGCAAGCTGGAGTAAGTACCAAGTGAATACTTTACCAAGGCTTTTGCATTCCTGGAAGTTTTGAAATGAAGATGGATGTTTTTTCTAAAATAATAACATTAACAGCTATAATAATTATAATAATTATAATGGATGGCCTGTATGCTGTATAATACAGGAGATCAGAGAGGTAATTACAGTTTCTTGTGATCTTAGATGCAGTAATTGATTACTCTTCTTTGAAGCCTTAGCATACCTTACTGGCCTGTATCAGAGCCACGGGGTCATCTCATGCAGGTCATGTTCCATAACCACTTTGCTTCAGTTCCCAACACATACTGTTTTCCTTCTCTTTATAACCCTGCATCACAGAGCAAGGCTGTGAAATGGGCATCCTGTGCATCTTAGCTTCTGTGCACCAGCCAAACGGGCACAAGGAATGGAGTAAGGCCTTCCCTCTGCAAGGAGAAGGACAACATTCATGTCCTTGTTCTCCAGAGGAAAGGGGGCCAAGAGGATATTTCCCAAGAAGCTGCCTCTGGATAACAATGTCCCTAGGTTAACTTGGAGCCAGGACTCTGATGTATCACACTTTCTTGGACTGATGGCTAATGAGGCAAATCAGCCCTACATGAATAAAATGTCTGTCAGGCGAAACAGAGACGTGTACATTCCCTCTGAAACGCCCGTGTGTGCCAAGAAAGGCAATCTGCTGGCACTGAGCATGCACAGAAGGGCTGTACAAAAGGCCAATTCTTTGCATGAGCAGGGCAGGAGAGATGCCATGTCCCATAAAACAAATTGCTTCTGTTCAAAGCCCTGAGAACAGGCAGAAGCAGAGGCTGCTGTTGAGTGCTCTGACTCTCTTGCACTCTTTCAGGTTAAATGATGGTTACAGAAAAGGCTGCCTCAGTATTTCTGTAAAGCAGCACCATGGAACATCAGTTTAGTAGGAACAAGTAGTCTAGTTATTTACTTATATCAGAACCTTATTTACTTGTATCAGAAAGACTGCATTGGCAGATTTCATTTTCTTCAAATGGGTGATCCAATTTTTACAAGGTCAAGTGGCATTTGACTCCTAGTATTCAATCTATTAGGAGTGGACAGGAGTGAATTAGCCTAATGTCAGCTCAGAAAAAAATGCTTTTAGTACAGACATCTTTGTCAACAGAAACAGTACTTCTGTACTGCCTCTGCTGCAGTTTCATATTAGTTATTTTTTAACTTCTTGGGAAATGCAGAACTTGAACTGACAGATGCCTTTCATTTTATTGAGCATAATATATAACACCACATACTTACTTTTTCACAGTTCACTTCAGTGATTAGCAATTTCTGTACCTCTTGAAGCAATGCAATAGAAATGAGAACCACAGGCAGCAGAGAACTCCTTAAAGCCTCCCTAATTCTTCTGCACAAGGGTTAGCTTGCAAATGCCAAACACAAACTGGATGTTTTCTCCCTGTGCCTAGTGTGAAATGCAGAAAGGATGAACAGAAGCTCCCTGCATTAATCTCTTACTTACAAAGAGATGATCCAGTCTCAAACTATCTACATTCTTCCAAGCAAATGCAGAGAGGTGGAGGCTTATGCTGAACGTCTCAGGGCGTTTTATATGAGACTTGTCCTGCTATGGCTCCTTTCTCCCATGCTGCATCTACCCCTAAGCTCACACCCACAGTACAGACCAAATACTGCTTCAATAACAGTGATTTCTCAGCAAAGGATCATGAAGAGACATCAAAAGTGGCCTCTAAAATGCCTTTCTCTGAGCAGTAGGCTGGTTCCTACCCTTGTGCATGAGTATATTTGACGAATTTCCTTGGAGAAATGAAGAGTTGAAAGATACTGCTTAGAGTAGCCTGAGAGACAAATTAGGAGCTGGGGATGGAAATTAGTGTAAAGGAATTCTCAGTAGACTGCTGGTGAGTCACGGGTTGCAGATGTCTCTTAGATGAGGAACAGTCCTGCAAGGCAATAACCAGGAGCCTCAGCACTTAAGCCATATGACATTAGATAAAAGACTTAAGGGAACTGTTTTTCACAGGCAGGAGGGAGAAACATAATCAAATTCTTTATTTGCACTCAAGTGCATCTAATGCTATACAACACCTATTTGTCCAGAGAATTAGTTTTACTTATTTACAATACCATACTGGCTAATTACATGACAAAGCCCTTATAACCCTGCTATACTGTTTGTGAGATGCAAGTAGACAGAGAACCACAGAGAGACATAAGATAAACACTGCTGAAAGAAAAACAAAAATGCAAACTCTTACTAAAAGAAAATACCTGTGTGATGGAAGGAGGTAATGGTGGTGAGTAGGGAGTTAGATGTCAGAGTATCTCCTATTAATTTTAATCAATTTGACTAGTCTAACTCAAACTGGATTGTTGGAGTTTGTCCCTAGTTAGTTATAATCCAATCCCAGCACAATTACTGTAACAGAACTGACCAAAAAAACATGCCAATAAAGTGTTAATAGATATGAATCTCATATCTACATTCATTACTCTTGCCTTTGTATAAAGTTAGGAAGAAGTCAGGGGAATAATGAACTGCAGTCTTGCACTTTGAACATTGAGAATGCAGCAAAATAGTGTTCTTGAAGTGCTACAAAAGGAAATCACCCAATTATGTACTAAGAAAACAGTGATCCTGGCAGTGTGAGGGACAAAATAAAAAGAAAAAAGAAGAAAAAAAATGAATAAAAACATGTAGTAAAATGCAAAAAAGAATACCCCATGTGAGCAGTGTAATTATCCCAACTTTTTAGTTTTCTGCACAGCTTATATTAAGCCACAGAATGCAGTTCATAATTTATGTGATACACATATGTACTCACACATTTCTGAAGGCTGTTCTTCAGCTTTTACAAAGCAGTTCTTGCTTTAATAATTAAGCAAACATCTTAGATTTTCCACTAATCTCCTCTAAAATGTAGGATGAATCTCTTCAATACTTTTGCTGATGTTAGGTCCAGTCCCTTTTTAATTATAGTCTCAGTTGTCTCACAAACCTTCTGTTAGAGGGGATTTCCTGGTCTTTCATATCATCCAAGCCAAAATAATTCATTTGATCAACTACTTTGATCAACACACGCAGGCAGTATCTTGTGTTTGAATCATATGAATAGATATCACATAAGAATTTATGGTCCTTATCTTGAGGTTTTACTTTGAAAATATTCTCCTCTGAGATATGTTTCACTTCAGGAACACAACATCTTTCTTCTGTCCCTTCACCAATGCTACTGTGAAAGCAAACAGCTCAATGTTTGAAGCCATCCTTTGCCACAATTCATGATTACATGGTCACTAAGTATTTGCACTGCTCTAGAATGTCTTATCCTGAAGTCAATTCCCAATTTCTTCTGAGAAGTCAATGAAAAACATTTCAGAACCAAAGTTGTGTCTGTGTTGCTTCCTTCATCTTGTACTTTAATCTGATCTCTTTCCTCCTTACTATTACCTGTGATTGATAGATCAGGTAGAGGTATTCAGAGTGGATGCCTGGGTTATATAGGATATATGACATAATAATGAAGTTACAGAATTTGTGTTAGCAGGGACCTCTTGAGGTTATTTAGGCTAAGATCTTCCTGAAAGAATTGCTGACTTCAAAGTTAGATTAGGCTGCTCAGGATCATGTCCAGCTGAGTTCTGAAAATCGACATTCCCAGCTGCTTCCAGTGTTTGACCACTGGACCACATAAGATGTTTTTCCTCACGTATATAACCACAATATACTATGTTTCAAGTTGTGGGAGCTACCTCTGTCCCTTTGTCTGCTTCCCCTCTGATCACCCCATTTGGTAGCTGCAGACAGCTATTGGGACCCCTTCCTTACTACAGAGCAGCTCCCTGGATCTAGAAGCCAAAGCATTTGCAAAAGCAGCTGCAAGATGTACAGCTCACAGCTCTTCTGAGCTTGGCAGGAGCTGCTGCATTTCACAGGGAAAAAGAAGGGTCAGCAAAGTGATCAGTATCATCTTGCCCTCTCTAAAAGGCACCAAGTCCCACCTCTACAGCAAGGCTTATCTTCTAATTTGGAACAGAAGAATAGTGTTAATATATCATTTAGAAGTAATTTCTGATGTTGAGTGTACGAGTCTAGATGTTCAGTGGTGGAACTCAAAACATACCAAAAGCATTAATGTGGCTGTCAGCACAGACCTGCTTTCCTTTTGTCTCAAATCCTACTAAAACACAGGAGCAACACTCAATAAATGTGATCTATTGTAGGGTTCAGAAGGTCCTGTCCTATACCACCACCTCTAATATCTTGTTTCTTGAGCATTTAATACTGACTGAAGCTTGTGAGCTTTCTCTTCTCCCTACTGTGAGCATTAGTTCTGGAACATCACAATTTCCACACCAGCCAAGTGTTCTCAAAAAAAAAAAAAAGAAAATATTTCTCTGTAGCTCTGTTCCTGTACTTTCTTTACATTGTTTTTCATTTTGATGTGTTTTAGTTGCCGCAAACAGAACAGGAAACAGCTCAGACTGAGTGGCATTGATGTCATATGAAGAGCTATCAGCCAAATATCTATTTCTCCTTGAGGTTTTTTGAGTAATTTTATTTCACAATGGGGTTTTAACATTCTACTTGATGTCATATTTTTCAAAATTGTTTAAATCTGCAATTAATCTTCTGTAAAAATATTCATTAAATTACAAGTGAAAAAAAAGAGGTAGACAACCCCTTCTTGTCTGTATTTGGTTTGAGTCAATTATTGTTTCTGTTTGAGTCAATCAGTAATCACTTTACCTTTTACCAATAAAAAAATATTGCTGCACATTAAGAAGGAAAAAGATTGAAATGCTCAAATGTTGCACTGATGAGTGTTACATTAAAGACAAAATCCCAAATAAAACCAGACAGAGACATTAAAGACATAAGAAATTGCTTTCCAGATGCAGAAATCTTATCTATTCCACAGACTTTGCTCCCTCTAATGGAAAATTAATGTTAAAGTTGCAGGTAGAGCCTGCCTAAAATAATCCACTTGTGGATATGGTTCATACCACTTTCTGGAGAATTTCTGGTCCCATATGGAAAAGAAGTTACCAGGAGTTACACAGAGAATGAGAAGATGAATACTATAGCAGGGGAAAAGAGCTGAGATAGAGCAGGAGTGACTGGGCAATGCTTAAGAGAACAGAAATTATAGAAGTGGCATGAACAAGAGAGACAGCTATGAACAGCACCCATGAGGAATGGCAGCCTAGTGAAGAGGGCAGAGAAGACACAAATGCTCACAGAAGGGGTTGCACGGGGCAAAAGTTAAGTTTCAGAGAGAACCAAAAGATTTAGGTGAAAGAGAGAAAGGAGTGCCACATGCTCAGTCCCAGTATTTTGTAGTTTCAGGGTACAGTAGCACAATCATGCGCCTACTTCTCTTTATTTTTTTGTTCTAGGCTTTTCTTGAGCTTCACAAAAGAACATTAACTGAGTAGATTTGGTTTTGCTTGTTCCTCTAAACCTGTTTTTGCTGGGAAAGCTCTTAATGCATCATTGGATCTCACCTCTTATTCATCCTTTCCAAACTGACCTCAGAGGAACCAGGAACCAGAGACCCAGCTCAGGAGTTGTAACTCTGGCCTGAGACTAACAACAATTATAATTTGCTTCCCACAAAACTGGAAAAACAGGACCTCAGCTTTCTTCCATATTGCCTTGGCTGCCTTCCCTTCAATGGGGTATGTCTTCTCCAGGTTTTGTTGTGGGAACTGACAAGGCAAAGCTCGCAGCTGGGAACATATTGGCTTCCATGCTGATATTCCACCACTTAAGAAAAGGGTTAAGAAATGAAACTAGTATTTTAATTCACAGAGAAATTGTGTTCCAAAGTCCTCTGAAATCAGTGGACTGAATCCCACCAACGTCATCAAGTACTGGCTTAAGGCCTTAGTAAATACAATATTTATAAAGGAATCATTGTACATTGATGGTGCAAAAAAGATGTCTCAATACTTCAGAAACCACAACTGAGGAATGAGTTGAGGCAAAGATTGAGGCAATGATTGCTGGAGGTGAAGGCTGAAAATATATGGATATTAGACCAAAGGAGGTGTGGAAAGGAAGTTGAAAGATAGAAAAGTTAGACTGAAGTTGGTCTGGTATCACCTTCTGCTCAAGTGTGGTGTTCTACTCTGATGTGCTTCTTATTCCTTGAAAAGCTATTGCCTTTGCAAATTTCTTTATCCTTAGCTGATATTGACTACTTCCTTTTTTGACTGCAGCTGCACTATACACCCTGCTAAATTAACACCTTAGTTCACACAATCTGCTCAAGAAGAGTTCTCCCAGTCTTTTCAGTTCTTCAGTTTGGATGTATGAACACATCCAGACACACTGGCATGACACCCCTTGTGCAGGGAAGCAACAATGGAGAGGTGAGATGAGAGTACAGTGAGCGATGGGATGTAACATCTCCCAGATCTTAGAGCTCTTAAATTCAGATTAATGAGGATGTCTCTGTTGTGAAAGTGTCTTAGTACAATGGACCTTCCCATGAGGAACTAGACGTTGCTGCTCCCAGCACCTTATCTGAAGCTTAGTCAAGAGGGTTGGAAGAGATGTTGAGAGGTTGGCCTAATCCAGTACAGCATTTGAATATATTTTCTATTTAAATTAACCAAGCTAGCTCACCTCTTGCAAATCTGATCTGTTATCTTCCTATGGCCTGGTCTCCTCTCAGTGAGATCTACCACATGGCATCCACAGACATGGATGGGTGTGCTTTGAATAGTTTGGGGACCAGGATCATAATTGGTGTCAAGGTCCATCAGTCACAGAAGAAACACTTCCTCGTGGCCTGCTTCTGTGCACTGATGAGCTTGATACCAGATGGGCAGTGCAGAGTTCCTCCGTTCACGAGGTGAAGTGGCTCCCTAAGCACCAAGTCAGTAGGAACAGATCTGCCTTTGGATTTCACCCGAGGTACAAGAGCAGCTGCCAGGTGATCTCTATGGCTTCTCTCATTCCTGTCTGGTAATGCCAAGCCCTTGGCAGAGGGTGCCCCAGTGCTTGTGGCTTTGACTCCAGCGCTGCAGAAGAGCAGCCCAGGAGGGACAGTAAGAGATCCAGCAGCAGTGCACTAACATTAATCTTTGGAGAGTTTTCCCCCTGAAGGACTGTTTTTTTAATAGCTATTTGCATTTTCCACCAGCTTCTTTTCATAAGGAAAATGCCAGCAGACTGCAGCGTGCCGAGAGTTTCCAGCAGGGAGCAGCATTTATTCATTTGTGAAGGAGAAGCTCCAGCCTCAAAAGGACCAAGAGCCCGAAGCTGAAATGCAGACTCAGAAATCCTTTGCTTAAGAAACAAAGTTTGCAGATGGACAACCACCAGTAAGGGGTGAGGCAGGAAGGGCAGGTTAAACAGTTGGCACAAGGCCTCGCTCATCCTCTTCATCTGTCTGATGCCTCTGCAAGCACGGCTTGGTATTTAGGACTAGGGAAGTTGGAGGCTCAGAGGCAGTGTCAGCAGATGAACTGGATCAAAACACTCCCATTTAAGGAAAAATTTTGATCAAAAATTTCAGTGTTATCCCTGGCTCACAATTCTTACTTCAGGTAATGGAAACTCAGATTAAGGTCTCGCTAATAATGCTTGCATAATATTATCACGACCCTAAAAATATAGCATATTGTTATATATATAGCACCTAGGCTACTGTGTGTTTTGAAAGCTTTCAGGTTTAAAGTTTCTTTTCTAAAGATGTTTCTTACCATGTTATGTTATCAGTTTCAAATCCACAGTCTCAGAATGTCACAGCTTTGAAATCAGCCTTCCACAGAGATAGTCAGACTGCAAACAAGTACAAAAGAGAATATTTCAGTACTTGAAAACTAGTAAAAAATCCCGTTCACTACCTAAGCAAATTTCTATTAAAAAATAATTTTATAAAACCCATATACCTCATTGACAGCACTTGTGTTATTGCTGGAATTCTTCCTGCCTATCCTGACGTGCCAGCTCTGCACAGCTGTCCCCTGAGATCGGCTCTGTCCCAGTGGTGCAGTCACAGAGTGGGTGAATCCATCCATGCAGAGTTAGGTAACTACTGCACTCTGTACTGCACAATACCCAAATTGGCTTTAAACCTCAGGCTACATTACAAGAGAGCCAGAACACCATGTGTGATTCTCTTCAGGATCCTGGGACTCTCAGGGTGTGCCACTGGCACCTCAGGCTTTCAACCTCGAGTTAAGATGACAGCAAGTTTCATGTTACCTCTAGCTAAAATGTTATATAACTTTCTAGTACCTTGGCCTTCCCTGCAGTCAGCATGCACATTGTCACAAATTAGATGAAATTGATTTTTATAGACACACTTTTCTTTAATGGCACTTTTTCTCTTCAAATTGGGGCTAAAGGTTTGTGTTAGTAAGATTGTTATGAACATCCAGTTGCCTTAAGTACATATTTGCTTGTCTTTATTTGCCTAGATTAATTTTTTAAGTATAAGATTACTCTGTCTAAATTTAACTTTACATGTCCTAGATTCATAAGCTTTGGTTCTAAGATAATAGCAACATTCCTGTAACATTTTTTTTTTTGCTCCTCGAAGTACTTTATGCTTTTAGCAGTAATTCCAGATTAATGCAGCTGTATTCACTGGCATCGCTTATGACATTTTAGAATAATTAAACTGCATATATGTTCTCTGTATGAGAACCCCAAAGCCAGTACCAAGTGTGTTTTGACTAGTTTGAAAACTGGTAGATTTAGTATTAAATTCCTTTTATAGTTCAACTTTGAGAAGTAGATCTATTGGTACAGAAGATTCTCCAAAAAGCATCAGCCAATACTTCTTAAATGGCAGCAACGCTGCAACACTGGTACTATGAAGTGACCAGTGTACCTTGGTAAATCTCTCTCTTAATTTTTAATGTGGAAAACATGTAGAAATACCTGAATTAGCTGAGAGGCCTGTGAACAGTAGGCTAGCACGTGGCTTGAAAGTGGGTGGGAGCAAGAGGGACCTCTGTGACAAATGGGGGAATAATCATTCTAGGTGGATGCCACATCCAGCCCAGTGCTTTGTCTCCATCAGTCACAGATGGAGATTTTGCAGATTTCTGAGGAAGAGCATAGGAGCAGCACAAGGATCTAGTTTTAAATGCTCAAACATTCCCACAGCCTTCAGCATCTGATAGCTGGGGACCTTTCTGAGGAAGAGTCGCTGTGTCTTCAAAATTTTTTTCTTCAGGAATCAGATCTAGCTTCTCCTTGAACTCATGGGAAATACATTCTTAGTCTCTGGCAGAAAGGACTTCCCCAGCTCCCTCACACCCTGAGCAATGAGCTGGCACCCTTTGTCCTGGGCCCATCACATCCTAGCTTCATTTGATAGCTCCTACTATTGCACCAGGAGAGGAGTCAGAATGTATCCACCTACTGCTCTTGATAGCTCTCCACCACTCTGTGGTCTCCTTAGTATGCCAAAGGCACCTTGCTGATCCTTCATGGGAGTCCCTCCTGGCTGTGACCAGACACTAAGAAAAGGGCAGCCAAGGACACCCACTTCCCCCAGGGAAGCCACCAGGCCTATGACCATGAGCAGTCCCTGTGGATCTGCCTGCCATGCAAGAGTCAAACCTGAGCCTTTTGGAGCCCTGGGAGCCCCACTGCCCAAACTGCACAAAACTTTTCTTTTGCAGCACATGCTGCCGTGTGGTGTGGTAATGGCTGAACTCGATTTAAATAAACCACAGCCTAGCCACAGCAGCACAGAGCTCAGCAGAGGGTAATTTACTCTTCCTCCTAGAAGGGATCCTTAAAGAGTCATGACAGGTCCAAGTAATCTGTCAAAGAGCAGCCTGAGCAGCCAGCAGTCTCTGGATGCTAATCCCTTATGAACAATAGACTCATTATATGCAAATTAACAGAAGTGGCGATTGGCCACTGTATCTGCCCAGACAACTGCTCCATTTTAAAGGAACTTGAAGCACCCTGAAATCTATAAACTGGAAAAATTAAATGTCCACATTCTGCATCTTTTCTTTTAAAAACAACCTGGTTTCCTCAGACAGCCTGTGCAGGGATCCATTGAACACCGACGACATGGCAAGCTGGACATAGTGCTCAGTGACTGAAATCCATGGGGAAAACAATAATAACAAATCAGTGCAGACACTGAATTTCTTGAACAGCTCTGGTTTTGATTAATTTTACTTCCCTATTCCATTACAGATTTACTTGTTTAATATCAGAAAATCCATCTGAATCCAGGGAGTGAGTTGAATATTTGTGAAAAAGATACATGGGTGGTTTTCTACATTACTGTTTTCTTACTGAGGAGTCAAAGCTGAGTCTGAGGAGCAGGACAGCAGCTAGACACTGTCTGACAAACCAGAGCAGGTTCCCACCTTGGTTTGAAGTTAAACAGCTCTGTGGTCAACTGCTTACTGCTCACTCCAACTGATATTTGATGGTGGGAAGGTTATGAGTTTTCTGATGCCAGCAAAGCTGATCTTAATTAAAATATTCCATTGGAAATGTTTCATAAGATAGGAATACAAGACTGACGCCAGTCTGTCACAATTCACTAGGCTGCCTGAAATCTGGAATTGGCCTGGCAGGTAGCCGCCCTGAAGCCAAACAGAGTCTTGCACAGAAAGCTTGGCTTCTAGATGGGTGGTTTTCTCTATTTTTTTTTTTTTAAATACACCATGTCAAATGTGTTTATGGTGCTTTAATGTAGATAAGAAATGAGTTGGGTTTTTATGTCCCTGTTTAGCTCATGATAACAACATTTCAGCTAAGTAAATACAAACCTCCATAGATGCAGAAATTGATACAGCATTTTTAAAATCAGGTTTATAGGGATGATAGAATCATAGAGCTGGTAATGTTGGAAAAGACCCATAAGATCTTTAGGTCCAACTGCTAACCCCTGATGTTCAATGCTGAACTATGTCCCCCAGTGCCACATCCACATCTTTTTAACACTTCTAAGAGTGGTGATTCCACCACTTCTCTGGGCAAACAATTCAAACGCCTGCCATTCCTTTCAGTGAAGAATTTTTTTCTGATATCCAGTCAAAATCTCCCTTGGCACAGTTTGAGGCCATTTCCTCTGATCTTGTTGCTCGTTACTTGGGAGAAAAGACCAACCCCCACCTTGCTACAACCTTCTTTCAAGCAATTGTGGAGAATGAGAAGCTCTGTCCTGAGCCTTCTTTTCTCCAGGCTAAACCCCCAGCTCCCTCTGCAGCTTGTGCTCCAGACCCTTCCCCAGCTTTGTTGTCCTTCTCTGGACATGCTCCCACACCTCAGTGTCTTTCTTGTAGTGAGGTGCCCAGAACTGAATACAGGATTCCACATGCAGCCAAGATGTCAGGGATGGATCCAGTTACCAAATATACACATCTATTGATGAAATTTTCAGCGAGACTTCGACATAAGTTGACTCCCCAACTCACCTCTCCCCTTAACAGCTCAAAAATCCCATTCCCATTTTCAGCTTTACTTTGAGGAGACAATCACTCTGACACACTGGAGCCCACTAAAGCACTGTTCATCTCCTACACCAGTCCATGGATAATGCCCAAAGAGATGAAGCTCAAGGATGCTTTGACTGCTGCAATTATAGTATGCTTCAGGAGTTACAGGGAGAAGTTATTTGACTGCTCCTTTAGGCCCTATGTCCTACCTCATATGCTTTCCTAAGTCGTACTTTTTGATAACATAAATCATTGATTTAAACAAAAAAACAAACAAATGTTTTTCACATCCCTCTTCCCTGTAAAACAAACCTACATTATTGCAAGGTTCAAGGTACCTGAAGCAGATGTGCACATTCATAAATAAAATTGCCATCTGTGTTCCAGTTCTGTTCCCATATTTGAGGATTCTTTCCTATGAAAGCACTCAGCACATGGGACCTCAAGCCCCAGTGCTGATCACACCATACAGCACGTAGAACATTTTGCAGGCTTTTCCTAATTAAGACTGATATTAAACAACTATTTCAGCTGTACACAGAAGATAGAGGAATGTGACTTAGCCTATATAAAAAGTACTTTGTACTTACACTGTGCTCTCCTTCCAAGGATTTTAGTGTGCTTTCCAAAGGAATTCATTTAGCTCTACAATATCACTGGGTGTTTACTGAAGAAACAATTTCACCACATTCCCAGTAGAAATATTGGCAAAGAGGTCATGGGCCCCATTTTCAGATGTTTTCTGAAATGTACATGCACAATGCAGGCATATTGCTGAAAACAATTCTTGATTTCACTAACTACATGTGGAGGTGCCCAAACACATGAATGGTCACTTTAATCCACATCCAGCAGTTATTTGGACAAAACATGCATAAAAAATGTTTGTATATTTGTAACCCCTAAACTCATGAACTTCAGGTTTTAAGATCATGAAGGAAATCTGTAAGTTCATGTGATGCAGCCTTGCAGAGATCTTCAATGACTCTGCCTGTTTTGCTACCAAAATATGCTTATTTTTCACCAAATCTGTATGTGTTTGGTGGACTACTGAAGCAAGCCTTTAACACAGATCTTTGATGACACTGCTACTGTCAAGTGCAGCATGGATCTTTGTGACAAGCAGGAAGCACATGCATTTGGATCTGCCACACTCTGGCACCTGAAATTCAGGAAAAAATGAGTCAAAAAGACAGATACCTTTTTATTTTGCAAAGTCTCGCAGCAGAAAAGTTTTCCATAGTGCAAAAAGTTATCCTTTTTTTTTTTTTCTTTTTGCTTTGCTCATTTTTATGGTTTTCTGAGTAATTTCCCATTTAAAATTCCTTTTCTTCCCTCCACAGGCCACCATCCCCAAAAGTATCATATTCATCCTTCTTCTGACTGGATTTTTGAATGATTGTTTTGGAGTCTGGCTTTATCCCCCTGGAGTCTCATATCTAGGGATCAGCAAACTGGCTCATATAACTTACAAACTGGCCTGAACCATAATTCAGCACTATGGAAATGTTTTGAGGATAAAAAAAATCAGTGTGCTTTTCACATTCATACATCTCTCTACTTCCACCTCCTAGAATCAGCTGGAATGCCAAATGATACCTGGTTACTTGCTGCCTCAGGAGTTTGGATCCAGTTTTGAAAGATCCATGGGTTAAAAAAAATCTGTTTTCTTGAGTCCTTGTTTCTTCAGCAAATTCATGGGGTTTTCTCTTTTTTTTTTCTTTCATTCAGTTGTGCAATAATACCTGTGTTTGAAATCATATGGGGGGACAATTGGAAGAGGACATCCAAAAAGGAATAGGAAACCCAAAGAAATTAATTTTAAAAAAACCTTGTGTTTTGTTACAACTCCCAAGACCACCCTCCATCCCCAAAAAAACTGCCCTGCTTTCTTGAAGTGTTCACTCTGTCTTTTATCTCTCATCTTTATTAGATCAGAAGTTTTCTGTGTTTTTCTCCTCTGTCCCCCTGTTGAAAACATGTAAAAGTACGCAGACCACTACATTTTTATTGAGAGAGTGCCTACAAGTAAATCCCATCCACAGACTTTCTATATATGTCCTCTATTTTCACCTTCACATCAGGTGAATCTAAGCTGACACAGCTCCACCCCTCTGGGAAGACAGGGATGCCTCACAGAATAAATGTCTGGGGTTTGCCTCAATGCCATTTCTTTTGTTTAACATGAATCTAACCTGCTTTGCTCAATCCTTTAGAGGAAGACTGTGTAAACACATAGGTTCCTTCTCTGAAGCTGAATGGAAGTAGTGGAGAATCAGCAGAGTAGCTTTGTGGGGCATATGGGTTCAGAAAACATGAGGTGGCCTTTCATTTGTGTTAGTTACATTCCAGTTAGCAATGACACTACTAAAATTTTCTCATTATTCTGTGTATACATCCTTTTCATGATCCAGTGTTGTTTCATTAAGAAAGAACATTTGTAGACACGGTTTCATCAAAACAAAAAGAAATGACTGCAAGTTGTTAGCTTTCACTTAAAGGGACAAGAGTTTTGCCTTTGATTTTAAGGGTCATTGGTCCTCAGCTAACAGAGCACTTTAAATGTCTGCTAGCACAACTTTTTTTTTCTTTTAACAGAAGTGTGTCTGTTTTCTTCTTAAATTGTGTACACTAAGTTGACAAAGCTTATTTAGAATGCATAGCCGGGTGGATGTGGTGTTGAAATAACAGATGTTCCAGTAGTTGAACTAGACATCCAAAGGGATGAAATCAAAACCCACTTGTCAACTGGAACTCATTTCAAACGTGGTAGCTGGATAAGATGTAACCCTGCTGTCTGTCTTTCTCTGGCCCTGGCTTTACGATCTTGTTAAAGCCTGAGGGAAAAAAAAAAAATCAGTTGATGCCCAATGTGTACAAACAATTAAGACATCCCTCCTGCTGCAACTGTTCATCTACCTTAACACTTCTGCTGTCATGCTCATCAGCTCTGTGCCAGTGCTTTCCTTTCTGTCCCATCTGCCCCTAGAGCACCTGCTCAGAGAAGGCACTTGGCAACACTTTGGCATTTATAGAAATTGGTCAAAACTATTGGGGATGACCTTGCCGGCAGATACAAGGCTAATAAGAACAAGACTGTGCACCCAAATTGTTGCACTAATATTGGCAACCTTTTCCCAAGGGTGCAGGTCCAGGATTGGCACCTACTGAATATTCATTTGACATGACAATTTTAGAATTATCACTTCACCATTTGTAAGTGAAGCATGTTTTTCATATAATAAAATGCACTGTTTGGTTTTGGCTTTGATACTTGAGGAAGAATAGAGAAATTCACATATTTAATATAATACAGAAGTGTTTTTCAGGGAAACTCAGATATTTCTATATTTCAGCAGTGTTAATTCAATTAACCTGAAACTAACTCAAATAAAACATTATTTTCCACAATGGTGGAAGTTCTAAGATCTTCCTTTTAAAGCACTTTTATCTCCATGAAGACTTAATGTGAAAAGCTAACTTAAATATTCCTCCAGCAGTTTCCAAACCCTAATCCAATTCCCACTGAAGTTAACAGAGCCATTTCAATTACTCCTCCAGTAGGAACAATTTATTATGACAGCGTCTCAGTCTTCACTGACCCCTCTCTAATTTATCTTCAGCAACTAACCCCCTACTCCCACTCTGTGAAACTACTACTGAACCAATTTCCCTCTCTTCACCTATCTTTACCTATTTCATGATTGCTTCTCCTTAAACTGTTTCATATTGGCCTTTTCTGCATCCCAACAGTTGATTCCAGCTCAGTTCGCCAAAACATAATCCTAAAGTTGATTGGATTTTCAGTCCTCCCAGATCTCCTTCACCCACAACTTGAAGTCTGCTATAGTCCACAAGGCAAATATTAGGATTTTAAGTTGCTGGGAAATGAAGTAGAAATATGCATGCAGTCTGGGATTACTGGAACACTGGGAGCTTTTTTCTCGTGCATATTTGCTTTATGGATGGCAGAAATAATGTAAAAGCCAAAGATGTAATTCACACCTTGAAAAGCAGCTGCCTCTGCCAAACATTTTTATTGACAGTATCACTAGGAGAATTACCGGAGGTGCAGGATATGAGGAAAGAAGAGGTACTGTGTTTCTTGACTGACACATGGTGTTGTTCAACTTGAAATTAACTAAGGACTACCAAAGAAAATGCTTTGGCATGATGACTTAGTAATCACCTAAACACCCTGGTGAACTAGGTGTAATCAGTGACACTCAGCTCTAACTCAGCTACAGACTAGAGGCAGTTATAGTGGCTAGAAGCCCATTATGACCAATATTAACTATGAATTTTAGATCCTCAAAGTCCTCAGTAAACAACTGATAGTCTTGGAGTTGCCCATAAATCTGTTTCAATAATTTCATGGATATCACTCTCAGTGTAATGATCTGCTGTGCAGAAGTACTGTGCTTTGAGAACATTGCAGGTTCACACTCATAATTAAAGTGTTCCTGCTGAAGACTTTTACAGAGGCCACAGTGATAGGTATAACAGCACTGCCAGTCTCTGTGTGCTGGTTTAAGAACAGCTGTCAGGAGTCAAACAAAAGATCTGGTGGCCAAACTCTGTCAACAGCCGGTAACAGAGGCCAAGAGAAGAGTCCAAGGGCAGGTCAAGCATATAGTGATGATTCCCCAGCCTCCCCTTCCAGCCTACAGCAGACTGCAGCCCAGCAACCTCCTTTCCAGAAGAGGGATCTATGTGTTAAATAGTCCTTGCGGGATTTCTCTCCTTTTCCCACAAGTCTGGCTACTCAAGTTAGAAGCTACGTAAACCTTTTGGCATGCACCACTGACACAGAACTGTGTGTTCCACAGCTTCTCTAGAAAGGGTTAAAAAAATCTCATCTTCTCCTTAATTGAAACTATCACTCAGTCATTTAACTTGATGTTTTCTACTTGTAATGTGGAGAGGCTGTGAGCAGCCCTTTCCTGCTGACTTCAGTCATTGCTTTGCAGACATACATCCTATCTACACTCATTGATCTCTTTTCCAAGCTGATGAGTCCTAGACCATTTGTTCCTGATGTTAAAGCTTTTCCACACATTTGATCATGACTGCTGCCCTCCTGTGATTCTTTATTTTTAATATCACATCCTCTTGAGACGGGACATCTGAACTACATTAACTCCTCCATAGATGTATTGTGCCCTTAAATTGTATAAAAGTTTTGATTTTTCTTGTTCTTCATTTCCTTAAAATTCATTTGTTTTTAACAGCACTCAGGCTATGGAACTCTTGCCTTCAGTTAGAGCCTTGCTATATTTACAGTGACACTAAATGATGATGCATTTTTAATAGTTTTATTTATTTTGACTAATTGGTATTAAAATAACAGTAAGAAAATAGTTTTACTTCCTGTTGACCGCTTGACTTTGCCCTCTGACCTCCTTGTTGTCCCCAAGTCTCTGACCTAATTTATTTATTGCCCTGTATTTATTCTCATTTTAACCTCAAGTAGCCAAGAGATTGCCACTCCAAATAAAGAGCATGTGCTTCTCAGTGTGTGTCTTCCACTGGGCTCAAACATTTTTGTTTCCTCATTTCCAAAGTTCACAATAGCAATAACTGGTATGGGATCTTTTCAAAATGCAACATTTTAAATCAACATTAGAAATAATACATTGGATTCATAAGGATGTGAAAATAACAAGCAGTTGACATACCTAATTACTCTCATTATTTTGTACTTCACAAGGTAAATTGTGTTGTATAGACCCAAGATTTTAGCTTGGAGTAACTTTTTGTTCAGCAGGGTTTGGCTGATAGACTCTGCCCATAGACTGTATGAATCTATTCAGTCTTTGAATAAATTATTCAAACTATTTCAAGGCAAGATTAAATTATAGCAAAGTAAGCATTTCCATGTATTCTTGTACATTTACAATTTGAGAGGCCTTTTGCTTCAAAACCATACTTATCTCTCAGACCAAGAACAAACACAAATTCTGTGGAGCAAAGAGGATCACTACAATGCCCTCTGACGTGTCACTAACCAAATGAAAACATCTGACAACAGCTGTGGATTTTGAATGATGCTCAGGTGAGCCCCACTAGAGTTCAAACCTGGATATCATCTGTAGGTTAAAAACACCACAGCCTAATGGTCTGGCTGTGTTTCTCACCACTGAGCATGAGAAGGGACTGAGGCAACACAGTGCTGATGCACAGCAGTGAACCTTTGAAGCTGGTGATGAATTTTACAATAGTACCATCTGGTCCTCTGGTGAGAAAAGTTGTGTCCCACTCACAGAGAACTGCAAGCTTTGGTTTAAAAATGACTGAGGACAGGTGAGAAGATGGTTAAGCATCTTGGTTCCCTCTGAAAGGGGAATTTGAGTATTCAGACTATGACATTTCTAAGTTCAGTTTCATTAGTGAGATGATGTATTTCCATTTTATGCCAGTGGTATGAAGCTTCTGAAGCATGCAGGCAGGACAGCACAGGCCCATCTTCTGTTAGAACATCTCACCTTCTTGATCCACAAAGGACTTAGCCAGTGCTCTGAATTTGAAAGACACTCATGTAAATTTAAAATTTATACTTCTACTAACAAATATTCAACACTTCTTTCAAATATTGAAGCATTATAAATACCTTTGGTAAAGATACAAATAAAAGTAGAAAAATCCTTTAAAATAGATGATTAAATTTAAATGTTTGAATGTAAATTGAATGTAAATTTGAAAGTGACACAGAGTCACTCTACTACAACTTCCATTTCCTTGTCTGATACCAGGCACCTCTGAGCAGCTCTCGTATTGATGCAGCTATCTTCCCTGGTCAACTAAATGGCCACTGTTTTTTCAAGAAGCAGGAAAAATAAGTCAATATCTTTTGAACTGGGGAAAAGAACTTTCCTTCTGGGAAAGTTCCATCTTTCCCAGAAGTGGATCTTTTCTTGCATAGACTTGGCATTGGTTTTCCATTCCTCTACAAGAATTACAAGAGTGAAATAGAGTGGAAAACATCAGATCACCAAGGTCATGTGATGAATGAGGCTATTAGAGCAATTAGATGAGTTTTATCTGTTTTGCTTGGTAAAATAAAATTTTAAGTAGGCTCATCTATCTCACCACACCTGATTACTCTGGAGGTCAAACTTGCAGAAAACATTTAGAATGGTAACAGCAGAAAAATTGCACATATGGGCATCAGATTACTTATAAACACATTTTGCTTAGCCTGTGCAAGGGAAGACTGCAAAACCCTGCAGTAAGGGTAAGATTTGCTTCACCTAAGAAAATCTACCAAATGTTTAGGAGTTTAGTTTAAGCCAACTCTCCAGGCGTATTCTGTAACCAAGGAAAAGTGCCAGACCCTTCCAATAAGAACAATTTCCTCATAAAACAAGGGTCTAAAATAGGTGAGAAGAATCAGTCTCTGCAGATTTCTCTGTCCTCATTGCCCATAGAGCAAGCACAGATGTTGAGCTCAGACACAACGCCTAACATTTGTTGCATGAAATTATCCCACCCCCAGTGACTGAGCAATGGCACTTAGCATGTCATGCTGATGGTGTGAAGTGTTTCACACTGGAGGACACAACTGGAATTACATC
The DNA here is from genome assembly GCA_013400495.1 of Nicator chloris. Taxonomy (NCBI): domain Eukaryota; kingdom Metazoa; phylum Chordata; class Aves; order Passeriformes; family Pycnonotidae; genus Nicator; species Nicator chloris. The sequence goes on from WAAE01021443.1 coordinate 125,014, forward strand.
GAATGAGTTCTGCAGTAACTGCACCCACCCTGAAAAGGACCCAGGCTTCACATCACTTAGCTCTAGGAATGCACAGCAAACCTCTTGCAGTCTGGAAAGCCAAGATGGGCTGCATTATGGGGCTGCATTAGCAAAAGCACAGCCAGCAGGTTGAGGGAAGTGTTTATTCCCTTTGGTTTAAGAGGGGAAGCTCATCTCAAGTGCTGTGTCGTGCTCTGGACTCCTCTGTGCAAGCAACACCAGCAAACTGGAGGAAGTCCAAAGGAGGGCTATGGAGGCGATTAAGGAACGAGAGCAAGGAGGGACGTTCAAGAAGAGGCTGAGGGAAGCAGGATTTTTCAGTCTTAGGAAAGCTAAGAGAAAATATTATTGCTGTTTACTGAAAGGATATAGAGAAATTGAGCCAGACTCTTCTCAGTGGTGCACAGTGGATTAATGAGACACAAGAGACACAAATAACAGCAAGGGAAAGTATAAAATAGTTATAAGGAAAAAAATCTTCATAATGACACTGGAAGTGCTGCCTAGAGGGGCTGAAGATTTTCCATCCTTGGAGATACTCAGCATTCAACTGAGACAGGCTCTGAGCAATCCAGCCTAAGTTGGGTCTGCTTTGAATAGAAGGTTGTGCTAGATGATCTCCAGGTATCTCATCTAATCTAAATCGTTCTATGACTCTATGCGATGGTCGTGGGGGGAGAAAAAAAAAAAAAAAAAAAAAAAAGGAAAGTGAATTGTATGGGTTTTTAAAAAAATGGTATGGTATATGATACTGAAAATATTGGGTGATACACAAATCCACAACAGGAATTCAGGTATGATTATGTGTGCAAGATTGATCTCACCTAACTCTAGCTGTCCAAAACGTCAGTGTGCAGTATCATAATGGAGGCTACAATTCCTTCTGTAATTAAAAGACCAATTTTAAGGATAAGAATTGTCTGAGTTATTTCAAACACACATATTACAATGCAGTGAGATTCTCCCTGGATTTCAATCTTCCTTTTGAAAGATTCTGAATAACTGTCTCAGACTAGGTACTACCTTTTAGGTAGCTATAGGGAAGGATAAAACCCATTCTTGTGTTGAACAACAGAAATACAGATATATTCAAAGAACTACGAAAATTAGTGACAAGAGTTATTAAAAGGAAATATCATTTTAGGAGAGTGGAGAGTCAAAGTAATAAACACAAAGTTACAAAAATATCCCATGTCCTTTAGCAACTTACATTGGACTTTCAGCAAAACCAAAGAGCAAGATTCAAGATATTAAGAGACATTGTTTTGTTCCCACAGAGTGGAGTTCTTTGTCGACAGGTATCATCAAGCCAAAGAGAAAATAGAAATTAAATTTTAACAACGCATTTTCTGAGATTTTGTATTCTTAAATAATCCCAGAAAAAATTATTTTGTCAATGCTGAAATTAAGACAAAACCAGCAATCAAACATGTATTAACAGGATAAACTGTAACAAGTTACTTTACCAGACAGCAGCAAGGAATAATCAGTTTAAGATCATGCACTTTGGTTAATACCTCAAACTAGAAAAGGTCCCAGACTAGATGTAGGAACAGAACTCAGCCTCTTCTTAAAAGACAAATCAAAGAGACAGCAGACTGGTAGTTTTATTAAATTACAAGCTAAAAACAACAGCACAGTACAAGCTGCTTGCTCATATGAGCTAGTAAAATCCTTTCATATTATCTCATAGATGGTCTGCTCTCCAGCATATCTGCTACTGGTCGCTCTGTTGTTAAAGCTAAATACTAAATTAAATAGGTTAAAATTTAAAGACATGATCTACTAAGAAATTGGTATGTTTCTGTGTTTAAATATTGACCCTGACTGGATGCCAAGTGTCCACCGAAGGTGCTCTGTTACTCCCTTCCTCAGCTGGACAAGGAAGAGAAAATACAAGCTCATGAGTCAAGGTGAGGACAGAGAGAGATGACTCACCAGTTACCATCACGGGCAAAACTGTCGGAGCTTGGGGAAATTAATTTAATTTCTTGCCAGTATAGAACTGACTTGCGTAATGAGCAGGGGGATGCAGTCAAAGGAGGCTGTGACCCCGTGGGACACCTGTGCTGGAGGCTCACGAGCCTCCTGTCAGGACCTATGGCCCCATAGAGCGAGGAGCCCAGACTGGAGCAGGTTTGCTGGCAGGACTTGTGATCCCATGGGGGACCCACACGGGAGCAGCCTGTTCCTGAAGGACTGCACCCCGTGGAAAGAGACCCATGCTGAAGGAATCTGTGATGAACTGCAGCCTGTGGGAAGGACTCGTGTTGGAGTGGTCCATCGAGGACCGTCTCTGGTGGGAGGGATCCCATGCTGGATCATGGGAATAGTGTGAGGAGTCCTCCTCCTGAGGAGTAAGCAACAGCAGAGACAATGTGTGATAAATGGTGGTGGGAGGAGGCAGAGAATTCAGGAGTGAAGTTAAGCCCAAGAAGAAGGAAGGGGAGGGGAGAAGGCATTCTCAGATTTCGTTTTTATTTCTCATTACTCTACTCTGATTTGATAGGTAATAAAATAAATGAATTTCTCCAAGTCAGGTCTGTTTTGCCTGTGGCAGTAATGGCAGAGAGATCTCTTGCTGTCCTTATCTCGACCCACGAGGCTTATGTTATATTCTCTCTCCCGTGCACAACTGCAAAGGAGGAGTGATATGGTGGCTCTGGTGGGCACCTGGCATCCAACCCCTCCCTTTGTGTAAGTAGCAGCCTGCATGTCCTCCACAGCCCATAGAGAAAGCTCAGCAACTCTACAGGTAAGCAGGATGGTGATGGCATGAGGACCCCTCATAAGCGAACAAAATAAGATGCAAAAAAAGCTTCTGCATCACTCACTTCTGCTTGATTTCTGTCTCTCTTCTCCCAGGGTCTCCTAGGCACTTGGGATGAAGTTCAGTGCTGCTCAGTAACATTGTGCATTGGAACGTTTTCACTATAAGAAATTATTTCAAAGTTCAAAAAACACCATAAAGTTTCAGTAGTAACAATCTGTTGGATAAATCAAGTTTAAGAGAGTGGAAGAAAAATTTAATCATAAACTTTTACCATAAACACTGTGACAAACCTTTCTTGGATATGAGATTATTCCTATTAATTATTGCATGTCTAGGTAGCACTGATAACTGAGGCAGCCTTTTCACTCATCACAGACTTGAAGGCCCTCTGTAACCTTTTCTTTACAGTCTGTTATATCCTCCTGTTTTATGCCAAAATTTGAAAAGGCAGCAAAGACTCAAAAATAAAATATGTCTGGGGTAATACCTAGTCTGATGTGATGTTTATTGAAGTGTGCTTTTTGTTTTAATAAAAATGGTATTAAATCATATGTGGTGTCTGCTCAGCACCAGAGACAATACAATACAGTTGTCTGTATAGAATCCAAATGTTCCCTTGCTGCAATTCACACAATAGGTTGACATCTCTGTGATCTCTGGATACTTTTAAAATATGTTTGTGGGGTTTTTTAAGTCTGACATGCATGTCACAGGAATTTTGCAAAGTCAATTTAACAGCCTGGAATACTTCTGAATATATTTTATTTGACATAATTCACAAGTCCATCCAATATTTTTCCTCTTCCTCAGCTAACAAGTATGTAAAAATGTTGTATTTTACAACTTATTGTGTTTAATAAACATCCATATTCTGTGGAATCTTAGCGATTAAACCCAGACAAGTGTTACTTTGGTGTGGTTTTTAAAATGTCCTGCACCAACTGAAGCATTCAGATATTGCTGATTCCCATTACAGAAAATGCTGTAGAAAAATATTATCCACACTTCTCATATTTGTCAACATTTAACCATTTCAAGTAGTGCTGTTTGCCTGGGTTTTTAAAATGTTAAAATTATTCAAAACAAACTGAAAAAGAGTTTAAAAATCCTTAAAACTTCCTGTGTTTGACTTTCCATCTAATTTATTGAAAGGTTTTCAGTAACAAAATCTGGTATTTTAAATTGTGAACATTTGAGTGGATTTAACAAAAAATTGGAAAAAAACCCCCCAGAAATAAAAATAGGACTTTGTGTAGTGATAATTGACAATTGATTCCTAAGATCATTAACAATTTGCAACCCAGAAAATAACAGATGTATCTGGAATATGTATATACTCATGCAAGATCAATCCAGCCTATAGCAGATAATGAGTCTATCTAGAGCATATAGGTTAGTGAGGAAAGTGGTGTATCAAGTTTCCAAGAAAACAATACAAATTTGTTGTAGCAGAATAAATGAAAAAAATAATGTGCTGTGTTTCTGAAGATATGGTTGTTGTTTAGAAGTTATTTGAAATTAAAGGACAGGCAGGGAAAAGTATTTAGATTCCAGGCAACACTCACAATAAAACTCAAAAACTTGCCATAAGTGCACTCTGAACAAAAATTAAAAGAAGGGTTTTGACAATCAGAGGAAAAAATTCTGCCTGAATTCCTAGTAGGAAGTCTGGAAGAAAAGCTACCTCCTTTTAAGCTGCAGATTCAGCAGTTCAGAAGACATGCTGTCTTTGACATTAAAGAATTGTGCAAAATGTTCTGAGGATTTACAATCTCCTCTAATCCTATGAAATTGTACTCAGAAAACCACATGGCTTAACTGCAGTAAATTGAAAACTAAAACTTTCAACCATTTCTTAATGCTTTTGCTACAGAAGGAGTCATTTAATGGGAAAAATATGGCACCTAAATAGGACTACCATGATAGCAGAGTCAGTCTTGAACAAAATAGGATTACTGAGGTCATTTGCGTTGCCACCATTCACCCGGTGTTACTCGAAAACTCACACATCTCTAGGACATTTGCTTGGCATTCTTCACACATGTAAGTTTATTTGCCTGTAGGGGAACATTCTCATGGACTTTGCATCACTGCAGCAGAGATTATAGCAAGATGTAATTGTAGCTTTAGGGAAAAATCAGTCAGTAAGATACTGATGCTGTTTTAATAATTCTTGTACATGAATGTATTGGACCTATTGCTCTGCAGTTCCATGTTACTGAAATGTGAGCATAATTTTTCCTGGAACCAGCATTATAAAATTCCTTACAAGAGGTACGTTCTTAACACATAAGAAACTGTCACCAGGGAATTAATAAGGTTATCCTGGGAAAGGTCAGTATTTCAAATTATATGCAGGTACATCCATTAGGTGCAACTAAAAGGTCCAGCCTGGGATCTCTGGGCACCAGGAAAAACTCATTCAACTCAAAGTATCTGTGAAAACTTTGTGGGCAGCCTCATGTGCAACTGTTGTATCTGCAAACACAAGTGTCACAGCTGCAGGTGTCACAGCTGCAGGTGTCACAGCTGCAGTTGTCACAGCCTAGTTTCCCACCTGGGATGAGGGTGCATTTTGAGAAGACAGCTCTAGACACTTGAGGGCAAAAAGGTAAAAGAAGAGATTCAAAAGACAATACTCTGATTACAGCAAGCAAATTAAAACAAAAACAAAAACAAAACACCAAACAAAAAAAACACAACAAAAAAACCAGGGATCTCCTCCCACGATTATTTGAGAAATTATAAGAAGCCTTTTGATAAGTCTGGGACAAGATAATGTCTGTGGGCAGGGAAAATACTCTTCCTGGGCCACAAGATACATCTGGACAAAATGGAGAAGCTTCACCAGGTCTGAAATAGAATAACAGAATTCAAGTTCAGTATTGGCTGAGGACCTGACAGGACAAGCAGACTCATGTCCACTAATAGAAAGACTTCAAAAACAAAGCACATGCATATAGTCATATTTCTGGCAAACAAACAAAGGGACCAGCCTTTCAACAGCAGTATCTACTGAAGGCTGGGTCTTTGGGGAATATGGTTTCAAATAATTTATTTAATCAAGAGAAGATTCTGATCTTGTTGGACTGGTGAAAATCCAAAGTAATTCCAAAACCTTCTAGCCTGGGGTTCAAAACCTTAATATCGGGGGGAGGGGGGGGGGTAAGGGAGATCTCCTTTTTCAATAATATTGACATAAGAATTCTGTTTGATCTTTGTTGGATATGCTTCAAACATTGTTGATTAAATAGGAAGGGTTTTATTTTTTCTACTTTTTAAAGGACCATCTTTATTACTCCTTCACTTTTGCTGTCTCACTATTCCAAATAACTTGGAGTTTTCTATTTTCTGGTTACACCCTTCTCAACGGATTTATAACAAACTTTATTGTATATGAAGATCAAAGCATTCATCATTAATCTAGCACAATTATCAGATGGGAAAAACAATGTGGAAAAAACAAATATAAAGGTTTCTTAAAAAGCAGGGTGTGTGGGAAAGATGGAGACCAGTTTGGCAGCTAGCAGTGACACAGACTGGCAGCTGCCTTTGCACTAGGGAATAGCAGTTACATAAGCACATACTCTTCCAGAAACTCTGGAGATGTCACGAGCTGCTCCCAGACCCCCTCTTGCACTCCTTAGCCACACCAGCCATCCCTTTGTGCCTGGAGGCCATTGCCCTGACCTCACTGACATACTCCATGTGCACGTCCGTGGGTGCTCTGCCAAGTGTACCTGCAAGGCTGGACCCAATCTCCGCTTGCTGGAAGCTCTCTGGCTACCTGACATACATGGGAATGTCAGTCCATACGCTGGAGCTGGGGAAAAGAGCGTCTGCAGCCAGGCCACACGCCCCAAGGCAAGGCCAGGGGCTCCCCCCAGCACCGACCTGGCAGCACGGAGCAAATGTGCTGCTCCAGCCCATGGCTCTCCTTCCCGGAGCCTCTGCCCAGCCCCGGTGCCGCAGCCCAGGCTGTCGGCTCCCCGGCCCTGCAGGCAGGAATCCCACTGGGATCTCTGACAAGCTACTTGAAAACGGGACAGCCGCCTCTACAAACTCGTCCTCAATTTCGATTGAATGATTGATTGTTTTTAAACTAGTGCATTGTATATTTTGGGAAAGAATTTATGATTTACCAAAAAATTTCTGGCTGAAATAAAGCCAAATGGAGACTGGTCTGGGCCAAGTTGCTCAATGTCCATGAACAAGAACATGTTTTCCTTTTTCTTCCTTTCTTGTTTTATGCATGCTTCTGGACTCATTTCATCAGCTGTCAGTAATTAAATACCATTTCAGAAAAGGGTTTATTATTGTAATTTCCTCAATTATTCTGGGTTTTTTTCTGCTATGGTCTCCTGAAAGAAAATCAGTCAGCTAAAAAATTAATAAAATATTTTCCCCTGCTGCTCCTTGCAAAGGGCCTAAGCCTTCAAGGTGCTGTACATCTCCAGCTGGTTTGTACCTTGACTGCCATGACCTTAACCAAGGGCTTTTTCCTGTGTGCTCCACTTCTGCTTTGCAAGGGACATCAGTGACTTCTGCTCACAGCCAGCTCATGTTCCCAGACCATACACAATGGCACAGCAGTGCATGATTACCAGGAAAGGAAACCAAATGAGAAATGAAATTGAAAGAGTGAGCTCTTTTTAATCGCTAAAAAACAAAACAAAACAAAACAAAATCAGAACAGATCTAGTAAGAGGTGAAAGCAATTCAGCTTAAATTCATAATAGACAATAGATTAGCTTAAGCAAATGTAGGTATTCCTCTAGGAGTATGTGCCTTTTGAAATATTAAATTAAATATACTTTAAAATATTTAGAAAATTCTGGGTTTAAATTTATATTCCTTAGAGGAAAGGAAAGCAATTATTTTTCATGAAAGACTAAGCAGAGCAGAACCTACCCTCTGGCAGAAGGGACACACTGGGCAAGCAGGGGCTGCTCTGACACCATGGAGATCAGGGGAAGGCTTTTGCTGGACCTCATAGGGCTTTGGATGAGGATCCTGACCATAAATGATGGTGGAACATGACAATACACAATGACATCAGGCAGCCCTGGTGCTCCCTCGCCGCTGCCCTCAAAGCAAGACTGGAACACAATGCGTGACAAAGGCACAGAATGAGACAGCCAAAAAAACCATGAGCCTCAGATGTTTAGAGTGTGACATCTGCTTCTGGCTCAATTAATTCCTATATTGAATTCAGTTGCCTTTCCTCCAAGACACTTGACAACAGATAACCTCAATTTATGAGTTCCAATACGTTTATCTTAAGCACAGGCAGAGATTATTTGGCGCTCAATGGAAATGCAACTATCTAAAAATCAAAACCAAGTAAAATCTATTTACAGCTTTGTAAGTGCCCTGTGAATCACAAATAACTAGGCCAATGTTTTCAGTGTTGAGACATTCAAAATCATGATTCAAGCCTTGAAAACAAGCATTTGGCTATAAGAACTCAGTTTTTAAAAAATAATAAAAACTGGGCTTTTTTATTAGCTTCTCCTATTTTGGCATTCATACCTCTTCAGTCATTAGAACTGGAAATTTACATCTTTAAAAGTCTAAGAGTCTCCCTTGTCCACTTGGCACCAGGAAAGAGTGCTTTTAAAGGAACAACCAGCAATTCTGAGTCCAGCAATAGATTTCTAAGATTAGATTGTCTTTTCACTACTCCACATGGTTAAGCAGGTACCAAGCATGGAGGCTCATATTGGAAACAGGTTGCACAGAAACAGCTCAGTGCTTTGGTGTTTCAGCATGTGTGTTTCACACACATAGTTTTGCTGTCATCCAGAAAGGGGGTAATGAAGTGTCTGTTGAAATCACCAGGAATCTTTCACTGTCTCAGGGCTTTGCATCATTCATACCTTCTGCTTGAATTTAATATTTAAAGTGAATAAAACCCCAATAAATAAATGTTGCACTTTACTGCAAAACCAAAGAACAGCAGAACTTACAGAACATTTGTAAATCAGCACTTCTCCACTCTGCAGCTCCACACTCCCTCTTTTCCTTTGTAGAAGGTAAATTCACTGAGGCAGGAAAAGCTGTCAGTGCCTTGATGTTTGTACAACATCCAGCACAGAGGAGATCTGGTGGGGCTGTGTTTGGTCCACTACTTTCAATTTGCTCAAACCTCTGCACTTCAAGCTGCAGGCAACAAAAGCAAAAGTGCCAAAATACTGCAAGCGCGCGTAGTCTCACTTCATTTCTAGCCTACCTGAAAGCAGAGGACTTTGCAAGCTTCCAACAGCCCTAGGCCACCCAGATTAGATGAACTGCAGATAAACATCTGAACACTGTGACATTTATCTGTATGAAATCCAATCTTTTGAAGTTCATCTATCCCTTTCTCTAACTGCCATTATCTGTTGCTGTGAGATGCTGCATCCATCCCTATCAAGGTTATGTAAGCTCTCTGTGGTGCTCATACAGTCCCTCTATCATTTATAAAAATGCAGCCTCTCGTTAAATGCATTTATGACTTCAGCACTTGATGCATACAATATTTTATCATATTTTTCTCAGAAACGCACATTTATTTTATCGTCTGATACTTAAAATAAGTAATGCAAATAAATAAAGAAAAAGAAATTGTGTACCACATAGGGAAGAAAAACCCCAAATATATAAAAGCTTTAGCTATGCCAAGATTGCTTAATTCTGATTAGCAATGACCATTAAGCAATCATTTATGGATTTACTGTGAGTGTTCATAGATACTAATGGGTTTTAGAATTCCTTGGGAATCCTCAAAGGTCAAAGGAAGAAAATGAACTATGAAGTGATAAAAAATGTATTAGGTGACTAATGGACAGGTTGTATATAGAATGGTTCCAGCAGAAAATGTTGAATTTTACCACTCAGATTTATGTAAAAGCAAGTCTTGTGAGCAGTCGCCCTTCCCCACTGATGAAACTAATGAAGAGAAAATTAGAATGCTTCATGGGGAGGCATTACACGGTGTGCTTTTCCCTGTCACTAAGAATACATAGGAGATGGCAAGGTCACTGATACTAAGTCAAAATTTATTTGATTTTTCTTTAGGTGGGTATCTATTTTCTCTTTATTTAGCTTCAGGTTTGTAACCACACATTTACATTTTTGTCTATTTTTGCACGATTACATTCTATGCAATTCAAGACTCGGCTCTTCCAAATTTAATTGATGTATCTTGGTACCACTTAGGTTAGCGTTCTGGCTCTCCCGGGAGAGAAGGGAGCTGTAGAAGCTGGCAGAGATGACACAGGGCACTGTGGGTGCGGTGTAAGGCCAGCCTGGCGTGTGTGCCCGACCCAGCGCAGCTCCGCGTCCCCGCCGCGCACGGGCTGCGGCACCTCCGCGGGGCCCCAAAGCGGCGGGGGCTCCTCAGTCCCAGTGCGCGGCCAGCACAGGCCCGCTGCCGGCTGCACACGCCTTCGGGCCCTCTGACAGGGTGCCGTGGGCCCGGCAGACCCCGGCCGGATCAGACACGGCGTGCTGGGGCTGCGGGGCCACCGTCTGCAGTACCGGGCCACCGTCTGCAGTACCGGGCCATCGTCTGCAGTACCGGGCCACCGTCTGCAGCACGGGGCCACCGTCTGCAGCACGGGGCCACCGTCTGCAGCACGGGGCCATCGTCTGCAGCACGGGGCCACCGTCTGCAGTACCGGGCCATCGTCTGCAGCACGGGGCCACCGTCTGCAGCACAGGGCCATCGTCTGCAGCACGGGGCCATCTGCAGCACGGGGCCACCATCTGCAGCACAGGGCCACCGTCTGCAGCACGGGGCCATCATCTGCAGCACAGGGCCACCGTCTGCAGCACGGGGCCATCTGCAGCACGGTTACACGGCTGAGGGAGCCAGCCCTGCTCAGAGACCTCGCTCATGGCTGTGCAGCCGTGTGCGGTGCAAACATCCAGCTTGCGAGCAGCCCACAGAGTTTACTCAGCCCTCCTGGCTGGAGTCACTTCGACCATGAAGAATTCTTCCCGGTACCATCGCTCAAAGAGTGATGACAAATCCAAAGGGGTTTTTGAAGGCAATTTTTGTGTATTTTTGCATTATGAATGGCAGTTTCACTAAGCGGGGAAATACATTTGGATTCCTGTTAGACATACTTTCATTCGGAGCAGCAGAAAGCAATCAGAAGTAAATACAACCTGCAATGTGATCTATGTCTGTTACCTACATGAATTCTCAGGGTTGATACCACACTGCATACCTTTAAAATTATGTTATGAAGATGAAGTAATTCCATTCCAATTTTTGAATAATGTTCCAGACGGGCAAAACTTTTAGCTTGTCAGCAAAGTTACTAATCTAAATAAAATTGTCCGCAAAAGGAAAATGAGTCGTGGGGTTTGGTTCATAATTGGTAATTTGGTGCATGAATCAGAGCTTTTTTTTAAAAAAATTATAACTATATATATAGGGGAAGAAAAGCAAGGCACGTGAAGAAGAAGAAGTGGGAAGGCAGGGAAGGGAAGGGAAGGGAAGGGAAGGGAAGGGAAGGGAAGGGAAGGGAAGGGAAGGGAAGGGAAGGGAAGGGAAGGGAAGGGAAGGGAAGGGAAGGGAAGGGAAGGGAAGGGAA
>WAAE01021443.1:136537-184692 GCA_013400495.1 Nicator chloris
GGAGAGGAGAGGAGAGGAGAGGAGAGGAGAGGAGGTGTTGACAGCATCTTGTCTAAACCAGCTATATTGATTTCAGAGGCTGAATGCACAGGAACAGATGAAACCTGCAATGCTACCAGCTTCCTTCTTCCCTCTGCTTGATCCCTCCTGCCAGTAAATAATACGCATGTGGGTTGTGATAAACACAGGCTCCTGTCCTCCTGCTGCCTGCTTCAACACAGGAGGTTGATGTGAGGTGTCCCACTCTCCATGAGGGTGTCCTGCCTGCTAGACTTGGAGGTATGCAGAGGAGGAGCTGCTCTTCTCAGTCTTTTCCACTCTAAACTGCTTACACATTGCCTGAGGGAAAAAAAATGCTGTGGTAGATAGTGATGGAGGAAGAAGCTGAGAGAGTCAACACACTGAACAACTACAGAAATGCTGAATTATTCATGCAAAGGACAATATCTTCATCTTAAAGAGTTAAGACAACCAGCCTGTAAAATCTTGTGATGCAGTATCCAGTCCTAAGCCTGGGAAACAGAGGAGAGACTCTTAGACAAGCACCATGAATCCTGAGCCATCTATGGGAAGATTACATCTCACTAGAGTAAAGAATGCAACTTTTTGAGTTTATTAAACGTGCCTAGAAGTTAATTGAAAGTATTCATTTAGTGAGCAAAATTAACTGTTTCAACACTGTGGAAAAACTGGGGGAATATTGATTGATTAGATTTGATTTTTAAACTGCAATTTATATCAGGAAGGAGGAAAAGGGAAGAAAAACTAACAAAGTGAGTGGATCCCATGGACCAAAGCAACTTGGGATTTACCATGGCTAATATTATGTGCATAAATACTTCATTTGCAGAAGAAAGATTGTGCTGGAGAAGACAGTTTATTAGACTTCCATATAAGTAGGATAGGAGAAATCAGTTCAGGAGGAAGGCAAGGTGTTTATTTTCTTTAATCTCAGTCAATAGCAACAAATAAAGTAAGACTGATAACAGTCCAAGGACTCTGCTGGATTCTCGTATCTGGAAGGAGGACAGAGTGTAACTGATCAATGCTTGTCTCTATCAAGCTGCATTTAGTTGGGATTTTTCCTTTCCAAATTGTCATGAGTGAAGCTAGTAAAAGTTGAAAGGAGGATGGATATCTGCAAGGATAATCATTAAGGTGTGTGTACTGCTTTCACAGCTATTAGATCAAAGCCCTTTACTGAACTATTTTATTATCAGACTTATAAATCAGTCTCAGTTCATTTTACAAACATTAGTACTCCCATCAATTACATGCATTTAGGACTAATGGTTTTACAGGAATGTTAATAGTACAACTTTATTTCCTGAAAACCATCACAGAAGACTATTAAAAGGTTATTAATTGCTGCATGTAACATGCAGAATTGTTTGTTTCTGGGTTTTGACTCTCTGTAAATTGGCATGTAAGTACATTTGCTAACCAGTTAAACTTCATGGATATTAAATTTAGTAAATGCAAAACTGTTTATAAGCCATCCTTGTTCAGCTTTCCTTCATAGACATGGTCTAAGTACACCAGGACAATTCTACTGCTGCCCTTCAAAGCCCTTAGGGATGAGGTACAGCACTCCAGACACTGCCACTGTCCCTGCAGGGACCCTGGGGGTTGGGGCAGACTGTCCCCAGGCAGAAACTATTTGACCAGGCAGGGACAAGTGTCAGGTTGGCTCAGGTGGAAGTGATGGGTGCTGCACTGAAACCTGAACAGAACAGAAATAGCACAAGAAGAGGCTTGAGGAGTGAGGGTTTCACAGGAGAGAAGCTTCCCTGTGTGGGGTGTGTGACCTGTGGTAGGAATGCACTGGGCTCTGGCTCATTCCATACCTCAGAAATTTTGAAGCACCTCCTAGATTTTTTCAGGTATCTCCCATTTTACTCTCCAGCCCCCTGATAATGCAGATGCCTCTTCAGATGCACAGATTTAGCTGCAGGGTACATAATATAAATTGCTAGATATGATGTTCCTCTTTGTGTGTGAAATCAACTGCCTGTCCCATCCAAACCTACCCTTAGCCCATACTAGGTGCTAAAGCTCTCTTTCTGATTACTAAATAATAAAACAACTGAGACTCAAGATGTGAATGTTGCACTAGTTCATCTTATCTGCTTTCCCTTTCTAGCTGTGTCATGAACCTGGGATCTCGGTTCATTAGTTTAGGAGGCTGTTTACACACAAGAGGAGAAAGGAAAGACAGACCCTTTGAAGCCTATGGATTCAAAGCCTGCCCTGATTTCCACCAGCTGAAGAGACAGTTCCAGGAGACCTGTCAGGCAATCTTTAATGAACTATGTGGTGTGCAAAGCAAACTTCAGATCTCAAAGACTGCACACTATTCAGCTTCCATTAGGTCAGGTAATTATGATTAGCTCAAAGGTTTGTAAAGTAGGAGTAGAAAATACCAAAATAAAAATCACAGTTACCTTTCATAACCCCTCCCTAGGGTACAGCTTTTAGCCATGTCAAGCCATGGATATACTCTGTTCACAGGTCTTAGTAAACCATGCTGCCTCAAAGAATTAAAGTAAGTTAGAAGTACCATTTTACAGCTGAACGTTTATGTCAATCCTTCATTCCAGAGTTGTTCAGCATTGCCTTGACCTTCACATCCCCCTTCAGATTGAATCTGTTACCCTCAGTGAGTATAAAGACTATAAAGAAGCACCTGATCATAAAATCCACTTGGAATGCTTTCTTAAACCTCCACCAATTATCCATTAAAAATTCTGGGTTTTACAGCCTTGCTTTCCTAATGAAAACCCAATAATAGTATATCTGTTTTAAACTATTTCTAGCCATCTGGAGAAAAGTCTTGACAACTTGAAATAATCATTGATTGATGTGACTAAATAAAGTCATCTGGGTACTTTAATGGATAATAAGAGACATTATCTCTTTCTTTATAAGCAAGAATCTGATCTAAAAGAAAATATGTGGATGGCCTGACAAGCACCTTCCTAGAGCAGCCACCATCAGCCTTGGAAAAAAATATAATTTATGTGATATTAATAATATAGAAAAAAAAATTGATTTAATTCAGTGGAGACTGAGATGCAATGAGCTTATATCTTCACCAGAAAGCCTCTTAATTTGCAAGCAGCTCTTACACTGTAAAGGAGAAACACACCAGAAGTAGCTGCAGCAGGGTTTCCAGTGAGTCACCCTGAGAAAGCTGAGCATAACCAGGAGCTGCTTTGGCTTTGGAAGGCTTAAATCAGCCCAAAGCAGGGAGTTGGACCATGAAGACAAAATAGCAGCTCAGGGGGAGATTTTAATGCAGTTCTTTAGTGTTGTCTTAAAATAGGAAAAAAAAAAGTTTTATTTTTCTTTGTCATTTTCACTTTCTTCTCTCCCCTCAAAATAAAGTGGGAGTTGATCTCTCTGCTTTTAAAGAACAGCTCATTGATTTCACTTTGTTATGCATTCATCATCACAATTCCTCCCAAGGTGCACTGGCCTCCCTGTTTGCAAGCACTATCTGGGTATTTTCTCAGAAGTTGTGGTAACTGCTCCAAGTGTACCATCTGCCCTGGCTGCCCCTGATGCCACATCAACAACTCTCTGTGACCACCTGCCTCGGTGAAACCTCTGAACTCGTGCTCTTCATCAGCTTCAAGTTACCTGGCTCTCTCCCTAAATGGCCATGATCCTTTTCTCATGATGTTGGCTTGTTCCACGTGTTAGGCAGAGATGGAACCTCCAAGGCCGTTTTCTCCCCTGCCACCCACTCTCAAGTGAAGGAGCACTGTCTGTCTGACTGTAAGTCATCTCCCTCTGTTCATACATCATCTGTGGAGATTCTCCTCAGAGCTTTTTCTCAAACAGCTTCAAACAGGCAACTAAAGTGCTTGTAGCTGACTAAATACATGAGGAGCGACAAGACAAATCACACAACCCTTGGCTGCAACATTTCCCTCAGTCCCCTCACACAATGAGCTGTTTCAGCTTACTTAATGCATTAGTTTATCTACTAATAGCTTAATCTGTGTCATGGAAACTCATGTCTTGTTTTGTACAAGAGATCCCAGTGTGAAAATTACATCATTTTGTAGGATGTCAGACTTTTGCACCTCACTTTTTACAATTGTTAATCAAAAAAGGGCAGCTTTTGTGTAAAGCATTTCTATTACTGAAGGCATAATGTCACACTCACATTTCATGGAGCATGAAGTTCCTGCAGGTCAGAAACCGAAGGATTAGTTATGGCTACTGGTTTCAGACAAGAAAAAAACAAGAAAAGCCAACCTGAGAGGTTAAAATTAATCCTAGAGAGCAGCACCACACAAAGAGAGGGACAAATTCTGCTTCAATGCAAGACTAAACACACAAGGCCATTCTAAAAGGCCAAAGCTAAAATTCAGCTACTACATGTCCCAGGAGGCACTGACATTTTATATGTGCTGCAATTTTCCCACAGCTAAAAGTTTGATGAGGGTGGCTGCACGGTCCTTCTGAGGAGCAGTGAGGCCACTTGCTCAGTCCACAGTACAGCAGGACCTGCAGAGCAGAACTGGCAGTGCCTGTAGCCTCCTCATTTCATTGTCTCATCCCACCAGCTCCCTCTGCCAGGATGTAGGAGAGTGGAGCCCAACTTCTTCTTTTAAACATCAACTGGAGCCAGCCAAAGGAGCAGCCATAGTTTGAAAGAAGGGAATGACCACAGGCTGATTTCCAGATGACTTGCTGGCACTGATTTTCAGAGGAGAGCAGAGGAAACCCTCTGCAGAAGGGAGAATAGTTTTCTCACTACAGGGTGAAGTGAGTGATCTGGGACTTATCCTTGCCCTGAGCATATTCCACTCACAGGGAGAGGGGTCTGCCCAAGGCAATGCTGTCCACTTTGGGAATGCCCGTCCTCATTCCATGCTTTGGAGGACAACCTGGGGATTTGATTTGGGGGTGTTAGTATGATTTGGAGATGTTATTAAAGTCCTGTAGCAAAACAATTAGATTCAAAAAGATTGCAGAATCCATACAGAGCCAAATACAAAACTGCACTTAGAGTTTGCTTGTCCAAGTCACTATTAGAGCTAACAAAAATAGATATATTTTTGGTCTAGGAGCTTTAAAAGGAAAGTTGACAGCTGAGAGACAAAATATATTAATTCTGAGATTAGTTTTTGGCAGGATTGGGAAGACTACTGACATTGTCTGAAAAGTCTCTGGAAGTTCAGCACTGTCCTAACAACCATGAGAATGACATTAAAGAGAGCATTTGCAGACCCTGTCCAGACCACAAACCCCACATGTACTGATCCCCAGGTCCACTGGGTTCTTTTAAAACAGCTGACTTTATTTTCCAGCTTTTTGAATTTCCAGATTTTTAAATTATTCCAGCTTCTCTGAACTGACATAAATCCAGACAGTGAGTTAAGCTTGGAGACAGGAGAAACATATCCAGTTCTTCAATTCCCCATTGAATGCTGTGATGGGACTTGAACTGGCAAGAGGTTTAAATTGAAGCTGCTCCAGACTTTCTGTGAAGCCAGCATACCAGAAGACCTCCAATCCCTAAAGCATTTTTTTTATTACAGAACAAAATAACAAGCCAAACATTAAAATTAGTAAATAGGAGAAAACTCAGAATGTTTGGATGAGACTGCTCAAGTAAAAGGCCTTAAAGCAAAGCTCCTTGGTGTCCCTGCATGATGGGATAGGCTCTCCATCCCTGCACTCCAGAGGTTTCCTAAGCCATGCTAGCTTATGTCATCCCCGCTGATGTTCCCAGCTCCTTTCCTTCAGGAGCCTCTGGGACCTTCCTTTGCTGCAGTTGCCCTCAGTGTTCCTTGCTGAAGCTCTAGACCCCAGCTACAGGCATCCTGTTTCCCCCTTCCAGCACTGCCTGGGGGCACTCGGTAGCCAGAATCCTTACCCCTGGCCCTGGTGGCATGGCAGAACAGTGGCTCACACCTGCTCTCATGTTAGGAGAACCCTCACTTAGCTTCTCTCTGATTAAACACTGCTGGGCCAAAACAGGCTGATGTGGAAGAGAGTTTAGCTTGCTGTTTCACCAATTTCTGCTCCTTGTCTGAGCAGAATGCACACTTGTAAAATAGCTTGGGAGGGGGAAAGACAACACAAGCCCTTGCTGCTTCTGTTACAGACCCTCTGGCAACCAGATGAATTTGCACATAGATGAATTTGCACATATGAATTTGCCCTGATGGGGCAGAACATGCTCCCTGGTACTCCTGATAACTGCAGCCCCTGGTCACTGTCACTTTTGCTCCTGGTGACCTGTGTCCCCTGTCACAGCAGGCAGAGAGCCAGGGCCAACAGGCATGAATGTCTTGTTGGTGGCTCCTACCTGGTGCTGGTGTCCCTTCTCTAAGCTGTCATCCATACTGCCTTCAGCAGCAAAAGGAAACAATTCAGGTGTCTTGGCATGAACCTTCAAATCCCAGATCCAATAAACTTAATATAACAGAAAAAGTAGAAGAGAAGGGTGTAGACTAATTTTCATCCCTCAGAAAAATTACTGGGTGACATCCATCTCTTCTGTGGAGCCACAGAATGAATAAAAGTGGTTCTTGAGATGTTTCCTTTCTTTCTCCAAGAATACAGTGAGGAATGAGAGGAGATCTGTGTGTTTTATCTGCAGTACTAGAGTTGCCGGTGTTCTTACTCTGAAATCAAGGAGAATACCAAATCCATTTTCTAATTTTATTTGTATTAGTCATAGTGTGATGAAGCCGGAGGAGGCAAAGAAGAAAAATGTAAGACGGGCTTTAATCTCATCAGAGAAACCGTTAGTGGAATAAAAAAGTCATCAGTGTCCGGGCTTAATGCTAATGACTATTTAGCAAACTGATAGAAAGTGGAACAGTGGAAACAGAGAAAGCAGTTCTCTCCCAGAGGTAGGAAACTTTGGGCTATGTCCAGTTGAGCAGACCCAGATGTGCAAACCAGGGCCCCATGCCCCAGAAGATGGAATGTCCTAGCCGCAGTGGCTGGGACAAGAGGGAAAAATTTGATGGGTGGAAGAGAATTAGGTGCCCTCAGCAGCACGTGGTCAGGCAATAGGGAATCGTGGAGAGGAAAGGAAATGTCCCATTTGGGACATGAGAGGTGTCACAACAGCCTGACACAGCATATGCTGCGTGCAAAATATCAGACGTTCACCAGGCATTCCTGCCACGGTGAGTTCGAACAACTCCGAGGTGGAATTTTAAGCAAGTATGTTTGGGGTTTGAAGCAGCCGCTGTGAACTACCCTCTGGCTGTGAGGGTGCAGAAAGGTACCATCCCCAGTTACAGTTTCAGTTCATCTTAGAGGAGTCTCTGTGAAAAGATCACAAGATAAAACCACCCCCATTGGCCCCTCCGAGTGCTGATGGAAGGTTCCATCCCATACCTGATATTACACCTCTGTACTCTTCTGTCAGACAGAGATGACTGAGAAAGCTAATGACAATGTGTATTCCTCTGGCCTCCAAGAGCCTGTGTGCTGCTTCAAGCAACCTTTGTTCAGCTCCTGAAAGTTTTTAGCACAGACATTGCAAAAGCCAGAACTAGATTAAATCCATCATAATGAGTAAAGAAACTTCAAGAATTTGGTCTGGTGATCTTAATGAATGGCTGAAGAGTATGTGTCTTGGAAGATATCTCAGGATTACATGAAGAAGGATTAGTTCTTTACACAGCTCACACACATCAATCATTTAGCTTCTTGTGGATCTCTTAGCAAACTATTTTTCATGACCCTTGTTTTCTATTTTCTGTGAGGATTTATTATCACAACAGAATAATTAATACCTGGCATTATCCAAAGCAATCCCTAAAACAGGAATTCACATATTTGCATAATTTTCAGTATTTCAAAAATCTGTGAAAGCTTTGTATTGTTTTTATATAGAAAAAGTTCAGGAAAAATATACAGCAAGTATGCTCTGTGTCATTTGGATTCAGTTTGATACACTTGGCTTTCACAGTGCAGCTCAGAGCTGTCTGAAGCCATCATGCTTCCTAATGCATGAAGAGAAATGAGGCTGTGCTACTTCATAGGGAAACTGAGTATTGATCGAGAAATCCAGTGTCTTTTGGGGAAAGAAAACCTGTATGTATCATCACAGCAAAGAAACAGATTGTTTTTATCCTTACCTCTTACTAATTCAACATTAAAATCAGATGGTTTTACATGTAGTTGAGTGGGCTTATTCCTGGACTCGAGATGTGAGGATGTGAGGACCACAATCAAACCCTTCAGCTCCAAGAGTCATATGAATTATTTCTTCCTTAAGGAGGTTTGGTTCTAGATTTAATGATTTAAGTGGGAGAATCTAGCTTATGGACTGCAGAATAGGTCAGCATTTACAATGGCTTACATGTGCTAAAAGCTAAATATCATGGAAGGAAAAAGGCACTGTTTAGACCAGGATGGAGAGCAGAGGCTGAACCTCAGATCTTGTTTCTGCTTTTTCCTTGGTTATGTTGGCATTAATTAAATTAAAATGTTTGTAGTTTATGCACTGCTAGCACACTGCCATTGCTGTCACATCAAAGCTACAATTCTGCTAAAATGGATGAATTAATTAAATTGCGCTATGTGAGAAACTGGAAATCACATCTGCTCAGAACATTTATGACACAAGGAAGGATTTTAGGAGTTTGTGATGAATTACCACATCATAATGATGATTTCAGGAAGGGGCAACCATGTCCTTTCCCACAGGCTCGGCTGTTCACCCCTTACTGCACCTGCACTGGGCAGTGAGTGGGCGCCAGGAGCAAAGAGAGCAGCAAAGGCTGGAGCAAAGGAGTGAGAGATAGAGGAGCTTGGACTGAGCACCCTCAAAGCTTCAGCCAATGCAGCTGAGAGGGTGGGAGCAGGCAGCAAACTGACCCATAAAAATAGGTGGTGGCAACCTTTATCCTCGCCCAGGAGCAAGAGGGAGCAAGAACTGAATTGTGACTTTCATTGGCAATTTGATCTCTCCTATGCTCCCAAGGCAATGAGACCATGCCCTGCCCCTCACCTTCGTGTGGATTGCAAAGTCAGTGCTCAAGGAGATAACCAGCTGTAGGTCTTTCAGAAAGCCTGAATTTAATCCCCCCAGTGAGAGCATTCAGTTATGTATTTAGAAAGGAAAAAGGTTTCTACACGGTATAAATCCTTGCTTGATAATCCCCGAGCTAATGGGGAAGGCATTCAGTAGTAAACTACAGTCCTTGGACAAAGACATCTGTAACCAGACCGGAGCTCTATGATTAAACTCAAATTCACAGATTGGTTACATGCAGCTAATTTTATTCATTGAGAATACATGACCCCCCTAAGCGGATGTTTAAATTAAGTAAGAATATTGATGACAAATGTTCAAAATGTAAGACAGATGCCTGCAACTTTTGGCATGAAATTTGGAACTGCCAAGAGGTTTGGGAATACTACTCTGGGGTCATTAGGAATTTGAAAATCCAAAATGCTCCCCAGCTGCTGATCTCTTCAGAGGCTGCTATACTTGGCCTTGGAAAATTAGAAAATCAGTACAGTAAATAGTACCATATACATTGCTGGATTGGTAGAATGCATAAGCAATTGGAGAAACCTTCCCCTTTTTCTAAAAAAACGCAGTGAAGAGAGGGCTGTTGATTTGAGTCTGGGTTTAAACAGACAGTGTAAAAAAAAATTCCCTGTTTCTTTAAAAAATAGATGTTTGAATTGTCTGGATCTGGCTTTCACACTGTTTCTGAGCCCAGGTGTGACCACTGGGGTTCAGCTGTGTGTTGTGCTGTTGTTTCCCACGAGTGCACACAGATCTTCTGTGCTACAGACAGGGCCACCACTGCGCCCCTGCCCCCCACTGCTCTGCTGATACGTATGGAAAAGGTTCTTTCTCAGGTAAATAAACAGAGTGAAATCATCAAGAAAAGAGGATGAAGGCGCGGTGTGTACCCCACAACAGACACAAGGTAGAAATCCCCAGAGTAAGTGTGGGGGTTGGATCTGACACCCAGGAAGTTAAGGGAAAGAATCTCATGTTATTTTAATTAGTTCCATGCTAGATCCATAATTGCAATGCAATAAACAGAAATACTTTGCCTGGATCAGATGTCAGACCAAAATGGGGAATAGAATCTATGTTTCCTGACTGTACTCTGAACTGCCAGACAATCCTGTTTTTCCGGTGCTGACTCCCATAGCTCCTTCACCCAGGGACTTGATGGGAGCTCCAGATTTTCCTTAACCATGCCAAGCTGCCATAGGTGGGGCCTCCAAACACAACCCAACATATACCACTGCTTGCCTAACCGACCTGGGAAAGTCCTGCTTCAGTTTATGGAGTTATGTGATCCGGCTACACTAGAACTAGGAATTCTAGAAGAACACTGAGGTGTTTGATGTCTCATTTTCCTGCCAACACCAAGAACAATTTATCCACTCATAATTGTTTCATAGCTAGGCTGATAACTGGGAAAAAAAAAAAAAAAGGGTGTGTGTTACTAATACTGTGTTTTTCCTAAGGTTGTATGAACGTATGCCAGAATTACAGAAAAAATATTTTAACTTAATTTTGAAAAAAAAAAAATAAAAAAGGGCAAAATACTTCTTTTTTTAAACTACTATAAAGCTTAGTTTTCCACAATGTCCACTGGCATTTTTCTCAGCAATTCCTTTTAATAGTGCACACTTTCTGGCAGTAAAAAGGAAGATAGCAACTAATATAATTAAGACTGCAAAACAACCTCTAAACTGAAATGTGTCTCTCGGCAGAACAAGCATAGGATTGTTCATTACAGTGCTCTCCAGGAATAACAAAAACAATTCCCAAAAATGCATTATTAATGGACATTCCCAGAATTAATGATAAAACAAACCAGATGTTCTCTTACATTTGCCTCATAAATGCAAAGTCAATATGCCAAACCAAAAACCCATCTTTGGAAAGCTGTAGGCTATTTATGAAGGTACTTTAGCTGTATTTGTCTTTACTATAAGAGACAAAATTCCTTATGTGTAGCCCAAAATGACCTAGTTATGATTCTATCTCTATTAACAAAGAAAGGGCTCATGCCCAAGAAAAAAGTAGGTGAAATGTACAATTTTGCACAGCCTGGATTTACTATAGAGCTGTCCATTTCAAATTAGTCACATTTTTTATAAAAGAGAAAACCACAAAGTTCTTACACAAAGAATACTCCATAATCAGAGTCACAACTTCCTCCTATAAAAAAAATTTGAAAATATGGCTTAAGACTAAAAAATCCTTCACCAAACAAGTTTTATCTATATTTCTAGGTAGTAGTTTGGTATTTATCCATCACAGAACGTTTACTCGCATGGAATATATTTCATCCCCCTGAATATAGGTTGCAAAAGTCAACAGAAGCTGATAGAAAGAAAATACTACTGATAAAGTACAAAGAAAATTATACATATGCTAATACCTTTATGTAATAATATCAAACATGGTGGGCCATCTGGTGTCAATCATCTGCTGAAGTCAGTGGACCTGGAAAAATTTGCATCAGATTAAGTTCTTGGACTGGTGTACAATAATTCTGTGCACAATATTTCTTAAGAGAATTTTTTAAGAAAATCAATACTAAGAAAAATTGCTTCTGAAAAGTTACAAGTGTGCATCAGGAGTAAAGAGTGAACAGCAATCAAGCGCAAGGGCTGATGTCAGAAGTTTGTAAATAAAATTAGAAGAACGTATAAGATTTTCAAGCAAATATAAGGTTCCTATTTTATATAAATACTTGAGTCTAACCACTGTTATTTTAAATTATTGAACAATGTGTGGGTTTTGTTTTTAGAAGCAGTTTCAGTTGCCAAGTGACATCCAGAAAGAAATGGCAGCATTTATGCTGAAGGATGCTGTAATGACAGGCTCTCCTGCAGTACTGTGTGCAGGGAGACATGGAGCTGAAGCCACTGAGGAAAAGGCAGAGGTAATTTTTTACTTGGTGAACTTCACTAACATGCCATAGGTTGCTGGGATTTTTTTCAACATCGTCAGTCTAGTCTCTGTCATGATCATGAGATATGGCCAGCGTCTCATCCAAAGACTCATAAAGTCCTTTGGATCTGTTGCAAACCTGCCCTGCAGTGAAGTGTCATGTGCCCTACTGCTGCACCTGGCTGAGACATGGTGTTCCCTCTGTGCTGATGCCCAGATCAGTCTAACTCACACTGCACACTGACCCTGCCATTACCACTCCCCCACTTGTCAGGTTCATGGAATGAACCACCAGCTAAAGCCTTTCATCACTCCTGGGTTACACTATTGCACCTGAGCAGAGGAACATCGTCTGACCTTGCAGTGCCATAAATGACCATCTCCATTACCTCTGTTTTGCAGGCCTTGGAGACCTGAACAGTTCTGAGCTACAGGGCAGCTCAAACAACATGGTTTTCACTGGGGCTGAACACCACACAGCCCACTTTGGGGTCTCACTGCAAGTAGGATCTAGATATGCCATATCTTCTTTCCAGGCCACAGTCATCTTTCCTTCTATCAGAGCTGGTGCAGGAGAGGCACAGGTACATGCTTGGGTCTTACCCTGACAAGGGGCTGACCTGCTGCCAGGTTCCATGCCTGCACCTAGTCATGCAGCTATCCCATGGTCTATTGCTCCTCAGACACCCAGTCTCTTCACTGCAGGCTGGGATAGGCTGCAGGGCAGATGGTGACTTCAGGAATAGCAGATCCTGCTGAGTGGCTCTACCTGAGGCCAAGGTAGAGGGCCAATCCAAGGTCGTGGATTGCTGCTGGAGAGGAACAACATGCTGTGCCTCTGCCCTGCTTCTGTTGGCCATGAGGCCACACCAAGCACTGAGCCTGCTCAATTTCTCAAAGTATTGGCAAGGTGAGGCTGAGAAACATCTGGGGCTCCCTGAATCCTTTGCAACTCTACTTTTCGAGATAAAACAACTGCAACACCAATGTTTAGCTGTGCAGATGATGACGTCCTCTTAAACGTCATTTTTTTCTAAGCCTTCTTAAGGCCATGGACCCTGCAACTCCTGTGTGAATCACAAGCTTTCCTAACAAACAGGTCATTTTCAGCCTTCCTCTCTCCCAAACGCTACAGAGTGCTGTAGGTACTCATAACAAATATACACATGGCCTTTATTCCTATGAATGGGAACATGGATAAGAAGATGTTAGTCCCTGTGTCTCCAACAGGAGATCAGTGTTTGAAGTGAGAAACATGAGAAAAGCTTCTAAACAGCAGAGCAATTGAAAATATGTTTGCATCAGTCAAGAAAAACAGGAAACAAAGGTGGATGCGCTTCTCAGGAGGTATGTACAGAGGGTTTAAATGAAAATACTGAATATTAAACAAAACCACTTTATCTAAAAGAAATAAGTAATAAAATCTTGTTCCTCCATTTCACAGCTACTGATTACTGCTCAGCCCTAACAAAATTTAGAAAGACCTATGACAGTCACCGTGCCCAAACTCTTGCTCAGACCAAGGATTATACACTGGGGAACATTGGTTGAAGGTCAGTCTCTTCTCCCGGGTAATAATTGACAGGAAAGGAGGAAACTGCCTCAAGTTGCACCAGAGGAGGTTTATATTGGATATGAGGAAATATATATTTCTTCACTGAAAGAGTGGTCGGGCTGCCCAAGGAAGTAGTGGAATCATCATCACTGAACGTGTTCAACAAGCATGGAGATGTGGTGCGTAGGGACGTGGTTTAGTGGTGGACCTGTCTGCATTAGGTTAATGGTTGGACCCAATGATTTTGTAGGTCTTGCACAACCTTAATGACTCTATGATTCTCTGTTGATGTATTTTGCATGCCGTAATGGCCTAATTCTCATTCTCCCAGCTGCATGATCTGTTCTCTCACAGGTGACATTATTCCAGTGATTTACTTGAATCTGGGGGCAGGCCTACAGGTAATTAATAACAAATCATTTGGGGGAAGCCCAACTCTTGTGATTAGAACTTAAAATGTCTCTATTATTCTGTGTTGAAAAATATGTAGTCAAAACACTTTTGAACAAAAATATGTATCATTGTCCTCAAAAATCTTTGTGAAGTATTTATGTTAATGTCCATAGGCACATTGAAACCTTCCACTAAACCTTCAATAACGAAGAAGATTTCCTCCTGAGATGGAAAGGGGCAGCAAATAAACTTCATAGGAGGAGAACATCCATCATAGCTGCTGTGGTGGCCACCACACAAACGTGGTCTGATCCACAGACTGCCTAGCTCCTTGACCTTGGTGAGAACATGGAGCACCCAGTCTAACCCACATGGGGAATGAGCTTACATGCGCTGCTGCCGTGCCCCACAGAGCTACCCAGCCTCTCCAGTTTAGGACCAAGTAATGAATGCAATACTTGTTTCTTCTTGTGTTGCTGCTGTCTGTAATTTGCAGGCACACGGAACTGCAGAAGTATCGAGGTGTTATTTGTGCTGCAGTGATCCCAAGGGCCTGGTCAGATCTGCTCTGCCGCCCACGCAGGATCCCAGGGGATCCCCCGCCATCCCGGCGGCAGCCGGAGCCCAGCCGCGGCCCTGCCTGCGCCTCAGGAGAAGGGGCAGACTCCCTGGGCACCACGCACCCCACTCTCTGCTTGCTGTCCTCCAGAACACGGCCACCCCTTCGCAGAGCAGCTGGGATGGGAAGGGCCTCAGAAGGGCCCCCGAGTCAGCCCCCGCTCCAGCACAGCCGCCTGGAGCTGGCTGCGAGCGCTGCCGGCAGGCAGCACAGGCAGGTGAGGGTGTCAGCCCTAGTGGCAACGCTCGCTTCCCATTCTGGGTTACTCTCTAGCAACCAGAGAAATCAAAGGTACCGGTTTGCTCCTGGTTGGTTTTGAGGCGCGGTTTTCATGGTCAGACTTTCCATTTTCTGATTGTGGCCTCCTGGCATACATTTGATAAACATAGAAGTTGGGAACATTATGATTCCAAGGTCAAGTGTCACTGTTTTCTGTAGTGGGCAAACGAGCGCAGTGGTTTTCAGGTGCAACTCTCCCTCTGGCCACAGGTAAACTGAAAAGTCCTTTTCATTTTTTTAAATAGAGACTACAAATATAGAAAGTTTGTATTCTTGATACAGACTTCTCTATTTTATCACTGTTGCACGCATTTAAATATGTCTCCAGCATAACATTTGCACTGTCCTGAATATATGATTTCTTCCCCTCTAAACTGTCAGATAATTCCTCAGTCTCAGGAGTACAAACATATTACACAACCTTGGACTTTTCAGTTTGATAGAAGTAATCTCCATGCTTATCCAAATATTTCAGAGCTCTGTCAGCAAACAAAGAGTAAATCTTCACAGCTCACATCATCCAGCCCCAAGGCAGTAACGAAAGCTCCACCTGTACCTAAAATGGCGGAGCATTTACTGAGCTTTCCCTGGATTCTCTCCAGCCGTTTGCAAACTTCCACTTGCAACATTGTCCCTGTAGCTGGGACTAAGGAGCAGGTATCAGCTTGGGGGACACCTCTACCCTACAGCCCCTCGGAGCAGGACATATTCTATCCTGTCATGTCTGCCCCCAGGCCTGTGACACACCACTCATGAAGGAGATTTGGGCAGTGCAGCACAAAACCCTAAACTGTCAGGAGGTTGCACCACTGCTCCATCCAGTGGCTCCCAGGTGAGACCAAGCAGTGGCAGGAGGTGCCAGGGCGAGGGTACAGGAACGGTGGCGCACAGGGTTTATCTCGTGTTTGTGTTTCTGCTCCTCTCCCCGCCTTACCCTCGTTAGCGTCTGGTCAGGCACAGTTGGTGCATGAGTATCTGTCAGGCAGATTGCACACATGGCACATTCCTAACAACTTCTAACACCATTCCCAAGCATCTGCAAGAGCTTCCGTGCCACTCCCGGCTGTAGCTGTATCGCCCTAGGTGGGCTACTCAGGGGCTTTCCACAGGTGTTTGGAGACGAAGCATATTCAAAGAAACATCTACATCTCATTTTTACTGCTTCTGTCCTCTTTTTGTCTGATGCCAAAGAGTAAAGAATGCAAAGATTGAAATATAGAAATAATATATTTCTATATGACCAGTGTAGAAGGACACTAAGGGAATTATCAGAATCAAAGAAACATAAGGGTTAAAATTACATTCCAGTTTAGTGGCTGAAGTTGTTACTTACAACTCTGGAATAAAAATTTTTACGTATCATCTCAGACATCTAAAGTGAGCAGTTTATGATGCAGAACTCCAGAATGGTAGGGAATTACATGTAATGAGTTTATCTAGATGAGGAATTTTGCAGTACCCATAATTAAGGAGAGTGATAGGATGCTAAATACCAGATAAGTAACCTCTGGCAGGGAAGCTTGTTCATGGAAGCTGAGGAACCCAGTGGTGATCCATCTTCTACACACTTTGAAAACAATAGAAAGGCTTTAACCTTTCCAGATTCTTGTAATGAAATAGTGCAGCATTAAAATTCTTCCTGCAGCACACCCTGCAGTAGCAAAAATCATATTTGTCAGTGCTTTGGAATGGGAGTTAGCACTACAGTGACCAGAAGGAAAGCATTTGAGTATGCAAAGACACTGTATTTGAATAAAACCACCAAGAAATAAGCAATCCTCAGAAATACCAAATATTTACCTAAATATTGTCTTTTAGAAGCAAAAAGTGCTTTGGAAGGCTTCACAAAAAATGCCTCATGGCAAGCTGGCTTTGACTGTGTGATTCAAATCAGTACAAAGGACACTAAATTGTTGTTAAGGTAAACTGAGCCATAGTTTGATTTGACAGGTTTTAGGGTTCAGCAGGTTGTCTCTGCAGATACCCCAACTCCTTCTGCAATTGGAGGGCAAGCTAGAATAAACAAGCATGGGTTTCAGTCCCAAGAGTGGAAGAAGAACCCTAATTCTTGATGTGGATGGTAAATGTGGTCCCTGGGGTGAGGTAAGTAGTGGCTAAAACTCTAAGGTAGAGACATTGAATCTTTCAGATGCCTTTTCTGTCTGTGACTACCTGTGAATACTGTTTATGATGTGATGGCTAATGATGCAAACGTGCCTGGGTGTGCCCTCTGGCAATCAGACAGTTCCACCTGCACCATCGAATTCTGGGCTGTGCACTGATACCTGGGCTGTGCACTGGGGGTGATATCCAGCCTGCAACATCTCCTGCATCAGCTGAAGGGGCCCTTCAAATTTTTCTGAGGCAGGGAGAGCCCTGAGACTCACAGACTCTAAGTTTCTTAAAAGGCTATCCTCTAGTTTATTAAACAAACCATACCATTTTTATAGATGGTTACGACACATTTGGACATGATTGGTCTTTTGATTGACACCCCATCACCATCATTAGCTAATTAGAAACAACAGCTCTTTGTAAACATCTTGTACGCAAGCTGGAAAAACAGCAGGTGCACAAGATTGTTTAAATTCTTTCTCACAGTTTCACAGACCAATGTTTTGGGAAAACTTGTCTCTCTCACAGGCCTCGCTGCTGCTCTGAGCAGCAGCTCGCAGGCCAAATTAGGCCCACAGGGCAGCTAAACTGTCCCTGCTCACCAGTCAGTTCCCTCACAGAGACACCTGGGTTCAGCGCAAACAATGGCAGGATTTGAGGCAGCATCACGTCAGGACACACCACAATCTGGGTGCCCTCCTGCTTTGTCTAAGCCAACAAGTGCAATATGATTAAGGGATGTAAAGCATCATTTCAAAATGCGAGCGTCAGAAGACCTGGGACCAGCCAAGGAGCAGCAGAGAGGAGATGCGTCACCCCGTCTGTTCCCTCCTCGGTCCTAAGCCCTGTCTCGGTGGGACCCAAAGCAAACACTCTCTTTGGGGAAATGAGGCTGGGCTGGGAGCCAGGCTGGAGCTCCAGCAGGCAGTTGTCCATGCTGTTTAGCTGTTAGGCTGCTCCCACCTCAGGAAACGCCGGGTCACACTGCGGGTCAAGGACTTGTCCCAGCAGGCAGGAGAGTGGGGCATGAACTGAGCCTGCTGGGCACAGCCTGGGCCTGGTGTCTGCCCTCGGGCTTTGGTTTATGAAGGTGTTGTGGGGGTGGGAGTACAAGGCACTGTAACAACCCCCCTGCCTCTGGGCCCCGAGCCTCTTGCCAGTCCAGCCCAGAGAAAAGAAAATGTTCATCTCAGCATTTATAAGGAAGCCAACCAAATGTCTTCAAATTTTTAAAGCACTTCAGTTTGGCTTTGTCAGTCGTGTAGTGCTGGCACAAGGCATGTTTTTACAAAGAAGCATGGGTTTTACCAATAACCCTATCCTAATTAGTCTTCTTACATTTATTAACACCATTTTCTGAATAAATTGCATTTTAAGCATGACAGTATGTCAGATTTTGGGTGAAAAACTTTAAATGAACCAAATACCTTGGAAAACTCAGTGACTAATTTTTTTAGTCTTTGTGAGTAAAAACAACTAGAACCTTTTTCTCCCCTGTTATAAGCCAAAGGTCAAATATTGGAGCAAGGTCACTTTTAAACAGACACATTCCACCCAATCATTGTTTAGGTGAAACAAAATGTGAAAGTCTTTGTAGATTTATGCAGTAGCCACCAATGAAATTCTATTCGATATAAATCAAAGAAATTGGATCTATTCAGATTGATGGGGATAGGGGTCAGGGAAGCACACCCGTTCCTCAGCAGTCAAAGTGACAGATTGTGTAGGTTTTCCACAAATCTGACGTGGTTTCTTAATTAGAAACATAAAGGAAGCGGATATACAAATCCCACTGGTATCCGGTGGAAATGAGAGGAGAATGCCAAATGATAAACCAATATTTATAGGGGATTGTTTCCAAGAATTTATTACATTGTTTTTCCATTTAATTACCTTGAACTGGTCCTATAGAAATACTATAAAAAATATAAATGTGCTCTTCTTTTAAAAAAATACCAAAGTCCAGTTTAAAATGAGCTGATTAGTCGTACTAAGTACATTTGAGATCTGCTGTGAAATCCCAAGGCTTAGTCTGCTCACAGCACAATCACCTTAGCTGACATCTCTCAATGGAAAAGTCTAAGCTTTACAGAGCACTGGGAAAGACTATCTCATATATTATTCCAACATTTACAAATCTCTAAGGCAACTGGTTCCATTTTTAGCAAAAAATCATACATATTGTATGATTTGTGGTTCATTATTTGCATTGAAGAAATTAATTGTAATTGCAAAAGAGGAAAGCAAGCAGCAAGAAATCCATTTGCCACAAAAAAATCACCTTTTTTAAAGCAACTTTTTCTAAAAGAAGTTTTTTGGGTAGACTGGCTCTAGATGTTTTTTCCTATCAACATTCAGAATTAAACAAGAGAAAATATATACCATTTCCTCTCAGTCACATCTTTGAACCAGATTCTGTTTTGATTTTAACTTTACAAATGACATCTTGGGAAATTTCTGGAATCAACACCTACTTTGAAATCAGAAATAGTAGTCAAGTGCTTCTACTCCAGATGAACAAAAGTATAACAGTACATACAAAAACAGACAAACACTGTGAGGCAGCAGAAGATAGGGTATATTTCCTGCAGAATGAAGTAGGGTCAGGTATTTTTCCACGTACTATTATTTTTTAAAAATAGTCTGTGCTACAATAACACCTCCAGTTTATTCCTAGACCTGACTGATTTAAATAATATACCAACCTTCCTCTAGAAGGATTTAAACCCAATTTCAGAAAAAAATATAGAGCTTCATATGTCCTATTAAAATTTATAGTTCTGACAAACGTCTTTTCAAACCACGTTTTTTCAATCAAATGTCAAGCCAAAGGCAATGGCTTGATGTAGATTGGCAAGACAGTATAACTATGAGGTATGGATAGTCAGTGACAGTTCACATTCATCTAGTTTTCCATAGGCAGCAGGTAAAATGAAGATGTGCATATGGCTGTAAGGAATGGGGATGTGGATAGAGCCCTGCCCGTGCTGCAGTACAGCATGGGAGAGAGCTTGGCAGTGTCTGGCTGAAAACCTCACAGGGCTAATGGAAGGTGGAGTTGGTCCTTTCTACTGAACAAGGGGCAGGATGAAGATTAGGTTTGGAAAAGTTTTACGAACGGAGAGAAAGGAGCTTCTTTTTGAAATGATAAAGAGGGACCAGGGAAGGATTACAGAGAGAAGTGTCACGGTCAAAGCAACAAGGCTGAAGGATGACCCATGCAGCAATGTGCTCAATGGAAGCAAAGAGCAAGGCTGAATTCATCACTCCTAGAAAAAGCGTGCAGATATCAAGACGTGAGGTGAGCTCATACAGGGCGAGCTTTAGCCACGCAGTTAGATAGGACAGGCCATGTCTTAGAGAGGCTAGGCATCGTCAGCCCTTCCTTCTTTCTGAAAACTCAGTCCTCTTTCCAGGAGTGAAAACTTTGAAAGATGGGGAGGTGATGTGTCAGATGGGTGACAGCCATGAGGTGCTGCTGTCTGCAGAAGTGATGATGGAGGGGAGTCTCAGAGCCTGGCAGGCTGCTTCATAGTGTAAAGGGGACAAGATATCTCAGCTACATACAGAGTCTCATTGAACAGAATCAGGTTACAACCACAGGACCATTTTTTGTCCCCAAATGCACGCACATCTGTTGCTTATTTTCTTGCATATGGTGTACTAGAGTGTTTTCTTACTCTGCACAGCACAGCTTATATCAATGCAGCTGTACCCTGTCCCTCCCTCCTCCAAGAGGGTGCTCTCATCTATTCTGGCTTTTGGAACCATTCCTTGGCTGCCTCCCACATTGTTGGGGATGTCCCTTCCATGGACATACTTCCGTGGAGAAAGGATGCTTGTCACAGCCCAGGTCTGGCTAGAAAGTCTGCTACCAGTTACACTGTATGACTGCACAGCAGTGCTGTGTCTTGTTTAGTTTACTAGGAGTTGTTCAGACTAATTTAGTTTGCCAGACTAGTATTACTGTTCTAGAGTCAACCTGAAAGCAGCCCTACTGCTGGGGAGAGTAGAGAGGGTGGAAGGAAACGTGTAGAGGGGGGAGTTTGCAAAAGAAACCTCCTGAACAAATCCCAAGATTAACTTGTTGGGGAAGGTGATACAGGGAAACCTTATAAATATGATTGTTTAGCAGTAGGTTCGGAGAACATTGGGCCGGTGGGTGAGGTAGAAATGACGGTCACTTTTGATATGGGAAGGGATGCCAGTCCAGGGGACAGAATATTGAGCAATACCAGTGACCAGGCAGAAGAAGGGTCTGCAGGATAGCAGGAAGAAGGGATTATAGAAATTAGCATAAGAAGGTAGTGCCTTATTCTAATGTAGTAGTTCTCATAGGCTGTATGTAAATTCTATAGGATTTGTGTCTCACACCGGTTGGTCACTGTAAATAGAATATTCAACACAGAATAGGATAAAATATACTGTAACAGGAAATTCGCTCTCTTGGAAGCCTCTTGGAACCACGCCAGCAGCTGGGCTGGCAGCTGATGGCAAACGCTGGCACCCACGACCCTTGAGAATAAAGCATGTGTTCCATGAGCAACCCCCATCTCCTGAAGTATATCATCTAACCATCGAGAGAACGAATCTACATTAACTAACTCACATAATCTCAAGAAAAGGTTCCCCCATGGCATATCTACTCCTAGTCGGGAAAATTCTACAACAGACAAATTTCTGCATTGAGCTGTGGGCCTGGCTTTCCACCCACTGCAGGCTGGGGGATTGACCAGATCCTTTTAACCTGTCCTATAACACTTCATGCATATTCATCAATCACCTTAGTACTAGGGAGACATGTGCAAGCCCATCACCCATTTTATCCAACAAATTAGGGCTGGCTTGTTCTGCAAAGTTGTCTGCTCGTTGCGTGGGTCCCACCTGAAAGCTCTCCTGATGATTAGTGTTTATCATCTGCACCACAGTACAGCCTGTGCACCCCCAGCCTCAGCATAGGAGGTGCTATATACAAAACCAGCACTAAAAGGTGTTCCCATGCTCCAATGAGCTTACTCCAATCTGGCTGCTTAGCAATATTGAAATGTTTTGTTGAATATTAAGATTGAATAAGCAGACAAGGTATGTGGCATGTACTCAAATATTTTTTAATGAAAATTTCTGACCCATATGACCTTTGAAAGGTAGAAGCTGTCATTCCAAGAAATACATAGGGGCAGGCGTCATCTTTTACGGTGAAGAATCTGACACGCTGTCAAAATGCTGGCACCAAAAGGGAGACTTGGGGACAATTTTTGGCATAAAAATTAAGAAAAAGTGCCTAAACACTGGAAGAAACAGAAAAGCTCACACCTTTCTGAGAATTTAAATTAATCTGTGGTGCTTTAGGGTATTTTCCTCTAGAATAAGTATTTTGTCTTCTATGGTGCTATACAGTACATACAGCAGGGAATATCACATCTGAGAGGCAAAATAGGCCTCGTGACACAAATCCTGCTCACTGCACTTAAGCAAACATTCTTCATATCGAATCTAATAGGACAACTTATGAAAAGCAGAGGAGAGAATTTGGTCCATTATGTGGCTATCAGATTTAAATTACACCAATAACTGAGATGCATGGGGTATCAGTGACAGGAATACTGGACCCAGAGTGTATGATTACTCAATTACTTCAATGTCTGTTGGATGCTTAAAGGCTAAAACAATTTTGGGTTCCTTCCAGTCAGTGCATATCACTGTCAGCTCTTCAGACAGTTTACCTTTCCCAAGAAGCTTTTGCTTACCTTATCACCTTCCCAGATCTGCTGCCTGCATTCTCCAATTACTGCACTTAACTGCAAGCCACGTTACATATACTTTACACTTCATCTTTATCTGTTCCATTTCGGTGATGTGATATTAGGCAAACATCTTAAACTTACAGCACTGGGCTTTAAGTCACTGACATCTTAGATTTATTTTTCCCAAAGCTTTCAGTTTTAGCAGGAGCTCAAATGGAGCACTGAGAAAGTGGAGCAGGGAGCTGTAGCCACAAATGTGAAGGCAGCTTGGAAAATTAATGTATTCTTAAAGTGCGAGACAAAAAGTGGTAAAAATCTTCAGTACTCTGTAATTCTGACTCATGAAGGAGATCACAACATTTGAAGTTGAAAAGAAAGTTAAAACAAAGATAATATGCATCAAAAAACATGAAGCAAGGGGTCTAATTAATGTAGGTTATAAGAAATCTATAAAAGATAATATATAAGCTGGAAATATTTCTTATACATGTTGTTATTTCCATTTAAAAATCTTAAAGGAAAGAAGCTATTCACAGAGTGAAACAGAAATCTCTACTTCCTCCATTAACCACTTTTATCTGGTTTAGCTTTACCCTGCAGTACCACTACTTGAAATGTAATGGATCGTTTAGGGAAATAACAGCCAAGACATAGATTGCTTTATAAAATATAAAAGGAACATGCTTAATACTTAGTATCAAAATCAAATGTGTTCGTTTATTCTAATTTGTCACATGGGTCTTGCTTATGTGGGCTGATAAAATTAATTCGTAACCAAGTGGCTGCTATTTCCATCGATTACACATTTTGATCATCAGTCATCACTTTTTAAAAATTCTCACTAATATTTTCCTCGGTTTGCTGTTTCTCTGAACTCTCTCCTGATCCAAAACTAAAGGAACAGTTGTGTAAGACAAATAAAAAAACTCAGCAAAGACGAATTAGATAAATTCATCACAGTCAATATATGCAGAAAATTCACACCAGAAAGAAAAATACTAAGAAAATCAGCAATGACTACAAAATAACCAAACGATTAAACTTTCTATTTATTTTCATATTAAAATATGGTTGTAATATGAGATAATAATCAATCCTTTGAAAATACTGTTCAGTGAAAGTGGGGCTCTCCACACAACTTCGTATTTCTTATCCTTATGCTTCCAGGGCAAGGGCTGAGGCTTACAAAGCACAGAAATCCCTCAACAGAGGGCTAGAAACCTAAATAGCTCTTCAGAGTCAGGCTACAGTCAGAACCAGGGCTCTGAAAGAAACTTTACAGGCACTGAAGGCCCTGATTTAAAACCATCTTTGGGTTACTGACATCCTCAGGGAAGCACTCCGGCATTCATTTGATTATAAGCAAATGCTTAAACAGGACTGACTCAAAAAATTTGAGAAACTTTCATTCTTGAGAGGATTTCATCAGCACTGCCAGTTGCTTAGCAGGTCCGTAAATCACATTTTTTAAAAATCAAGTCCAATCCATACACCCTTACCCCACCCATATGTACATAAAACATAAATTAATGGATTGCCTTTCTCAATAAGGCCATGTAAATTCCACACTCCATTATTTACAATTTAAGGAAAAAACCCTCTTTAGGTAATTATATGAACCATAGATTTGAACTTTGCATAATTCAGAGCTAGTAAACCAAAACCTGTCTCAGATTAGAAAAAAAAAATATATGGTAGTAGTTAATGTTAAGGTGGAATTGTCCTGATTGAGCTATCTGGTAGTGTTTCAGATAATTAAACTGAGCTCTAAGTAATATGAAATGGTACAGTTATGGTCAGTTTTTATCTTCTAGCACTGCAGAGCTGTTGGGACTTGAAAATTATATGCAGGCAGGTTTGGAATGGGTCCAAGGTAGACCACACTGGACTAAATAACATCTGGTGTATATGGCTTAGGTTTTTCAAAAGTGAGTCTGGACAGCTGTAAAATAGAAATTACATACGTCTCTGACTAAAGGCTACATGTAAAGCTGGCAGAGCTAACTGTGTGCTACTTGGAAAGGCACTGCTGTCTTCTCAGAGCTGGGTACAACCATCCTGCAACATGTGCAAAGAGATCCCAGTTAAGCTGTAAAGAATTTATTTTACATCAAGTGAATGAGAAATACTTGTAAAAACCTTTGTCTTTGACTAACATTTCTTCTATCTCTCTTTCATGTTTAACAAGTTAAAAATAAAACAAAATCAAGACACTTCTAAGGGCCTGGTCCAGCCTCAGGACCTTACCAACACAGACAACATGCATATGACTCCATGAAAGAAGAAACTTCTACTGTGGTATAAAGTGCTCCAGAAAGCATCTCAGCCATCCAGTGCCTTGGGTGTTACTGCAATGACACTGTGCAAGCAGGAAAGAGCATCTGACCTGGCATAAGCCTAAAAAGACTTCTCCATTTAAAAAGAGGTGGAGGGAACCAAAGAGATACATCTAATAAATTAAAGAATTAACACGTTTGAGTACACATCAAGATTTTTTTTTTAAGGAAAACTAAGTGGGACTTCATGATCTTAACAAAAACACTAAAAACATTTTTCTATCATTTGAAATGCAAATTTTTGTTGGAAAAAAAAAGATTTGGGCAGAAAAAAATGTAATTGATCTTAAGTGAAACAAGTAAAAGGCAGGAAAGCAATCATACAACTAAAATCATAGGCTGCCTTTAAAATAAATTACATATGTAGATTATTTTTACCATTTTTACCATTCCCCAAGGAGAATGGTATTCCCCCAGGAGGTTGTTCCTGGGAGTGGCTACAAGACATATGAGGCTGTGAGGGATAGCCTAAACCTAAGCTTTCCAAGATAACTCCCACATCCCAGTTCAATGTGCTGAAGCCTCAGACCTCACAACCACGTGGCTGGTTGCGTTTGTTTTTTAGTAGAAGCAGCTGAAGTGCCTATTGATCAAATTTGCCTTGTCTGTGCCAGGATGGAGATCCTGGCTGCTTTGGAATGACTGTAAGAGAGATGCTGGTCTTCAATGGATGAGCTCTCACTCCACCAAATTCCAGAGTTTCAGCTGCTGTGACTGGAGGTGTGAGCACAGCACGGGACTAGGCTCTTGAGGAGGGAGAGGTAGGGCAATGTGGTTCACATGGATGGCTCTGCTTCTTCACTTGTAGGGAAAGGAAAAAAACAAGAATTTCCCCTAAGGATCACCTCCAAAAAATGTTTTTTTCTTTATAATTAAGCTCATAGCTAACCCAAATGCATGCCTGAGACAGTAAGAATAATATATTGTTACAGATAAATAAATAATAAATATGTGAGATGGTGATGCCCATGGGGAGCTCCTGCTGAGAGCAAACCTCTCCCACCTGTTTGGGTGCCCAGCAAAGTTCCAGTTGTGGTAACTACGTCCAGTCAATATTTCAATAAGATTGGGCCACATAGGCTCAATGTGCCAAGCCATTACTAGTCTTTGGGCCTATAAGATCTGAATCCATTTTCTTCTTCTTTGCATGCAATACAACATATTTTTTCCAAAGGGATGTCTGAGTGCTGTCCCTGCTACAGCCACCCCCCAGCGTGGTGAAATGCTGGGCTGGGCAGGTTGGTCACACTCCATCAGGGTGGCTGCAACACCAGCAACTTCAGCTGTCACCCCTGGCTGGCTGCAAGCCACTTTATGAAGGTTTGTGACCTGTTGCTTTCACAAAGAGTCATGCTATAAAACTCCAAGAGACACCCCAGGACAAAGCACCTGCAAAATTCACTTACTCCAGAAATATTTTTTTCATTTAACAGCATCTGAAACCATTAAGTAAGAAACTAATAGTGTTCCTGAAAGTGAAAAAAAAATAAGCCAAACCACTTTCCTTCCAAAGTCTGAAACATAATTCCTAGGCTATGAGTATTGCCAATTTTTAACCCTCAATTACATTTTTGCTCATTTTAAATCTAAATCTAATGCAAACTGCAACTGAGATTTTACAGCATATCACCTCCACATTTAAAATTCTGTCACTAATTCCAATATGTCAAATTTCTTACAACAGGCAAAATGGACCTTTAAAAGCAATGGTTTATATTAAAAAGGCTTAAAGGGCTAAGGAACTCTTTACAATAGGAATGCTCATTGTAAAGGTAAAGCAGAGAGAAGTTAGGGTGCAAGAGTTAAAAATAGCACTATTTTGTCTTCAGAGCAGAAGGTTGCCCATGCAAATATGCCACTGTCTAGCAAAACATTTCAAGTGACCAAGGTCAAGAATGAGCAAAACTTCACTATCAGAAATGAGACCTGGTTACCAGTGCTGTGGATGCTGAAATGACAGCTGAGCAGAGCCCCCTTGGAACCACTACCTGTCTGAGAGATGAAGAAATGCAGAGAGGTGAAGGACTGAAAATATGAAAGAATGGGCACACAAAACTTTCTGTCCAACAGTGTCACTTCAAGTTTTCTTCTCAAAACTCTGCCTTGCTTGAAGACAGGCTTCCACTTCATAAACTGTTTTGCAGTCATTTCAGTGTGGGAGATGTTAACACCACAGCCACGTAGCAGTGTGTACTGACATGCTGAGCTGCAGTTATTTGCTGGCATTTTACTCCTGCTCCACCACCTTACACAGTACATAAGTACTGCGTGCTTATGCTTGATACTCTAAATTCAGCCTCACATCGGAGTCTTTAAGCAGAGATTGCAACATCCGTGCTTCAAGGTTACCCACCTGCCTGTTTCTGCATTGCCAGTGCCATAAAATACTTCCCTCCAAGCTTCCTTGGCAATAGCTGCTAACTTGAGGGAGAAAATTAATCCCTCCTTTGTGCTCCCCAGATATACACCATCTAAAAGAAGCCATGCTTTAAAATACTAACAGCTTAGTATTTTATTACTTTTTCACCTTGACATGGAAAATACTGTTACGTGCAAAGTACTCTCAGCTTTTCTTCTGCATCTGAAAATATTCTTTCTCATTTAAAATACAGGGAGCACAGAAGAGGTCCAGCTGCAAACTGAAATTCAGACAAGCTTCTAAGTAACACCATGGCCAGGGATGGCTTCACACTGACCTGTAATGCAATAACTGCTTGATCAATTTTCATACGGCCCAAATACCAGAAGGTCAAGAAAAAGGCAAACATACATATAATAAATTTTGGAAGTTTACCTACACCCACCTCCCTGAGTGACCTATATGTGGATTCACTCAGGAGCTAGGTGATGCAGCTGTGGGCTACTGAAGGCAAAACCCACAGACCTCTGCAGCATAGATCCGAGGCTGTCTCAACACATTCATTCACCTGAACTTGCCTCACATCCATGCTGGGTGGACACAAGCTAGGAGTCAACCTTTGTTTTTTTTGTGACTGAATGCCAGGAGCAACACCCTGGGTAGGGTGGGTGTAAGTGTACACCATCATGTACCCAGCACACACAGGAACAGCGTCAGGCAGGCACTTGTCCCGTGCTTCCAGCATCCCTTCATTTGCTGCCCATGGTAAGACATGTTTTAGATCATATCTCTAACCAGCTTGCATGGAGTAAATGGTTCCGTGTCTTGGTGATTTTCCAGGTCCTTCCTGGCACTGCTCGTCCCAGTGCTGCTGTTGCTCCACCTGACCACGCCTTGGCTCCTCTCCCCCTCCCACAAAGGAGAAGGCCAAACATGTCCCTCCTTGCTGGTCACCTTCCACAGCAGTACAGGGCAGAGTCCCTGTCATTACAAATTTGCTCCTTCCCAAAAGGCAGGGATGGCTGTTGCTACTTCCTACAAGAGGCATTGTAGCTTTACCAGTAGAGAGTTACAGAAGCCACAGCCGGGCACAGCCGCCGCTCCAGCGCGTACCTCCAGCCACACCGCGCGCTCAACCAAAACCTGTTCCAAGTCAACGTGACCTGAACTGAAATCCACGCAATAGTTTACTCAATGTCATTAGAGCAGATCAGGTTTGATTTCCCATGTAGCTTACTGGCAAGGGCTCAGTACCACCAACACAGGCCCCTCCACTTGTGAACAAAGCACTTTGCTGCTGATTCTTTTCCCAGTGCAGCTCTCCGTGTGTGCAGCTGTGGTTGGAGATTTCCTTGGCTGACATGGCTGCTATATGAACAATCTGACCAGATTACCAGGGTAGCCAACGTCCTCACTTCATCTCTCTCGACACATGCACTGATAGTGCTGAATAACTACATTTAAATAGAAGCCTTCCATGTGAGTGTTCAAAAAGCTTTTGCTCTCTGCAAACCTGAATGCTATGTTTTCAAACGAGGCACATGGAAAAACCATGCAGCAGATGACACAATGAGAGCCCAGCAACATCTCTGACTGACTTTTGCAGAAATACTCTCCTTAGAATTGAAG
Source organism: Nicator chloris (assembly GCA_013400495.1). Classification (NCBI taxonomy): domain Eukaryota; kingdom Metazoa; phylum Chordata; class Aves; order Passeriformes; family Pycnonotidae; genus Nicator; species Nicator chloris. The sequence goes on from WAAE01021443.1 coordinate 165,487, forward strand.
CTTGCGGCTCAATTCATGCTAAAGCAATATTTTCAATAAAAAAGCACAGGAAAGGAGGAGGAAGGTAATATATATATAATATATATATTATATATATGTATCTATACAATATTCACAAACAGGTGGTGAAGCTTAGCCCAATTTCAGCCTAAAAAGCATTAGGCCTGTGCTACACTCCTGTTGAACTCCTCCAATTCCCAGTGAATCCTCTGAGATACGACAAGCAGGCACAGAGGAACATCCCCAGCCCAGCGTGCCATGTCTGGGCCACCACGTGTTCCATGTGTCATGTACTCTGACAGGACCTCTGGGGAACGTTCCCCACTGGGTTTGAATGTAGCAGAAGTCAAAAGTATCCTGAGTCTCTGCACTTCACGAATGCATGTGGGATTTGTCCTCCAGACAAAAATCTTCTGTACAGCCTGGCTCTGGGGAGGGCTCTCTCACAAAGAACAGGCACAGCAAGTTTGGATATGCTTTACCTCATCAGGTAGATGGTTTATCAGGACTTAAGCCTGACTATACCTCATAAACATGTCCTTTCAAAGAGTCACTCATAAACTGGAAACAACACATCCTGCGAAGGAGAAAGTGCGGCTTACAGTTAACTTATTTATTCCTATCTAACATACTACAGACGTCCTGATTTTTACAGCATCACATGTTTTGAACCTTTTCAGTGAAGAGGAGGTTTCTCATTTCAGCCTAACTGCTGTTAATCTGTTCCAAATGTTAACATTGCAAATAAGGTCTGGTTACCATCTCTGCCCCAAGTCGATAATAGGAACAGAGCTGATCAGCATCTGGTTTAGTTCAGAGTACAACTTGCTTCCTAATGCTGCAGAATTTGGGTTGGAAGATTGTTGCATTTCATGAACACCACCAAAAAAATTAACTAACAACACTCACATACAGTCATGTGTCATTATTTATTGCTCTATAGCCTTTCTAGAGATGGAATATCACATTACCAATTTTGGCAAATTTCAGCACACATAAACAGGCCAAAACCTCTTAACATAAATTATACCAGAGCTGCCTAATGGCAATCAAAAAAAAAAAAATCAGTCATTTACTTTTCAGACTTGTGATGGAAAAATAGTTTAAAAATAAGAAACTTTTTGATCAGTTCCTTATTTTATCATGTACTTTAAACACTTGAGCTGTCATGTGTCCCACTCATTACAAGGTATTTGGCACTGCAGCACCTTCAATACAGAGAAACCTATGATTAGAAATGAAAATGGTCTAAAATGATCTACAAAATATAAATTAGTATTTTAATATATTTGACCTAAAACTCACAACATCAAGATCAAAATAAAAACTCCTGCTGAGTTAAATCAGAGCAGATCAATCTCTCAGTATACAGAACAATTAATTTCAGGATTACCTGTGACCCCATTAACATTCAGAACCACATCTTATTTTTTTCTTCAAGACCTTTTCATACTTTATTCCACATTCCTTTATTGTGTGATCTATCATTTTGCACTTAATCATATAAAAATTCTGCATACAACGTATTTCAAATATACTTCTCTTGTTAATCTAAATGGCAGATTATCTTTTATATAGTCAATGAAGACTACAGGATCAAAAGCTCTTGACAACTACAGAAAATAAACCATGGATAAATCATAAAAGTTTTAGGTTTGCAAGACATGCTAATTTATATCCCTCAACTACTCATATTGAAGTTCAGTTTGAGCAGAAAAACTAATAACCACCTCAACTATTAAAAGACCATTTTTAAAAATGAATGCACAGAATGCTTAAAACATCTGGAGTTGGTATAAAATGTACATGAATTCTGCCAAGTTTACCCTACACTCTCCTGTCACTTGAAGCACTGACTGGAATGACCCACATGACATAAATTTCTTGTTACCTGTGAGAAATTACTTCTTTCCCCAGACAGATGTAACTTGTTGATCAGCCAACTAGTAATATAACATTTATGAAGTTAAGCAGGATAAAACTGATAAGCAGTGTATTGATTTTGTAGCAACACCTATGAACAGTGATTTTTTGCGGGGAGCAAAAGATTTCATTGATTGTATTTTACATTTGAGAAATCTGAAGGGGAAAAACCCTAAATTACTGAATTGAACCATGTTGCAGAGCCAAGTCAGTAACAAAACTCAGGAAGTGGGAGGTTGCTTCATGCTGGTTACAGAACTATACCATTACCCACAAGATTTTTGCCATTAAAAAAGATTGAGTAACTCCCACTGCACAAGGGAAAAATAACTAATCAAAGATAATTTCCAGTGAAGTTACCTATTTTCTGCATACGGATTTGATCAGAGCGATTTTAAACTACCTAGGGAGGGGAAAAAGGAATAACCTCACAGACTGAATGACTCGAGAGAGAAGACATTACTAATGTAACAAAGAACAACATTTACAGGTGTCTTTTATAGAAAGATCAGCATAATAAGGAAGTTTATCTACTTAACCCTGCTAAAATAATATAAAAAATGAAAACCTGCCATACTTTAGTAGGTAAGAAAAATGAAGTTATGTTTTAAGATGTCTTTACAATGGCATGCACCTTCCTTGCCAGCACAAGTTATGTCACTTGAGGTGTGAGCCAAGCAATGTGCTAAGTTAATCTTAAAGATTTGAAGATGCATCTGTATGTCTGCAAGATAATTTACTTTATTCAAGCTCAGTTAACACTTCAGTAGTTTGCTGGTACATGAAGTTCACCATGAAAGGAAGGCAAAGTTTGTCTTTTCAAGCTGCCAAGAGAAGCTGTCTCATACTGACTTCTCCCTTTTTTCCAAACATCTCTGGGCCAGAGACTTGACTCCACACATGATGGATAGGCCACTTGCTGGGAATACAAGAAACACAAGTTCAAAGTCTCTTGTAATCAGGTAGACAACATAAACCCTCACCTCCTACCACACAGGGAAATGACTCCGTCATTAGGTCACTGGTAATCCAGTGTGGAGTAAACCTTGTGGGTATGGCTTTTTCACTGGTGGCTTTTTCTTTTTTCTGTTACGGAACAAAAGCAGCAGTCAAACCTCAAATTTATTCTAGAATTAAATTCTTGCATTTTAGCCAGTCCTCAGTAGTATAACTTCCCATCTATTTAATCTTCTTCATTCAGGGTGTTTGTGCTCGCCACCCTCCTACTCCCATGGTAGCACTGAAATGCTGGTCCCACAGATTTCTTCTGATCACTGGGCTTACAAGAGCAGACAGACATCCTTCTGACACTTTTGATTTCTCTGGCTCATATACCTGAAATGACCAGAGGTACGTGAACACTACCAATATATGGCAGTCTTCTGGTATTTCTTGTTCACTGCCAAAGAACACACTCTCGGGTCTCACCCACCACTGAGAAGGAAACAGGACAAAACAACAAACCACCACCCAGACCTCCATCCTCGTATGTGTCACAGTTGGCCACAGCACATGGACAGGAACCTGCCCCAAAGAGCCACCACAAAGGATGTAACTGGTGGGAGGCAACAGGCAAGAGACTGTGGGAATGGACATGGAGACATGAAGACAAAGAGCTATAGGACTTCTCCAGAACCCAGCAGTGCACAGACTTCGTTACACCTTCCGTATTTCCAGCAGACCTCTAACCTCACTAACTCCTACAATTTCCTGTATCTGTAGCCTTTTTTGCATTAATTTTGTTTAAAATATTGGTCTTACTGCATTAGCCAGCAATCACTTTCATTGCTTTCTTTGTCTACTTTAGGTGCAGATGTCTATGAAAAGTTACTCTTCAACTGCTTACAAACAGCACCAGGGTGATTCAGACAACTATCTGTTCTGCTTCCACTTAGGAGTCTGGCAAATGAAGGACACAAGATAAAATTTTTAAAAATGGTGCCTAAATTTAAGAATAAAATCCATGTCTAAGCACTTAAGCACTTAAATACATGGTCTGATTTAAAAAAAAAAAAAAATTGGAACCAAGAAAGTACCAGCAAGGCCAACTGGGAGTTGATGACTTGGAGAATTCCATCCCTAATTTTGTTGTCTAAATATGAATCCAGGAATAGGGACCAGGATCTCATTTTGAACAAAATATTTGTATGTATCCTGCCTAGAGCTGGAAGGAATGAATTGGATCACTGATCTCCTCTGAACTGGGAAATCATTGGAATTTTTTTTTAAAGCATTGTTCACGCTATACAGGCATTCAGAAGATTGAATATGATGGTTGGGCATTGAAAAGACACAAGAAAGCCTGTTCTCCTCCTCAACACACGTTAGAGCAGGGTACCAGGCCCTACTGCCATGGCATGGAAAGCCCAGGGGTTATCAACCCAGAACCAGCATACGACACTGCTCCTTGCACTGACCCCAGCCACCCACCAGTCTGTCAGGCTCATACCCCCAAAATTCACTGTTATGTAGTTAGCTGAAACACCGAACTTTCTTTTTCTTCAGCAAACTTCACATTAAAAAAAAAGGGTCTAAAGAAAATCAGATATAAGTCTCTTGCTAGGCTTCTCCATCCAATTCCAATGATGGTATCGTGTATTGATTTGCTCTCAAAGATGCTCTCAAATGACCACATCTACATCTCTACTGAGAAGATGGTTTGTATGTGGAAAAGCCTTGATGTTCTTTGAAACTACTCTAATAGTTGTAGCTGTTTCTTTGATATGGCAATCAGGCTCAGAATTACCTGAATATGGGAGCTTCCCAAGAGGAACAAATTATCTATCTTAGCAAAGGCTCCTTTCTCTGGGTGTTGCCTACACTTAACTAAATCAAATTTTACTTAAAAGCTTATTAGAGCTTTTGGCTCCATACAGACATCACATTTCTGGGAAGTTTTGATCAAAAAGCTTGGCATGACTACAATTACAATATTGTTACAAGGCACTAAATGGTATTGCTATGTTTAAAACAGAAATTCTGTGTTCATTTTATATACAATTTATCTCAACTGCATAAATACCAGGGTATTTATAGATTTCTCAGAGTTATCATCCTCTCTTTGAATCTTTCAAACATATTTCCAGCTTACAATAAAGCCTGCTAACAATGGCCAGGCAGCCCATAGAATAATAATTTAATTTAAAAAAGGAACAACAACATTGATTTCAGAACTGAACAGACAGCAGCTATTGACTTTTAATAGATCTATTAATAATTTTTTATGGTTTTCATTCTTGATTCTAACTTAAACAGAATAAACTGCAATAGCAACGCACGGAAAGAGATACAGTTCTACTGGATAGTTTTCTTATACTGCTGCCCACCTCGTGATCTATTCACATTTACACAGTTTTCAATGTCTAAACTGAAACAAACATTCTCAGATGGGCAGTGACAGCTATGAGTGTTGTATCTGTACTTAATGGAATAAAAAACACAAACCAACTTGTCAGACACACCACGGTGTCAAGCTCAATTACCTAAATAAACAGAAGCAATGGTTAATTTTACTTGCTGCTTACTTTTTTGAAACTATTTCACTGTTGACTTTTGCAGTCTCTTCCTGGGAAGATTACATCTGCCTGGTTTAAAGTTTCCCTTCCAAACATCATGTCCAAAACCTAAAAAGCTTGCTACAGAAAAAATGAATAAATTTGGGAAAAGATCCTTCCTTCTCTGGGGAAAATTAGCCTGGATCCTAAGAGGAATGCTATTTAAGCAAGCTCCATCTATGAGACAAGCAGTGCAAATGGGTTGTAGCCTGCCATGATGGAAGCCCACCAGAAACTTCCCATGTGAGCAGTCACTGTAAATGTGTCTTTCTCCACTGCCTTGACGTAGATGCCTACACGCCAGCCAAATGTCATGAGGAACCATAACATCAAGTACACATTGAAAGCAGTTAAAATACGCAGGGATGATGAGAGAAACAGTTTTGCACAACAATTTTTTTTTAAACACAACCTAACAGCTATCATTATTTTTGGCAATGCAAAAGTGCAGCAGATTTTGTCACCTTCTACAGGGCAGAGAGCTAGTGGATCTCTGCTGACTCACTCAAGCTGAAAAAGTGGCATGTCCTCCCTCCAGCCACCCCTTTGACTTGGATAAAGAGCCTCCCATCTGGAACTGTTTTCCTGAAGTGATTCACCCCGTGTGGTTTCACACACATGCACAAAAGGGCCCAGGGAGTGTGAGACCCAAACTGCAGCCACCACATCACTTTAACAGATCTTTCCACTTCCAGGTCATTCAGCAAGGATCACATCCAACCTCAGACGCTCTTTGTCAAGCACCCACAAAGGATTTGAGCAGACTCAGTCCAAGGCAAAGGCTTACACGCTGACCTTTAGGTGTGCACTGGTCACTCAGTGCACTGAAGCCAATAATGTGCAAAACCTTCACAGAATCGGGATCTCTCCAGCAAACTTATCATCTCTACCCTCACCTCTACACCAGTCCGAAAGCAAAAACAGAACTGCAAGGTTCTCCAGCTGTGGAGGTGCCAAAGGGAGAAAAGCAAAGCAGAGCACAGGACAGTCCTTAGTAGCAGCAAGATCCTGTGGGGAGACTCCCGGCAAAGCGCAGCTGTAGCAGCAGAGGCGGAGCTCAGGTGCTGTGCTGGTCTCTGAGCACATGGCCCTGAGCACCAACTCTGCAGGCCCTGGGCTGTGCCAGGCCAGCCTTATTTAGTCCTTTCCACCATGACTGCTCAGCTCTGGGACCCCAAGTGCAGATGTTTGTAATGTGCCAGTGGAAACCCTACCATGGCAGTGGGTTGAACAGGCCTGTGCTTCTACAGCCTTTTCCTTCCTGATAAGCACTGAAAGGATTGTGCTGCTTTGTACAGGGGACTTCCTCATCACAGGGCAAAATAAATTCACCTATGAAGTGCACTGATAAAGGTTTATCATTTCACACCCAGTAGCTGAAAAAGAACTTTACCAGGTGATGTTGGTGGGGTTGATTTCTTGTTGTTTTTTTTTGTTTTTTTGTTTGTTTTTTTTTTGCCCAGTTGGTTTGGTTTCTGTTGTTTTGGTGGGGATTTGGGGGTTTTTCTGTGTGTGTTTTTTGGGGGGAGGGGTTGGGATTTTGTTGTTTGGGGTTTTTTTTCCAGTTTATTTTTAAGTGGGAGATTAATGACCCTTTATTCCTGGTAACTAGTCTCTGGGTAGACTCAAGTAGTCTGTTCTACTACTGTAGACAGTAGTACAGTAACTACTTGCTGTAGTTAAGCAGTAGTCCTAACTTTCTATTCACACACTGAGCAAGTACTAAGCAATATTTTGAGAAATACTAAGCCGCATTAATTTTCTAGACAAGACCACAGTCAAAATCTGTACTAATGCTATTCTATTGTGACACCAGCTTGAAGGAGGGTGGGTGTAGTCCTTTCCTGCATTTGCGGGTATGTGCACATCACATAGCACTGTTTCACTGGAATCTCCACGGTTTAGATTATAACAGAGTTTTGAGTTTAGAGCTGAATAGATAGAAGCTCTTAAATTACAAGAATTATTATTGCAAACCTGACTGCAGCTACAGTTGGTGTTCTTGGAAGATGAGAGTGCAAGTAACAAGAAGCTAACAAATTCATGCCAGTAAGTCAAGTTTAATTTGCTTTCCTTTTTCCCTCCCTTCTAAAGCTGGCTTAAACACAAGTTCCACTGTAAATGCAGTGACTAGCAAACATGGATGCCATTACAAATACAGCACTGCCAAGAGGAAGTCCTCCGTTGACTAATAACAGAGTTTCCAATAGCAACTGCAAGATATTCTGGGCACTGAACTGAAGAGATTTAGGGATATATTCTAAACAAGATGTGCTTTTTGCAGCTACATAATATGAATTGCGTAACATTTGGACAAAAGGTTTTGAAGAAGTCACCAATAACTTGTATCACAAAGGCAGAACTGGAGGTTTTGGTGGCTCTGCAATGACTTTTACCTCCTCAGGTAACACGGAGCTCTCCCCGTCAAGCCTATTACCAAAGTATGGTTGAGAAAATAAAGACACAGTCATTGCTACACAGCCTGGCATTGCAAAGGTCCCAAGCTTTTGCCATCAACTGAAACAATTTGAAAACGTGGCCTTTTATTTTGGAAAGAGGAGACTGAATGCTTGATAATATTTTTATGTAGCATTTGTCACTGTCAGAGCACAATACAGAACATAATGAAGTTCATTTGTTAATTAAATAAGCCATTCTCTGAAAACCTATTCTTTAATGCAACACAGCATCCGTAACATTATAAAATAATTTACTAGAACTGGAAAATTACTTTTACTGAGATCATATTATATGACAGCTTCTCTTCTCAGCAAGCCTTTTCTTGCTGAGAGTGCAGGGCATTTCATGCAGTAACTTCCCCTGCAGAGGATCTTTAAACTTTATTTTTAAATTTGAATATGAAAAATACTCTCAATTTCCATCGCTGCCATTCAATAGTTCTGTCAGAGACTGCCCATGCATTTTCATAGGAGTAATTTAGTTAACCTTTGAAGTAAACACAAATTTGTCAGAAATATTTGCAAGGTTAACTTGTAAGCTCTACCATGTGGAAATTTTGCCAAAATACAAGCACAAATCAGAGTGCTAAATAGTAATTTCAAAGAGATGCTAAGCAGCAATGAAAATGAGAAGGTGCTAAACAGCCAAATTACATGAAAACTGTCATCAAATAACTGAAAACAGGAAACAGAACAAATTTTCTTACAGGGAAACTGATATACTAAATACCCAAGTCTGACATTACTATATTAAAAGCTGCCTCAGAACAAGGCTTTATATACAGTAATTTCAGCAGGAGATGCCTGCTACACAAAAATACTGCACTGCTGGTTTTTAATACCTTGGAGGTAAAATGTTATGCACGAAGTAATTTTAACCTTCAGTACAACTTCCCACCATTTTTCATTTTAAAATGCAACCAAGTTATACGAGATGTAGGTACAACAGAAAAAAATACTAATGTGGGCTTAAAACTCTAGATGGCACACTCATACAATCCAAGACTACAACAGAAATACACAGGACCAACTAGGATATGTTTCAACTATGGCATGTTTTCCACACAAAGCATATATAATCTAGCCACATGTACTATTCTGAGGCCAGTTTGTGAATTATTATTATAAAAGGATGTGTACTATTTCCCCAAGTTAGAATTGGACGATTTAATATAACACTATGCAGTGTTCGTAGTTTTATATCTCAACAGCAGTGAATTAAGCTATTTTATGATTCCACATAAAATTTATTCTCATGGCATGGCATCCATTCTGTCATACTCGAACCTACTTCATGGGTAAGAGTCAGATCCTACATGTTTCTTGAAGGCTCAGTCTCATGCAAAAAACAGCTCAGTTATACAAATTTTCAAGCTTTGAAGGAAGTTTTTGTAGCTGGTTTGTTTTTAAGAAGGAACTCAGCTGTGTTTTATTACATAAAGTCCAGGATCATAATAAAGACACTTTAATATACGGCCTTTAACCTACTCATTTATATGGATTAGGTAGTACAAAATCTGATAGTCTAATCATCTTGGATGGTCACAGCCATGAAAACAACATTGCAATGTTGGTGTTAGAATTTGCCAAGGGTACCTTGCTGCTGTTACACAATCTTACTGAAGCTGCAGTAAATGAAATGACAGCTGTGCAACTCAATCGTCACAACACACCTGAACAACATCCAGAATGATCAGAAGTGCAAAATGCTTGAATTAGGGTGCTTGACTGATTATCTGAGTAAAAGAACAAGTGCCTAAAGACAAACAGAACAGTTTTACAGTGTGCTAGATGCTTCATGCTGATGGTGTAACAAACACTATCCCCCAGTGTGCAAGGCAGCTGAGCAAGCTCTCATGTCACCCTCTCAGGGCAGTACCCCTTGCTCCATGTGGAGAAGCCAAGGTGCCACAGCAAAGGGGTGCCCATAGCAGGGACACAGAAGAGTAGAGTCCAGCACAGAGCCTCAGCTGAAATTCATCATGTGGAACACACATAACAGAAAGGACACAGAGAAGGAAGAAAAAGAAAAGGGAATATGCATACGCTGATCGGAGAATTACGTGGACATGGAAGCATCTGCCCACAAAGCCACAGAGAAGAATGTCTTTGGCCTTAAGCCAGTACAACGGCACCTCTGAAGCAAAGTCCACGAGTAATTTTGCTCCTTTTCTACAGTACTAGATACCAACTCATTAACAAAACCCTTAAACTTTCTTCTCTAATAAAGTGTACTCATAATCACTCAATGTATTTTCCATAAAGTCTATCTCTGTAGCATGTTTTTACTCTTAAATATACAAATAAGAAAAATATTTAGCATGTTATTAATCTACATTTATAAATTTGTGATTTCCATTTGCAAGTTCAATAAGTCACTGTAATTTTTTTAATCATTTAACAAGTTTATTTCTACAAATTATGGCTTAGAAGCAGGTACTGTACATACAAAAATCTGAGGAGACTGATGTGCAGCACGTCATTACATTGTTTATATGGATAAGTTATTTATTTCAGTGGGTATTCATCACATTTCTTATAGCAGCAATAAATAGGCATTTTATTTTTCATAAAATGTTATTTTATATAGCACGTAATCAATACAAAATTAACTTTTAACAGCACTAGAGTAACATAACCCACAGGTTATTACAGGTTGAGTGTGGTATTTGAAAATTTCATATTAGATCTCTGTGCCAAGCTAAGACTGTGTGATTTGCAGGGTCTCCAACATGTCTTCCACTGCCTTCAAGGAGTATTTAGTTTCTTTCTTACTGCGACCTGCAAACTAAACAGGAAAGAAAGGATTGTTATTTATAAATATATAATATAAATACCAATAATTAACTCTATTTACTACAAACTTAAAAGCACAAAACTAAACCTCAGAATTTTTTACCAAAATACAAGCTATATTACCTTCTTCTATGAAGCAAAGAAAAACTACTTTCTGTTAAAGCAAGATAGAAAAAATTCTACTTATCAAAATTTACTATAAAATAATCCAGACAACATAAAATTATATTTTATGGTTCAAAGTAACCATGAGGGATGACACTGTACTCGACTGTAGCCTACTATTAAAACAGTAATTTCAGAGAACATTTGAAATAAAGTCTGTCCTGATAAGAAAGAAAGATAAAGCTTAATAAATACTACTAATGGCTTTAGAAAGAAAAGGGTAGAAAGATAGGAAATGTTGACCACCCCATGTTGAACTCAAAAGGGTTTTTCTAATGATACTGACAAGTCCCATCACTCATCAGCCATATCTAACAGAGGGGATTCATTGACCAGGTTGGTCTTTAGTCACATGAAACTCCTAACCATTTTTAATACACCTGCACTAAAAAGTTTTGCATTTGAAGTTGGGAGGGGTGGTCAAGAAATTACAGAAACAATAACTAAAACTCACTTCTAGTAAAACAGCCTATTCTCTACTTAAATGTTAACATCTAGACACTCAATAAATTTTCAATCTGAAGTTTTTTATTTCAAATACTACTGGTGTCTTGCATAGTTAGTCCTTGATTTATAATGTGTCCCTTCTCTCTTGTAATTAACTTAATTTAGCAAACTCTTCATGACCTGTTAAGAAAGATTAAGTCATCAAACTCAGGTAATATCACACCAGCAACAAGCTGCAGGACCTGTTAACCTGCTTTTGACCCCCAGGCTACAATCTAGCATTGTAATTCCCAATCAGCACTGAGTTTTCTAAAAAATAGTTTTGGCATAGTAAATGATAAGCTATTTCAAATCAAACAGTTAGGAGAAATTTTATTACTGTGACAACACTTTACAGCTTAGAGATGTAGTGAAAACACCACATTTTCATTTTTCATATTTCCAGGTGATTAACTGGTGTACCAGGTTTTGATTCTAGTAGTATATATAAACCCACTCTTCAGGTTGTGCAGTTTCCATAGTGACATGCAAAAGTCAACTTCAGAAGTAAATCCAAGATTTCTTAACACATTCCAAGGTGAAAGCAGCAACTTTTGCTTATATCTGATTGAATAAAATAGCCTCTCTTTGTTCACATTAAACAGGCACTTGGAAATTCAAAATCCTTTCACAAAAACAAGCAAGTTTAAAAAACGTAAGTCAAAAGTTTCAAGTGAAAAATTGTTTCTAACTCAAAGCATTCCGAATTTCAATAAAAAGCACAGAAGCCTAAATATACTGTGGTCAAAAAGCACACTTGGCAAGACACACAGAAAGCACGCAGAGAAAAGCTTCAAAATAAGAAAAATTTTACTTATTCTCGGCATGGACACTGGAAGCAAAATTGACATATGACATTTGTTTAAAAAAATGCTACTTGCTAATTTCAAAAGCTGTTGCCTTCATGATACTGACATGTAATTTAAGCTGAACAAATAAAACCAAACTCTGCATCTTAACAACCAGAAGCACACTTGGAAATGTAATCACTTCAAATTTGCCCTGACGAACAATTATTTTGTCTATTCAGCCATTACACAGCAATTTGACTGATTGAGCTGGAATCCATTTCTTAAATCATGATTTAATTTTCTGTTTCCCAAATGGTTAGTAACAAAATCACCTCTCTCCAGCCATAAATAACATGTAGATTGCTAACACAGAAGAGTTTAGCAATGTACCCAAGAAGCATGTATCTGGAAAATTACTATGAGTAGGATCACATTAAAGATTTTTGTGAGCATTAATCAAACTTGCCTGCCTCTGCTGAAATGCTTCTACCAGAGGACATGCTAAACCAATTACCTAATTGAAGAGCTCCAGGTAGCCTTATTTTGTTTTGGTGTTAAAGTAACTGTGACTCATGTCCTCAGTTAGAACAGACAGAAGTTCTTCTCTGCACATATGGAATGATCCAGCTTCGCAGTCATAAGGCAAAAGTAAGCTTATAATAATAATAAAACTAATTCTTTGAATAAGGAGTAGTTCACTAAGTTCTGAAATAAAAGATTAAAATTAAATTTTATTTGGGTCTTTTTTCTGCCCAGTAAATTAAATTTAAGAAGCCTGGAGTATAATGACTTTTTTTTTTCCTCAGAGGATGTGTTAGCAGCTAGGAATTCCAGCTCTGTACAGCAGCCCTAGCTACAAAACCTTTCTGTCTTCCCGAAGAAGTTTACATTACTCCTAGATTAGACACAGATGAGAAGTACTAATCAGCACAGATGGTTACATATTTGACATCAAAATAAGTATATTAACTAGCTGGAGTGTCATATCTGTGCATTTCAGAAATTTTTTAACTATTCTTTAGTGGTGATAACCACGTTTTCCTGTAAAGACAAAGCTGCACAGTCTAATGGACATTAGTGAAATAAGGTTTTCTTTCTATACTCAAACACTGCTTTCTTTAGATGACAAAAAACTAAGAAGTTCCACTGATTTCACAGATGAATGCATAGGAAAAGCAAAGCTCAAGCGCGAAAGCACACTGCTTGAATGACAGAATAAATTGAAAGAAGGGGACCAGTAAAAATATTTCAAGTAAATTGCATATAAAATAAATAAAAATAATTAAATAATTAAAAAGCAACTATAGCCCATCATTTGAAAAAATAAAGGCAGTTTTCCAAAATTACTGAGCAAACTGCTGGTAATTAAAGTTCAAATCCAAGCTAGAAATGGGGAAAGATCTCACTACAAGACAATTGCTCAAAAGTAACATTTTGCATTAATAACTTGGAACTTACAGTCACAAATTCATATAATTTGTATAGACATCCAAATCAGGATTCTAAATTCATCTTCTTGAATTCTGAATTCAAATTCCCTAGAACATGACCACCTGAAAAATTTCATTTCGCAGTATGAGAATAAAACAAGTCAATGTCAAACCCAATAAGCTTTTAAGGTTCCTACTGCACTTTACAGGTAGTTAATGATGGAAAGTGGGGAGGATTTACAGGGATCATATAAATATCCAGCTTAAAACCTGTCCAGACATACCCTCCCACTAAGGCAGTAAGGGCTTCTACTGGCACAAGTGACCAAGGTTTCATCATCAGGTCCAAATGCTGGCAATTTCCAACTGCTCAGCTCACCGAGGGAGCAACAAATCAACACTGACTCACAGGGGGAGCTGCCACCCACTGCATCACCTAACAACACTGCCTGTAGCTGCTGGACGTTCTGAGTCTCTGACACAGAGACTGGAGTAGTCAAACACTTCTGCAGCCCTGTAAAAATGGCGGGAGGGTTTGGCTGGGGATGTTCTGCCCAGCTGTGCTCACCAGAGCTTCTTGTGGTTCATCCTCTGGGAAGAGGAATGGGGGTACTCACCCCATTTACTTGCCAGATCCTGGCTTGAGCTTGAGCACTTTCATTTTCTCAAGAGCTGAATTTCCCCTAAGATCCTAATCACATACAGTGTTCTTCACTTTATATCCCAAACAGCTAACAAGAGCAGCTAAAGTAGGCTATATATATATATACACATATACATACATATATGTATATATACATATATGTATGTATGTATTATATGTTAGTTGTGTTAACATGGCCTGTTCTGGTAAGCATCAACCACAAATGCTTAATGTAGGATCCCAAAGAACTCCACAGAAACAGTAATAAAAATTTCAAACTAAAAGAAAAAAAAAAAAAAAAACAAAAAAAACCCAATCCCACCCTAAACTCCCTGCACTTTAAAATGCCCCCAGCAACACACCACTCCCAATAAAATTCATGTTTTATTAGACACATTATGACGTCAACAGAAAGCCATGTGGAGGGAAAAGGAGGAAAATTAAAAAAAAAGACAGGTGTGCTTATGTGGATGTGAATCAGTTAACTAGAATCTGTCATAATTAAATATCCATTATATTTAGAACCAGGAGATGCCTATTTCCAGGTTTTCTAGGACATTCCCCAGCCAACACTGGTTTTAAATTTCCACACTGATGCACCCTGAAAGGGGCTGTTTCCCAGAAGTGCTAACAAGTCTCTACCAGTAGTTTGAACTCCAGCCACAATATTTACTTAAAACATGTGCAAATCCACTCTAAGCAGTTCATTTCACTAAGATGTAAAACATGGAATACTGGTTTTCACTAAAAATTTGCACATCTTTTATAATCTGTTATGTTCTGTCAATTATGAACCCATGGTGTATTCCATTCTTTGATGGTTTTTTTAAGTGTTTGGTTGTTTTGGTTGCATTTGTGTTAGGGTTTTTGTGTTGTTTTTTCTTTGTTGTTGTTGTTTTTGTGGGGGGGAATTTTGTTGGTTTTTGGGACTCTTTTTATTTGTTTGGGTTTTTGTTTGGTTTTAATCCCGCAGTACTTGAGCTTTCCATCTGTGCTGTGCTTACAGGAATGTCAGACATACTTCAAGTCAAAAGAAGCCCTGGTTATTTACAAAACATCAGACAAACTAGTTAATTCACACACACCTTACCATCATGAGCAGGTAAATGGTTTATTAATGAAAAGCAGAGCGATTTAAAAAGCAGAAGAGAAATAAACTTTAGGCACATAAGTATAAAATGCTTCATTATGTCCCCAGGGACACAATGCTCTTCACTGTACAGTCAGAAGCTACAGGGCCAATTATGAGAAACGGAAAATATCTCTAAGTTGGAATATATCAAAAACACATCAGCCACAAGAAGCTGCATGCTTGGCAAGGAACTGCAATGCAGTATGTATTAAGAACACTGCACTGGCTGTAAAAGGAAAATCTAATTTAATTCCATAATAGGGAAAAAGGCTTGTAAAAAGGCCATTTGGTAGTATTAACTGTGAAATAGTAGCAACAAGGAAAAAATTAAATATTGGGTTCCAATGCTGAAATACTGCAGACAGAAAGAAGTGTTACATGTATACAAAGCCTTTGTATTTAATATCAATACTTTTGCTCAAAAATAACAGCTGTGGGAAGAATTGGACAGTATGATGCTGATGTCCAGGATTACTTATATATAAACTTTTGATTGGCAGATCCTTAAGAATAGCTGTAAGGGCATCAAACAGACATACCTGGGATACACAGACAGCAGAGCCTATGAGCTAAAACATGTTTTCATTCATAGTTATAGAAAGAAATAGAGGCTTATAATACAATAGAAAATATAAAAGTTTACACAATTTTTCAAAAAGTTGGAAAGACTACCAATGACTTCAGCAAGCTTTCATTATGGCCTACAAAGTCTATGTTTTCACATCTCAATGAGCATTTTTCTACAAAACTACACAGAACCAACTTCAGTCACAAATACTCAGGCAATTAAATATGATTTTGAAAGGTTAGAGCAAACTCAAGGAAAACAAAAATTCTCACATTTTCACTTGTTTTCTAGTAAAATAGAAGTGGATAAGCAAGTCACTCTAAGAATTAAGACATACCAAGTTTTACCAAAATAGCTGTAGAACCAAGTCCTGAAGGTCAATATTACAGTAATGTACATTCACTTAATGTCAGTAGGAAAAATCTGTTTAAAGCTATTAAGTAAATGATAGTAATTAGTAACTGTAAAATATCAACCTTATATTAATTAAGATTTCCAGGAAATCAAAGAGAAGCAGAAAGTAAAAAACCCAAGCAGATTATGCTGATTTACACGTCATATTTAACCTCTTGAACAGCAGTGGATAAAAGTGCAGAAAAGAACTATAGAGCATGTTAAAATATCATAAAGCAGTGAAGTACTAACCTGGTATGCTCTGTTTATTTGGTTTGCTGCCCAGCTGGCATATTTCATATTATCTTTTTTCATTTTTGCACTTGCTTTTGGATTGGAAGCAATATGACTGGCAGACTAGGAATACAATAAAATAAAAACAAAACCCAGAGTAATTATAAAATTTATGTGCATGAAATAAGCTGAGAACTTTCAGCATCCTTACAGTCCAAGCCCCACGTGCAGTGACAGTAGAAAGAGACAAAAAAAATTTTAAAAGTTACTGGCAAACATCATCCAGGTAAGAATTAGCCAGACTTTTTAAACTATTGTTTGTTCTATTTAAAGCTACATTAGACTTCAGTTCAGTTCTGTACTGAGTTAAGAACCAAACCTGGACATGATCAGCTAATCCAATTTGGTTTTCCTAAAGTGACAGTCATGAATTAAGCTTTCCACATTCAATCTGTTACCACAGACAATATAAAATACATCACTTGTATGTCCAAACTGCCATTAAAACGTGACATTTTTCCCTGTAGCATCAGAAAACACATTTTATAAGCAGGTAAAACTATACATAAAATATGCTCACCCTCACCTGAAAGAATAAAAAATATTACTTAAGAACCAAAAAGAGTTTTTTACTTATATAAATAAATCCACTATGCAAGGAATCACTGTTACTGTGCTGGTGTTTTTCAGCAGTTCATCATCCTCTAGAAAGGAGCATGTCTCTAAATCCTTTTCCAAGGAGTTACCTTCCTGTGCCAATAACTATAATTCCTTTGAAAATACAGGCAAGACTTAAAGGTTAAGAGCACTTCAGTAAGGAGTAGCTACTAGCACAAAATTAGCCATACTCCAAATGTATGTAAAATACTCTGTATTTTAAAACAGCATTAATAATCTGAGCTATTAAGTTAAAAATCAGGAGGAAAAAAACAAAACAGCAAATGGCAAAGGATAATACACATGCATAAACATATTCAGAGCGATAACATGGAAAATATATCATCATGCTTACCATATAAAGTCCAAATAGAGCTCTCATATTTCTGTTGTTAAGCTTCAGTGCTTGTGCAAAATACTTTCTTGACAGCTCAAGGTTTTCAAGCCCTCCCTGAGTATATTTAACCTGTAAAAAAAGGTAAGCTCCTGAAACTTGCATGTCATTCATACCTCAGGCATTCACTCTGAAGCAATGATGTTACAAAAGTTCACTCCAATTTTGTTTCACATGACATTTCAAATCAGGTGATTCCTATCAAAGGCCAAATACTGGCCTGGGAGAAATCCAACTTCTTCACAATATATACATTTAAAAATATTTAACTATAGGAGAAAAAAACTCAGCACTAATTTAATTAATGCCTTGTGACAAGACTAAAAAGTGATTATTTTTCACCTATAAAATCTTGAAACCTTGGGATTATCCCTTATGAAAAATAGCATAAACTTTAATCTAAATTCTGAGTACTAGAAATCCATACTGACATTATGTTCCCACAGCACGCATGAAAATAGTTCACAAAACTATATAATGCCTTTCATTATGTATTCAAAATAGCACATAAAGTTTAGAGGATTACTCCACTGTTTTTCTATTCATTTTTCAAGATATTAGATCAACAAAGGGATAAACACTAGAAGATATGCTTTGAAGTCTATGAGAAAGCTACTTAGGCTTTCAAGTTTTAATGTCAGCCGAATTTTATCCATGTTAACTAAAAAAATTAAACCCATTCTAAGTATTTAACAGTACAATTTCGGAAAAAAAATATAATCTGAAAAAAAAGGATGAATTCAAATGGTTAAAACCTTGAGCTAAAACTTCTAACTTTACCTCTAGTTTTTACTCTCTTCCACTAGTGCTCCTTCAGGGAGTATTTGGAATGTGGATTCCAAGGTCTGAGTCCACAGTAACAGGCTATATAACCTCCTAGGCAGCATTGTTGTAGAAAAGTTTAACTTCTCATGCACTCAATTTGAAAAGGGCACAAAAACTTCAACAAGAAGAGTTCATTTAAAATTAGCTTTTATCTTCAATAATTCCTGCCCTCTTATATTTAGCTTAGTCACACTGTGACTGAGGCACTGAGGAAGAAAACACAGTTTTCAGAACATGTTCAGTTCTGGAAGATGTTAGTATTCTCTGTGAACTCCTTTAAATCTCCTAGGGAAACATTAAAGAAACCATTTTCACCACCTCTGTAACATAAAAACAGAAAATGTAATTAAACAATTGATTTTTCTGAAATACCTACTTCAGCATATTGTTGACAATATAAGTGGTTGTGTGGGTTAGTCATCATAAGCTCCTCTAAGCAGAAGGCTGCCTTTGCATAGCTGAGGAATACAAAAACCAGTGATAAAATGAAACATGAGTACACAGCTCTTTGCTTCAGTTTTTCTACAGCACAATAAAAGTCTTACTTTTCCTCCCAGAAAATCACGATTCACAATTAATAAAAATGTTTAATTTTAAAATGATGCTTAGAACCAAGTTACTATTTTTACACCACAGACAGAGGGAAAATACACAAAATCTAATGGCCTAAGTATAAATGGAACAGCTCATGTAAAACATTTAATATACTAATCTCTTATTAATAATTGCCATTTCTTATTAGCAAGAGTGATGAGT
>WAAE01021444.1:0-23817 GCA_013400495.1 Nicator chloris
ATTACTTTGCATGATATTGAAAAAAATCTGAAAGGCAAGTTTGAAATGTTCTAAATGTATTCGTTTGACCATCAAAATATAAAGTAGTATCTTTCAATCATTTGCTTTCATCACTACTGCTTAGTGGGGTAGCAGATAAGACCTATTAGGTCTTACAATACTACATTAGGGTAAATATTTAGTGCTTACTAAACATGGCTTCTGAATGGGCACAGTGAAGACTATCATGAGAGCACTCCTAGGAGGATAATATATTATAACTCTGTCCTGTGATTATTCTCCTGCTTGAAAAGCAAAATTGTCTTTTGCAGGTAAGCCAGGTTGATTCTCATAGTCTTTCATGACAGCTTTTTAAACACTCTTGGCTCTAGCTTTGTAGATAGTGTTTTCCCAAAACACCACAGTTGTAGCAGAAAGGATACAACACTCATTAAAGTTCATTTGTTGTAGAATTGCTCAATGCTATATACCAGAATCTGTATCTACTTAGGGCTAAATGACAACTTTCCTGTTCAAGTTTTTTTCTGAAAGCAAATCTTGAGATGCAACCTTTTTACAAAAACGTGATTTCTTTTTCAGATTTAGTTAAACTGAGAGATAAAATTCTGAAACTATGTTTCTGGTCTGGGACATAGAATTCCTTAGTTCAAGTCCACACTCTACTTTATTTCTCCTGTAATAACTTAGGAGCACAGTTCCACTCTTTTAACAACAAAGGAAGGTTATGTAATGGCTGAAAAAATGTATTATTCATTAAAAAATTTTAAACATGCTCATTTCTTGTTATTCATGCAAATAGCTGCAAGGAGAATGAGATACCAGATAATAATAATGTGCACAATGCTCTAGACAATTATTGAGGATATCAGGATGTGAAATGTGAGGTATGACAGTTGTTTTTGAGCTTACATTAAGGAAATACCAACTGTGGAGAGATATGGCTCCATTTCACATATCAAAATTCCCAAATCTGTTTTGTGGGCTGGAGTTCTACCCTGTTTGTTTGGGTTTTTTTCCTTATTGGTTCAGCTTTTGTAATAAAAATTAATATTTTTTCCCACAGGCCTTTCTCCAAGTACAGACATTCACAGTAGTCCAGTGATCCTTTAGACTGCTTCTCAGGGACAAATTCTCTAATACCTTAAAAACAAAACTTATTTACAAGCATAATAGGTTGCCTTCTCCACACCCTTAGTAATCACTAAAAATCATCATTCAATACCTAAAGAGGGAAATGTAACAGCCTCTCCTCATGAACTGTGCGAGTTAGTTAGAAGAATTTGAAAAATATATCCCTCAAGCACAAAACTGTGAGTAGGAACTGGAGCTTCCACCTTGATGATCCATATGAGGGTCCCCAGTACAGCAGGGGTAAAGCAGGCTGATGTGGAAAGCATGGAGCCCACCATAACTTAGTAGCCTGCAGGAGACGCAAATCCAAGTCTTTTCAGTCCTACAAAGTTAACAGGTCACTCTATCTATTTTTCAGCTGAGCACATGCACAAGCTGGCAAAGTTCCCTGCTCGCCCAATCTTTCTTGATTTCTTTCCACACGGCCCATAATTCTATATTAGTCTCCAATAAACAGTTCGTGATAGATACAGGCACTTTCTGTTTATACCTAGTGATTCTTCAATGCTTTGTGCATGTATGAATTCCTCTTGCTTTTTAAATTTTGGAAGGGTAACTAATCCCGACAAAAATATTGTTGCAATAAAAAAAAAACTCAGAAGGTTGTATTTATGGGCATATCAGTTTCAAGTTCTTGATGGATTAATCAAGAAAATTTTTGCAAGAACTGTAAGAAACAAGGGAAGAGTTTTATATAGGAAAGAGGATTATATTTTAATTTTTCTTTGGAAAACAGAAGCAGTATAGACTACTTTTTTGGAAAGTGTCACTGGTTTAGGCATCATTGCAGCTAATAACTTATTCTAGGTATTATATCTGTCACATTCCTTTGACTTAGAATAGAATTGAAGAATTTACAGCCAGAGACCCAAATTTGACCTAGCAATTTGAAAGCATAACAGAGATATGAATCCAATTTTTCTCTGTCCAAACACTGACACACATACCTTGTATCAGAGAAACATCTGAACAAGTCATATTTAATATCAGACTGAAATTATTACAAAAATGAGAGCATGAGGATTACTAAATACTGATTTGCTGAAGAGACTTCACTCCCAAAAAGACATCATTGACAGGCTTTAGTTGATAATGTTAAAAATTTCTTCAAAGGATAATAAATTTGATCTGTTATTATTTCCCATATTACATGCCTTCATATTTTAGAAAATGCTTTATTTTTTGACCTCATGTAAAAAAAACCAAACCCTAATACACTCACCTTTGCAGATATCTTTGTAACAGCAGCATTATCAGTGCTACACTAGTAAGATCCAAAGGACTACTCACCAATTTGGTTTGGGGTTTTTTAATATAACAGGATTGTGTGAGAAGAAAGGGTGAAAATACAACTTTGAAAATCTCATTTGGCACAGTTTTTTTTCAAAAAAGTACACAGCATCTTGTCTTCTGCTGGGTTACACTGAATTTTACATTTGCAGCAATGACAATAAAACACTGAGAGCTTATGCCTTCTCTTGAAGATGTTGGAGCACCAGCCCAGGGATGGAAGATTTTCATATTGTCAAGTAAACGTAAAATTAGATGGGTGAAGTGGCACTGAAGCAGGGAAATACCCTACCAAACACTTATGGTCATTGGGGACCTTTTGTTTGAGCAAGCAGGAGCGCAAGGATTCAGAGGAGCGTGACAAAGGTGTGCATGTGTGGGTCAGGAAGGCCTTTGAAGGCATGAACTCACTCCAACTTTTTGCCAGGTAAGATTTTCTCTTTGAGAGGGTGGACGCATTCTTGTAAAAAACCCCAAAAAACACAGGGTCAGGCCCTCACCTCTTCCCAAGCAGCAGCGAGAGATAGGGCTGTGGCAGTAGAGGGGAACATCTCCTCCCACTGCATGCTTGCTGGGTAGGTCCCGGCGTTATCTCAGCCCCCGGGCCATCCACGCCATCCATCAGCCCTTATCTCCCTGTGGGCCCAGCACTGCCTCGCGCCCCTGCCGATGCCGAGATGCCGATGCTCCAGGTCGGCAGTGCCCTTTGGGGCAGCGGGAAGGAGGGCTGGGGGCTGCTCCCGCTGCTCCCATCCCCGTGTCCTGAGCTGGCTGAAGTGTCGGTGCACGCGTAAAGCACAAGGTCCCTGAAAAGGGACAGAAGCTGAGGACTTTGGCATGTTTCAATGACGTTTAGTTTCCATTTCTTTGAGGCTCAGATGGACATATCTAATCTCTCCGGACGTCTGCACACTTTCCCCCAGCAGCCAAAAGCTTGTGGGCTAGTGCATCACCTCGTGTCAGCGCAGGGATGTTAAAAGCACTGAGAATGCCAGCCTTCTCATTGTCTTCATGGGCTGATATTACCGTATCTCTTTATCCGAGCTTTACTGTGGCACTGTGGATGGAGTAATTTGCTCTTCAGGTATTTACACTGCTCAACAGAGAGAAAAAATGAAAAGTTCATGATCTTGCTCACACAGCGAGAAAAACCCAGGAAGGGACTGTGCTTTTCACATTTCAGATTCAACTCTGCTACTGTCTGCTTAAGTCAGGAACTACAAGTACGGTTTAAATCCTTAGAGGGGCAGTCCTGAGATTACATGAAAACAAGAAGATGGTTTGGCAACTAAACACCTTTTTTTGATTTTCAGACAGGGAAAAGGGAAAGGGAAGGACAGCCGAAACAAAAGTTAGGGGTAATTACAAAACAATGTAAAGTGGAAAAGGAATGCTTTTACTCCCTATGGCTGGCAGCAGGATATTTCTGCTGCCAGGTATGACTGCAAGGGAAGTTGAGTGTCAGAACTCAAATATGTGTACACAGCAGAAAAATCACTTGGTTTCCAATAGATTAGTCTTTTTGTATGTACAGTGAAAAAAGTCAGGTAGTATTTTACATTTTGAGAGTTCTGGTGAAATTTCATATATACAGAGAAATGAGGGATTAGGCCTTCAAGAGTGTACACAATTTTTCATAACGTTAAATTGTAATATAGTATAATAAATATAATAAATACAACATAACATAACATAACATACCATACCATACCATACCATAACATATAACATAATATAATATGTAATATAAGTAATAGCATTACAATATTTTAGAATTTACTTTCATTTTCAGTATAGAAGCTCATTCTTTTCATACACTCCCCTATGGGATTCCTGATTTGGTTGGTAAGGGAAACTGAAACCACTTAAATCAGAGCTTCCTGGAGCACAGGTCCTGAAAAAACATTTTCGAGGTCAAAAGGTGATACTAGCATTGGACATATCCAGGGAATTAAATCACAGTGGTGATTTTACAAACTGGTAGCACTGGATGCTGCTGGCTTGCTCTCCAATCTGTTTATTTTCCATTCACAGGACATACAGGCTTGCCTCTACCTGCCTTAATCTGCTGAGTGGATTGTGGTGCCCTCTTTGTATCTGGGCTGCACCAGCTGCCTGTCACTTTTGTGCCAAAGTGGTCCAGCCCACACACTTCTTTCTGCAGCACAGCTATTTGCTGAATGATGTTGGAGAGTGTGTGGAAAATTGGCCAGTGCCAATACAGGGACCAAAGGCAAGGTGTTTTGGGCCCCCCTCCCAAGTTTGAATTTTCTTGTTTACGAGGCTTGGATGTCTATCCAGAATTAGGCCCTCTCTGCTGCAAGTAAAGCAAAGATCCTCTGATGTAAACCACTGCCTAAGTGTTAAACACTAAAAGGGAGGATAATAATAATAATATATCTTGTCATCTAATTGAGTCCAATTATTGCTAAAAGTATCTCACCTGCCATTAAAAAACTACTTTCAAAATGTTTTCCCAACAGGATTCATAGCCCTCAGTTGATTTTTACAGTCCTGGTTTAGAATATTCCCTTGAAGATACAAAATTTTCTTTCTCTTTAATGACCCATTGTCCAATAAAATAAGAAAACTTTAATTTGCAAATGAGGGCTTTGTGTTATAACTTCCTTCCATTTAAGAAAGGAGTTAATTTCTGAGTGCTGGATATGAATTTAATTTTAAAAAAAATAAGGAAAGAAAGCTCAGTAAAGGAAAAGTGCTGCTTTGAATTATCAGATTACTTTATAAGTGAGAGAAAAAATTAAGATTCTGTCAGAGGACAATATTACATAGTAATGCTGGTAAGTTTAGATGACACTATGCCAGAAAACACAGATGTTGAGAATAATAAAACCCACTATAGAGTAAAATTGTTCAAAAGTTATCTTTCTAAGGAGAAGACAGGAAGTGGTTGAAAACAACATAATATTAGTAATTTGAAGGTGATAGTTTTTCACCATAACACATTGTTTTATTGTGTACAGGCAAAGGGATATTTTATGCAGACCATATGAAGCAATTTTATGCAGCAGTTCAGTGCTTCAGTGCTGAAATTGCGCACAAAAAGGCAAACGCAGAGAGAACCTGTAGACTTTTGACACTTGGAAGACTGGCTGAGATTTGTGTGATGTGGCATTAGACTGGTCCGAGATAGAAACACAGAATATCTTGACGCAGAGTGCCCATTGTAAGAGGACAATGCTTGGCTGATGCAACAGCTGCATTAGAGGCATTTTTTTGCAAATAGCACATTGAAGAAATCTGGAGGAAATCTCTTGGCTAAGAAAAGAGGAATGTTATTACTCTTTCCCTTTCGCTGACACAATCCTTATGAAAAGCTGTTACACCAGTCCCCAAAAGGAACATGTGTACAGCCTGCACCTTATTAGAAAAAATGTGTTTCCCCAAACTGGCAGAGCTAATGAGAACATATAACAGTAATTCATTTATGAAAATATTTAAGAGGAAGAGACAGGAAGAACAGGGAGTGTCACTGCCAGTCTGGTAGGAAAAAAACTGAGCTGGGAGAATTCTGTTTAATCTTTTTGAATCACTTCCAGGGCTGGGCTTGAGCATGAAACAGATTTAGATGATGAATATTTTCAAAGTGAGTTAAGAAAAGACTGATGACAATCTGATATACTTTTATTTGTGGATTTATTGACAGCATACTACTAATGGGGAAAAAAGTAGAAATAACTCCATTGTATGCAGTTTAGGTTGACCTGTGTCAAATCAGCAAGATATTTTTTGTCTTTCTGTTTTGTCTAATGCTTGAATTATTCTCTGCTGCAGATGTTTTTCTGAATTTGTGAAAAAGTACCCCAAATTGAAGGGATGTCTCTGGATTTCAGTTTTCTTCGCAAATATGTATTAAATGTATTACTAGGATTACTTCTGTTGCAATTACACAGAGTCTATGATCAGAGGCTGCTATTTCCACAGATACAAGAAAGGTTTTTGGAGTGATGAGCCAGCTCCATACATGCCCTTCAGTCTGTAAATAGAACACAGATAGGCTTTGTAGGAGAACACATTGAAAGACAGCCAGATGGCAAAGAGGTCTCAGATCGGACTTTTCCAGCATTTAGGGTAATGGACTCAGAATAAGGATATAAGGTGTTAGAGGGCAACTTGCTTTCTCTGCCATCTCCTGTCAATGCCGTATGCTGAGGGCAGCCCTGCTTAACAAAATGTATTGTCTACACAGGTGTCTATTACTGAATAATGTTTTTTATGTAACACTATACACAAGATTTACCACAAAACAAAGGTGAAGTAATAGATGCAACTAAAAGCTCAAGCAGCAATTTGCCTTTTGACATTGCAGCCTGGCCAGATCTTCAAAATAAGCCTGTGCAAAAGTTAGCCCCATCCTGGTATTAATAGTTTTTTATAACAGAGTTGTAACTGTTATAACAGAGGTAAGAATTAAATTATGTCAGAAACAGGCAGGAAGTAGGAAATAGTAAAACAGAGGCTTTATAAAATTCCTGTCTAGTGGGGGTTTTTTTGGTGTTGTTGTTGTTGGTGGTGTCTGTTTGTTTGTTTGGTGGAGTTTGTTTGTTTAGTTCATTGGTTGGTTGGGTTTTTTACTTTCAGGATTTAAAAAAGAGTTAGTTTTTGTTTTTGTTTGGGTTTGGGGAATATTGCCTAAGAAAGTTTTTTCTCTACTTATTGGATATTTCTTCTCAATACTGAAACAATAAACATGCAAACAATAAAAATAAAATTTCTATTGTTTGCATGTTTATAAAATTTCTATGTGAGCTATTAAAAAAAATTACTAAAGCTGGTTATAGAGGCACTATACTTGTCTGACTGAACTAACTAGATAGAATTATAAAAAGTTTGATGCTTCCACTTAGATATTCACCAGAAACACTGCTGTCAGAAGAGTGAACAGTGTTTTAAGCAACAACTTGTTGTGAGGAATTCTTAAAAATAAAACTCATGTCAGCCCGGTTGCTATGCTGCAAATCTGAGGTTTGTTCTGGGGGTGAAATACACAATCTTTCTATGTAGATTTTGCTGTGCTCGTTTTAGGTTTGCAGGAAATGTCTGACAAGTACCCGGCTCATGCCCACCATGGCATCATTTCTTATAATTTCTTATATCTTTAGGATTGATTACCAAAATTAAACCAAGGTTACAAAAGACTCTTCCGTAAATACCGCTAGGTATAAATGCCTTCTGAGTGAGACCAGCTATCTAAGGAGAGTGTTGATACAAGGAAAAAATAAATATGACCTGGGAAAAAATAAATTCCAGAGATTGGAATTCAGAGGAACATTTCTGTGAGAACTGAGAGGTTTAGAAAAAAGGTTCAGATGTGTAATGGGGGTAAGAAAATGCTGCTTTGACCAATAACATGAAATCCTATGTGGCCTTTAACAGTATTCAATACACAATTTACCATATGCTCATGCAAAGTTTGGGCGTGGCTTTTTAATAAATTATTTCGTTTCTTTTAATATATTTCAGGTACTAAGAGTGAAACTGTTGCAACATAGAAACTGGCAGAAATATCAAATACCTAGTAAAGCTAAATCACCTGTCTTCAGAGAAAATCACAGAAAGAGACAGACAAACTATAATAACATGCTTCCCTACCAGAAAAAAAAATCACCTACTAAAGAGTGGTTTGGGAAAGGGACCAAGCTAATACCACAGGCAGGTAACAATAGAGGAAAAACCTGCTGTGAAGTATTTCATTTTTGTGATTCTTTAACAATTTACTGAAGAAACGTCACATAATAGAAGTTTGGCTCTCTTTTGGGAGTCATAAATAAAATAGAACGGTAATCAAAGGACAGAAGAAAAAAGACTTGGCTGATATTTAATTCTTATTTCTGCTTACTTCCAGAAATTATTACTTGAATGTAAATGTGGAAGGTTGCAGCATGCAATAATTCAATCTCTTATATATTCTCCTGCTGCACCCTGCCTGCTAAGCATTTCCAAAGCTTAAACTGGCTGATTTAATTTACAGCTTTTTACCCAGTGATTAGAGAAATGTTTGAAAAGGTCTGTGAAAAAAAAGTGGTGAGCTATCGCTAGGATTTGTTACTGTAGGCTGTTCATCTGTGATCAATACTCTGAAGCTGTCTGGGTCTCCTCTACAGAGAACCTGCACTTCAGCCAGGGGAACTGCCAGAGAAAGGATTTCATGCAGACACACAGATGGGTCATTTTCTTCATGCTGGGTGCAGAAATTTTCAAAGTGTAAGGAAAAATTAGTGAAAAAGCCATGTTTCTAGATGAACTGTTAGTACAAAATAAAATATTAACCACCAAATTCTATCAAATATGATTTAAAATTTGATAATAAATCTGTCCACTTTATTGATATACATTGTCAGAAGTAGACCCAGGAGCAATAAATATACTGAGGAAATGACAAGCTTTGCAGGGATAAACTGTGAAAAAACAACTAAATTTAGTTTGAATCCTGTAGGTTGCATAGATGACTAGACTGTAAATTGCCTCCAGGGTATTCCCTTATGTTTCTTACAAAGAGCAGAGAAAGGAAGGGCTGGGGAAAGAACTGAAGCCTGAGGGATCTGCTTTACCTCCCTGGCCTCAAGACCCAGAATACTCAGCATTGTCCCAGACTGGAAATAAAGCAATCTCTGGATCAGCTGCCAGATGAAAGCTTCCCAAACAGAGTTCCATTTCAATCCACACCCAACCCAACACACTCTTTACAGCAGGAGAACTGTCAGATGCATTGCATCTGCTGGCGTAAGTCTGCTGAAAATTACCTTTTTTCTCTGCAAAGACAGACATTCCTCCTGGCAGCATGGTGGCAGGTCCTGCCTTTTGTACAAGCACTAGGAGGGCATGGGAACTGTGTGAGACAGGAAGCTAGGAATGTGCATTTTATTTTTCTTCTGATGCCACAGAGCAGTGCTCTTTGTTTAGAAGGGGTAAGCCCTGCATATCTCCTTACCTATTACTGCTCATCCCTTGATGGCTGTAGCAAGGCACAAGCAAAATTGCCTTTCTAAAGCCATAACAAATAGGCACATTTGCTTAAGTTCCTTCTCACCTAAGAGATATATTGCCACGTTTATGTATTTCATACCTTATAGAGGTCAGCTCCTAGACAAAGATGACACCTCTGATGGATCTGACAACTCACTTCAGATAGGTTGTGCTGAAAAAATCCTTTTGCAGTTTTACTTCAAGGTCTTCTCCTAGTGTTACTAGGTCTGTTCTGGTCAGTGTCTTTGCAATTTCCTCAAGGCAGGCGAACAAATATGAAAAAAAGAGAACCTGGCTTTGGGGTGATTATATTTGCTGGACACCTGGCAGTCAGCCAGGACCAAAGTGGCATTATGGCACCTGTAGTCAAGAAAGAAGATAGATAGCCCAAAATAAGCCTTGTTTTAAAATGCAGAATAAGTCAGCATCTTCTGTGTTCAGCAACAAAGGTGCAGCACATAGGTGAACGTCAGCTTTGCCATCATTCACTGAGATTAAGTGCGTCTTGCCCACTCCTGTAAATTCAGAATATGTTGTGCAGTCCTTAGTTCTTCCCTCTTTTCTTGGTCCCTAATATGCTGTCCTTATTGCAGTTCATGTATCCATGTCATAGAATCCTTGGAGGTTAACGTCATGAAGAAACTGCTGTGTGACATCTTTTTTTAAGGCCACATTTTACCTCTGAACTCACAGATGCTGAATACCATGATCAGGTTTAGAAAACAGTTTCTATTGGTTTAATTTAGATTTTGCAATGACACTGTTACCATACCTCAAAAGTTGAAATTTTTGCAGAATGAGACATGGGAAGACTAAGATTTGCAGTATCTAGGGGACTTTGCTGTACAATGCATCTTTACTTCACATGGAAATGTCTATGTTCTTTTGGAATAGAGCAATAATTATGCTTTTCACAGAACCACAGGCACTGCTATGACATGCTGCACTCCCAGAGAGTACAAAATGCTCTCTTTTCCACGGCCACTGAAATGCTCCCATGCCAGAAATCAAGGAGACCGCAGTGATAGCAACAATGAGGAGAGTTCCTTCAGCTCATACTAGGGAAAGACATAAATTCCTTCAGATGATCCAGATTCAGATAAACAGCATAGGCACAGGCAACCAAAGCAATGTTATGCAGGAATTTATGCTAGTTAGCATAAAATCTTGGTACTGAGTATTTAAGAGATTAACCTGCACATATGAATTTACTGAAAGATTGTATGGGCATCTGGATAAACAACCTATCTGTGTCCCATTCCAGCCTCTTACTGGTAAAGTCCCTGCTTTCTGCACACAGAAATGCAATAAAATTTAAGCATCCTAATGGGCGGTACCAGAATATATGTGTGAGTGAAGGAGGATGCCCTGCAGTGAACAGAGTGGACCATTTAAGCAAATGTAAATGGAAGAGGTAACTTCCCCTGGGAAGGCAGCTGACTCATTTTTGTCTTTTATGACAATTTGTTTTGCCTTTTCTTTGTTAACATAGAAGCTAAGGCTGTTCTGAGAGGGCAGGTTTCATTCTTTGTAGGATGTGTGGCCCAAATATTAAACAGCTGGTAAGATCTGATTGGTTTATGTCCTTAGGGTATCTTCAGTATACTGAAACAGACCCTTTTAAAAAAACAACAAAAACCCAACCAACCAACCAACCAACCAAAGATACATCATCACTGAAGCAATGTAGAACAGACAGCATTCTTCAAAATGTCTTGTTCTTTTCTTTCCTCTTATAAAGTCTCTTCAAATAACCCCTTTCTTATCCTACTGCCCAAGCAGAAAAGGCAGAGAGGCATAGCTAAAATACTAATAAGAGAAAATCTTCACTGTTCAGTCAGAATGATAGGGACTCAGCATTGCAGGATTGCACATACAGAACATGTATGATAATGTTTGTTACTGTGGACATGAGTGAAGGACAAATAACTCATAATATTTTTAATTTTACTGGTGGTATCACAGGGAGCAGTTCTGGGACTCACGCATCAACATTTATTGCAGTTTTACTGAGAGGGCAGAACAAAAACCCAAAGAACATAGTTTTCAGCTCTTTTGTTGACTTTGACCACTGACTGTTGGTTACTTCAATTGTCATATGCATCTCTACAGCAGATATTAGTATTGCTAATTGCTTGAAGAAAAATTAGTACTGAATTGTTAGATATGCAATAAATATGTACAAATCAAGCCTGATGTGTAAATCTCTAAGATTAACTTTTGTATTTGAACATTTCCCCATTTTGGTGTTAGTTTTCAAAACAGACCACAATTTAATTATATCGATATGTTATTCTCTACAATCATCAGAGAATTTAGTTTTGAAACTTCTGTGACACAAACAACATACTTTGTGTCCCACATACACATAAAATAGTACATCCTTATGTACACACCAAAGCAGTCTGGAAAGCTTTTAGTTTTTAGGACACTAAAAACAAAGAAACCCACAAAAACCAAAAAACCCCAACCAACCAACCAACCAACCAACCAACCAACCAAAAAAAAAATACTGGCAGAAGACAACAGGGAGATATTTCCAAATTACTGTGTGTGAATCCAAGTATCTTTAATGTTATTCTGAGTCTTTCTCAAAATTGGAGACCCATTGTTTAATAATTTTCTTTTTATATATAAAAAGACATCTCTCCTCCTTGGAGGAACCCAGGTTATCTAGTGGCTTCAAGCGTATCACAGAATCACAAAAGAACTGAGGTTAGAAGAGACCTCCAGAGGTCATCTGGTCCAGCTGGCTTGCTCAAGCAGGGCCACTCAGAGCCAGCTACACCGGTTTGGAGTATTTCCAAGAATGGAGACTCAGACATCTCCTCAGAAAACCTATGCCAACACTTGGTCATCCCCAGCAGTAAGTTTCCTTACTGTCAGAGGAAATCTCCTCTGTTTCAATTTGTGCCCATAGCCACGGGTTCTGTCACTGGGCAGCACCAGAAAGAGCCTGGCTCCCTCATCTTTGCACCCTCCCTTCAAAGGTTTATATACATTAATAAAATTCCCCTGAGCTGCCTTCCTTTCCCCAGGCTGAAGAATCCCAGGTCTCTCAGCTCTTCCTCATAGGACAGGTGCTCCAGTCTTTGGTGCATTCTTCAATCAAGGCTTTCAACATGAGAGCTCAAGTCTTTCAGTCTGATCATGTTAGAAGCAAATAGTTCTGTTGGGACAAGGGTGGAAGATGAGAAGAGCTTCATACTGGAAAGGTACTGGCTGTGTTGGGAACCAAACTAGACTACCTCAGTAATTCTGCAAGCTTTGTGCATGCTGGCACTGTATCTAACATCCAAACGATGGAATTTACTATGGTTAACCATGATGGAGGAATCAGCTAATTTCCAAAGAACTATTAATGATTATTAATGATCGGTTTTCAATGAAGGGATCCTTTCTTCCTAAAATTAGGGACAAAAATAATGGGATACTACAATGCTAGGATTTCTAAATGACAGTTTTATTTTGGGGAGATAAACATCAATTAGTGAACAAGAGTGCAGACAGAAGGATGGACCATGGTGCAAAAATGATGTTACCCTGGTGTGCAGCATTGTTAGCTCTGGTAACTGCACAGGAATGAAGAATGAAATCCTGTTTATTTACATGTTTTTTTCTGCTTGAGAGACAGCCCAAGAAGTAAAATAAAATGAGAGCCTACTCAAATACCTGCTATGTTTCCCCTTAAATTGAATTTCTCATTTTATCAGGAAGCAATACTTGCACTGATGTTAGACAGGCAGCTAAAAGGTCAGTAAGTTCCCTTGGTTGCCTTTTGTCAAGGGTTTTTGACTTGTCTGTGAATAAAGATCTCCCAGGAGGAAGGCAGACCTGGATTTCCTGTCATCTTGAAGACAGCAATGAATTTGAAAATGTTACAAAAAGCATAAGGGACTTGAAGCACACCTTCAAATGCACTGCTGATGCCAATAGCTTCCCATGTAAACATGCACACAGAGTTGTTTTGGATTTGTTCTGTCAACTTTTTGTTGTGAAACAAATTGTTATACAGCTGCTTACCTTGAATACTGAATGAATCTGATGGTTTTCCATTACTGCAGTAGGCCTAATCGGGGCTACAATCTCTTTGGGTTAGCTGTGGTGCTGGCACACTCCTAACAGAGGTGGCTGAACCATTTTTCTTTTTCTGTCATGGTCTCCTGTGATTTGCATGGGTGGCTCAGCCTGTCCTGCTCGCTTGCAGCTCTTGATACTCTAAAAGTGCTAAGGGTTGAGAAAGTCTTAACAGGTATCTGGGCAGAAAGAAAAAGCCTTCTCACTCATGAGGGGCATTAATCATTACAGGGAACACATAAGTTTCTCTACAATAGTCAGAGCTGGAGCTACTGGTTTTTATCATCTATGGGGACAGAATTCCTGTCCTTGCAGTGTTAATAGGGGGCAGATTCTCAGAATATACTTCAGTTGTTAAAGCCTCTATCACTGTTTTTTGTACACTTAGCTTAGTTAGTGAAACACAGTAATGTCTATGAAGAATATATCTCAACTGCACACATATTCCATATGGGGAAAAAAAAGACTCAATAGGGTGAATGATCCTGTATTTTTATGTCCAGAGACCCAGCTTGTTTTCCAGTGTTATAATAGTGTTGAAAACTATTTACTTAGTTCAGAAATTCTGTGGGATACTAAATTTACAAGTAAGAAAATGAAAGCTCTCTGTAATCAGAAAGAGGATTTCTTTCATCCAGTGTTCCCAGGATGCTCAGGACATTGCTACGTAATGACTGGTGGTAAAATTTTCACTCTGTACTCATCTAACTACTTACAGATAAATTCTTACTGAAAACAAATTAGTGCTTTGAGGTAATTGCTGTCTTCCTGAGTTACTAATATATCCATTATAAGTTGCTATGAAAATAAAAACAAGAAGAAATTAGAGGGTTGTCCACTATTACAAATTGTTTATTTCTTGTATATTTGAGAATGTAGTTTAATTTTTTTGCCTTTGGAAAACTATGTTTCAGGATAGATACATGGGAAAAATAGGCTGCTTTTTTTTGCATAGTTTGTTAGATTTGTAGAAGAAAGAAGACGCTAATTTAGACAGGAATTGTGAAAGTTATCTTAGCTGAGAATCTAATTCTTAACATTATAAAAACTGTTCAATATAGTGGGAAAGTTGTTTTCTTTAATATTACTGTTCATTTAGAATGATTACTAAAGTAGCTTGTGACTGTTTTAGGCAAGTCTAGCACACAGAACTGCTGAGACCATGGCAGAATGGGAATAACCAAGAAATATGAAGGTTTGCCACCTACTTTCACCTATTTTATAAACACATAAGTGCACAGAGAAATGCATATTAAAGCAAATAGTTTTCACAAAATCTTTAATGGATTTGCAAAAACTCTAGATCAAGGATACACAGGGTACTTCCATAATTTTATGAATTAAGACTACTTTTACAAGAGGCAAACCTGGGTCTTCTGGAATTTGTGTTCCCGAAAACATACTTCTACCCCACCAATTGGATATAATATGAGATTATTCTACTTCTGATAGCTATATTGTGCAGCTATTTACCTACAGATATTTACCTGATCCTTGTCTACGGTTAAGACCTTTTTATATCTGGAACTTACTTTGCAGTCAGATATGGTTCTAAATGTACAAGGAGGTTGGTACCAAAAGAAATACAGCAGCAGATATTCAAACCAAGTAATTTTAGCTCCTCCAGCTTTCTGATTATTTTCTAAAGTTAAATGTTACTTTAAAGGATGTTCACTTAGTGCTCTTTGATTTGTATTGTCTGATAAGTTACATAGGACGCTAATTCACAGAAATTATGTCCTGCACTTACTTTTTGGCTATAAACAAAATGCAAAGCTCAACACATGTTAATGGGGCTCCCATAAGAGAAAAAGAAACAACCAAGCAAAACTATGTAAAAGCCACAAAAGTAATTTGGTTTAATTAAATGAGGCCTAACATTTTTATTTCCCTGATGGATGCATTAACTGAATCAATAGGAATGTAAACACACTAAGGACAGAAGAGTACAAATCCAATCACAAAGTCTTTTCTTTTCTTTTCGGTATTGTAATGAACAACTACAAAACAGATCACCTGGTAGCACTTTCAATTAAAAATCCCAAAGACGTATTTCATGTAGATGTACAATGAAAGCAAATAGTAAATAAATAACTATTTACAAGTACAGGGTAAGTATCCCTGCCTGCTCCTGCTGGCCACACTGTTGCTGATACAGACCAGGATGCCATTGGCCTTCTTGGCCACCCAGGCACAGCTGTCTCATGTTCAGCTGCTGTCAACCCCCAGGCGCTTTTCCTCTGGGCAGCTTTACAGACACTCTGCCCCAGCCTGTGGTGCTGCCTGGGGTTGTTTCAACTGAAGTGTGGGACCTGCACTTCTCTCCCTGAAAGGCAATGCAACAAGAAGTTATCCCTCACTTATCCATCCATTCTCAGCCACTGTGAAAGCAAACGCAGCCTGGGATGAGAGGATGTTCTCCCTGTCTAGTTCACATGACAGTTTTGGCTGTCCCACAGGTAAAACTGCCACCCACCCACCTTCCATCCACCTCAGTGCGGGCTGGGTGCCTGCACCTTGAAAAGAATGAGCACAGCATTTAAAGAGTTTTACAGCTACTTCCAGTGCCCTAGAAGAGTGTCCAGTCACCAGTCTGAAGACCTTAACAGAAAAACTAAGGCACAGCAACTTCCTCCTTACCAAAGGAGGAATACTACGTGTTTTCTTGGAGGCAGAATAAAACTGTAATCTTATCCAGTGTTTATATCCATTGTGTCTACATGGACACCATGAAATAAGATCCTAAAAGTCATCCTGGCAGTTTTGTAAACAAATAAACTATAAGATTTTATCTGTTGAATAATTTTATCTGCTCAGGTGATAGATTTATTGTGTTAATATGAAACATGACTTTAAAAAATTGTGATTGCTTGTAATCTAGCCAGTCTTGATTGTATCAACATTTTGCTGTAAGGCAAAAATGTGACTCTGAAAAATATCCTGATCTTGTGCAATCTGGAACTTACATAGAAGAGATGTTATCAGAATGTATCCAAACATTAGTTAGAATTTAAAAAAGAAACCCAAAACAAAAACAAAAACAACAAACAAACAAACAACAAAAAACACACACACACACAAAAACCAAAACAAAACAAAAAAAACCAACCAAAAAACACCAAACCAAAAAGAGGGAGGGAGGAGGAGGGAGAGGGGGGAGAGAATGAGAGATCTGTATGACAACACTAAACTGTGTTTATCTTCTTCAAGGCATGGACTCTGGACCATTGCCTGACTTACAGGCTTAAAGAATATTGCTCAACATGAGATTGTGTTCTCTGCTGTGACTGAAGAATATGGTACACAAGCAGGTTTCCACTGGCATGCTCTTCCCCTACTTTGGGTCTTTTCCTGTGAAAACAATCTAATTAATATGCTAACTAAAAAAAAAATTACAGCCACCTGCAGACAGATTCCTTTGTGTTAAACATCTCTCTAACTCCACTTACTTCAGTATAGAGACTCAGTTTAATTCCGTGTAAGGTATTGAAACTTGCTCCTTAGATTAGAACAAAGGTCAAAAGGGGAGCCTGATGCAGCACCTATCATTAGAAATGTTCAACAGTCCCATAGGAAAATATCAAATTTTAAAACTTATGAAATCCTGGTAGATACGTGATGAAAAAAAAGAATTAAAATATCCAGGCTACACAATGTGAAAAAGAAAGGATGATCAGCCCATTTGTAAAACATTTTTTTTTAAAGATTCATCTAGGAACAATCGTATGGCTCAATATATCTGGTAAGTGTTATATTTTAGTCCATTTCCTTTGGAATGCTATCACCTCTGGTGCTACTTAGAGATCAAAAAATGAGTAAACAGGCTTTTAACCCATTTTTATTTAGTTTAAAATTTATTTAATGTAATTACATTTTTATTTTAGTTTAAAAATTGAGATTATGCAAATGCAAAGAACTTAGAAAAAGCAAAAGGTGAACTTGAGCAAAATGTTGGAGGGAACCATGTTTACCAGCAGATCTTTGAATTCTTTATGTACAGATTCCAAACCCCAACAACTTTTTTCACTGTGGTTGTCTAGCTAAGTCTGAGCACAAGTCCGTTGTACTGGTTTGCAAAAAGTCATCAAATTGCTCCAGTGACAGTATCTTGTGTGAATGCATGTACTGTAAAGAACTCACACAAAGCTGCCAAGTCTTTGATATAATTTGGCAGAATTCTTAGTCCATCGAAAGGTATTTTCTCCTTCTAAATTATTAGTTTGTGGTACCTACTTTAAACACATAATTAATATTACCTAATCATTTATTACAAGTAGTTTAAAGGTGGATTTCAAGAGGATGGGGCCAGAGTGTTCTCTCTGGTGCCCAGTGACAGCACAATGGTCAACAGTCACAAACTGGAATAAAGGAAGCTTCATCTGAATATGGGGTTAAACTTGTTTACTGTGGGAGTGGCAGAGGACTGGAACAGGCTGTGAGGAGAGATGGTGGAGTCTCCTTCCCTGGAGATTTTCAGAAACCATCTGGACGCAATCCTGTGCAACCTGCTCTAGGTGAACCTTCTTCAGCAGGGGAATTGGACAAGATGATCTCTAGAGTGACCTTCCATGCAAACCATGCCATGATTCTGTGAAATTAGAAGCAGCACGTTGCAGTTTTTGAGCCATTGCTGAACATTCCCCAAGGAAGCTGCTGTGGAAGGTGGTCTGGCCGGTTGGTGTAGCTCCTTCACACAGCCCTCTGCTCTGGCATGCTTGGAGACTGTTTGCTCTCTGGGGAGTTATTTGATCACGTTTTTTCTCAGTCTGTGTTTGTATTCTGCTCACAATGCTGCTGCCAGTGGATTGCAAACATCACTACCTTCGGCAGGCAAGAAAGTGGGGAGGATCATGAAAATGTGTTCATGTTTACAGCCAGAGAGACAGTATTCCCTGGGCTTTCTTCTGAGCTTGGCCTTTGCCCATTGCATCGGTGAATGAATACATCCTTCCCTTACCTGCAAGGAAAAACAAGCTGTCCTAGTCTTTTGTCAACTGCTTCTGACAGCTCCAGCTTTCCTCTTGACCTGTTTAGAGTAGCAAGGTCATCAGTCATCGTAGTAATCTGTGAGAATACATGGCTGGTTTGCAATTCATAGGCTTGATGTGGTGCAGATGCCAAAGCAAGTTTTCCTGCATGCATGCTCTCTGAAGGGTGCACCAGAGGTACGGGCTGGATGCTAATTTCTGTCTGGTCTCCTGTGGACTGTGCTGGGCTTCAGCCATGAAGGGTGGTGTGTGTGTGCTTTCAGACCGTGGTAGATGTTGGCTGGTATGTGGCCATGCTCTGTGGCAGGCAGTGTGGGCAGCTGCATGACACCAGTGTATCCCACAGCTCTAGCTCAGTGTGACCTCTTTGCAAGAGCCACAGGAGCCCTGGACATTAGCAGAGTGGTGACAGCTGTGTGTGGCAATACCTCTGTGTGCTCCTTCTCCGAAAGTCATTCACAAGTGTTGTGGTTTAACCCAGCAGGTAGCTTAGCACTACAGAGCTGTTCACTCACTGTCCCCATAGGGACGGGGAAAAGAACTGCAAAAAGCCAAAACTGGAAAAATTTGAGTATCTCCCATGGGTTGAGATAAAGACATTGTAATAGGACAGAAGAGGAAAGGCATAATTACAATAATTACAAAACAAAATAAAATCAGAATCACAGAATATTTTGAGTTAGAAGAGTCCCACAAGAATCATCGAAGTCCAGCTCTTAGCCCTACACAGGACAGTCCTGAAAATCACACCATGTGCCTGAGAGCATTGTCCAGAAACTTCTTGAATTCTGTCAGGCTGATGCTGTGACCACTTCCCTGCAGATCCTGTTCCAGTGCCCAGCCATCCTCTGGGTGAACAACCTTTTCCTGATACCCAACATGAACCTCTCCTGACTCAGCTTCAGGCCATTTCCTCAGGTCCTGTCACCACAGAGCAGAGATCAGTGTTTGCCCCTCCTCTTCCCCTCACAAGGAAGCTGTAACTGCAGTGAGATCTCTCCCCTCAGTCTCCTCCAGGCTGAACAGACCAAGTGACCTCAGCCACTCTTTGAATGGCTTCTCTCTCTAAGCCCTTCACCATCTTCTAGACAATTATCTTCAGATACAAAACAAGTCGAAGGACAGAAACATTTTTGGATTTCATTCAATTGCTTACTCAGTCAATTAAATTATTTTTTTTGCTATTGTTTATAAATGGAGGTGGGATTATCGACTCAAAGGGGAATAATAGGATCAATTTTTCTTTTTTGCTACTTATGAGAACAACAATAGTCTAAATCACCATCATGTATGGAACCTGAAATGTTTGGCATCTCCTGTTTTCTTAGTCTGTAGGTCTTTCTCTCTGTCAGTGTTTCCCACAGCGCCATCTCCCGTTTGCTCTTGTCTTAGTATTCGGTAATTTTTTCCCCCTCCACCTTCTCTCTTCCAATGTTGCTGTGTGTGGAAGGCAAAATGCTCTGTAGAGATCTTAGTGCTAGCTATCCTAGTCCTTTTCCTCTCACCTGGAAGGCAGGCTGGTTGTGCAAACAGTGCAGTGATGCAGAAATATTTAATTATGCAATTAATTGTGTAATTAATTGTGTAATTAATTGTGCAAACAATGTTATCAAATGCAAAGAGAGATAAGAATAGAAATCAAATGCAAACACATTGCATGAGTGTCGCCCTGTTTTCCCAAGTTTTTCATAGCCTTTTGATAAGACTACATTCTTGGAGTCAGAATCTACAGTTTTTATGTAAACAACTTTTGTTTTTGTAACTGCCGCTCTTTGTTTAGAATTCTTTCTGCTAGGAGGAGAAAGTTGATCGACTGTTGCTTTGACTAGGTGTGAGAGGTGGCCATTTCAGCCTCCAATCCATGGTCACTTTTGGAAATCTATAAATAACGAGGTCAGAAATAAAGCTGGCCCTTTTCTTACCTTCGATATCACACAGACTGCGTCTCTTTATTTCGTGTCCTAGTGACACACATGAGCAAACTGGAAAAGTCAATAGTAGAAATAAAAATAAGGTGGTATAAGTAAAAAAAGCATAAACATTAAAGGGAAATAACATCAGCAAAGATGCATAAAAGTGTTGAAAAAAAGTAAAAAAATGCAAATAAAGTAAAAAATAAACAACTGTGTCTAAGCAGGGGTAACTCTGATAGCGCAAACACTCTGTGCTGTTGAGAAAGCGCAGGTGACAACGTTCATGGTACCATAAAAGGAAGATAAAACTTAAGAAATGAACCAAAGGGTGAAAATCAAAACAACTTGTGTCAACACTATGAATAGTGACCACCACTGCACGTGACAACAGCCCATGAAATTGCTTCTGTGGAAAACTACTGCTCCAGTAAAGGCAGAGAGGTCTGAGGGTAAGGTACAAGGGCTGGAGAGTGGCACGCAGGCTGTGTGGCTAGGAGATGGTTGCTACAGCCTCCACAGCAGACAGTCTCAAATGACCTCTTGCTCAGGCAGCTCTGGCTACTAGGATGTGACAAAGGGTGGGAGACGTGTAGATGCTCCTGCTATGTAGAGAACAGGCAAGTACTGGAGTGAGTGCCTAAAGGAAAAATCAGGTAACCTAGATAGCCATCTGGAGGGGACACTCTTGCAACAGAGCAGGCATACAGCTGGTGAGATAGAAGAAGGGGGGTTGGCTAGGTGTCATATTGCTGGCATGATCCATCTCTTCAATACAAGAACACCCTGGAGATGCTGGGAGAATTTATAGCTAGTATCAAAACACTGCTTTTCTCTGCAGTGTTCTCCAGTGCAGCCATTTTCTTCCTCCTTCCTTCCAGCCACATTCTCCAACAGACTAGCAGAACATCTCTTGCCCCACCTCTTCCTCTGTTGAAGCACCTGCCTTGCTGAGTTCTAATTTGCACTGGCTTGCTCTCAATTTGTGGACCAAACAGATCTGGTGGACAGACAGAAGTCCACCCCAGCTTCTGCCCGGGGCACTTCCTGGCCTTCCCTCCTCCTCTGCTGCTGGACTGCAACACACTGTTGTGTAGGATTTCTTTAGTTCCAGCCTCTGCACATTCAAATCTTCAGTTTCAGGGAAATCAATCATATTTTGTCACTAATGAGAATCACATAAATTATCAACATGTAGCTTCTGAGTTTGGAGAGACATTGCCCCAAAAAAAAAAAGTCATTGTTCCAGGTCATGGCAGAGTGACGTATTTTCCCTGCTTTCAAATGCTGTCAAGGAGCAGAGGTAAATACTGGGTAAATTCACACAAATGATGACTATAGAAGTGGGCAAATTCTGTTGTCCAAATTCTGTTGTCCAAACTTTGTTTACTTGTTTCTGACTTTGATGCCACAGTAAGGAAGCCACAAAGCTCTGGCTAAATGTTAGGAAGCTTGTGCTTACTCTTCTCTTTCTTTCCTGTCCAAGAACAGACTGGCAATATTTTGTACTGTATTTTTTCTGTACTTTAATTCTAATTCCAGCTAGAATTTTAAAAATGCAGAAAAACTTAAAAATAAAAATACTTGGAAACAACCATGTGTTTTTATTTCTAAGGAAAAAGAAAAGTTATTTTTTGTGTTGGAAGGAAAGGTGAAGATTTAAGTCTCTACTTCATATCCTTGTCAAGACTTTGTATCCAGTCATTAGATTTAGTTCTTTGTAAAACTAGTTACTCATTTCAGTTTATTCAGTTTTATGACTACTATAATTTAACCGTAACAAGATACAAAACACAGATGGAATATCCTGTCTAAACAAAATATATTGGTATTTGTACTACGTTACAAAAAGTCCTTCTAATATAAATGCCTTGTTATTTCCACTCTGCTATGTTTGATTTTTCAGTGTTAAACTGTTTCTGTGATTCATTAATACCATGTCCAAAATATAGTCTAGCTAAAATATTTAGGTGCACTTTCATGATATATGTTAGTTTATATAGCCATATCTTGAACACAGGAATAGTAACCACTTAGTCTTGAGGAGTGTAAAGATCCAAGAGAAATTACCTACCATACCTGTAATTGGAGTTCTCTTAAAGGTCATAACCCTCTATAGATCCACACTTACCCTCCTTTCTCCTCTTGGGATTTGTAATACATTAGGCTTAGGATGGATTGTTTAGTTCTCTTTAGACCATAAAGAAACTGATGAAGAATAAGTCACATGGTGCTCCCTGTAAGGCTTGTATATAACTGAGCATTATATAAGTCAGTCTGACAGATGGCTAGAAATAAGCTTTCCAGTAACATGACTCAAATATTGCACTTAAAGCAATCATGATCTTCAAGTTATTTCAGTTGCATAAAAGTAATTCAATTTCCCTCTACTGTTACAGTATCTACAAAGCCCCCTCTTTTAAGAATATGAGAGTTGATTTGGCTAATGAACAATACCAATGTTTTATCAAACATCACACAAAGAAACCCAGATTTCTTTCCTTTTTTTTAATATACATAGAAGGATTGCAAAAAATCATCTTAGAAATTACGTTTCTTAACAATGACAATGATGCAAAACTATTTATCATCCCAGATGGGATTCTCGTGCTTTCTGTGCAAAAGATTGCTGCTTTATTTTACCTCTCCAATATTAACTAAAAGAATGTAAAGAGCTGGCTTGAAGTTATAGCTTTCAGTGTAGATGGCAGGTGCTGTATTACAACTCTGATTTCATCCTGAATAAACAAAAATACCCACTTTTTCACAAAGATTTTTCCCTCCCTTTGTTATACTTATTTCAGCATCACATAGTATTAAAATGCCTACATATAAAAGGTCACTCTTTTTCCTTTCAAAACATTTCTTTGTGGTTTATGTTCCCAGAGGTACACATAGAATCAACAATCGATAAGAGAACATCACATAAGACTTTGACTTACCTTTGAGGA
This sequence comes from Nicator chloris, assembly GCA_013400495.1. NCBI lineage: Eukaryota > Metazoa > Chordata > Aves > Passeriformes > Pycnonotidae > Nicator > Nicator chloris. The sequence continues at coordinate 23,335 of WAAE01021444.1, forward strand.
ATATCATTTAGGTCAACACATTTTATCAGGGAAAGACTTTTACAATCATTTTGGTTTTAATGAAATTTTCTAATCACTAGGTAGATTTTCCTTGAATAGTAATAATACAGCTCAGTTGTTCTGTTTGATGCATTTTAGCAGGAAAAAAAAAGCAGTGAAAGACTTCATTCTGAGCAATCCAGCCAGATTTTTATGAACTGACGCATTCCCTTTTTATAATTCTGAGCATTCCTGAACTGGATAGAGACTTGGTTTCCTAAAGGATAGCTTAGCAAATTTCCACTTCACTGTATAACCAGCAGAACACTAACAGAATCTTAACAGTGGTATCCTGCATTCTCTTACCATCTCTGAAATCTTGAATTTTGGTGGAAAAAGTAAAATTCGTAAGTTCTGCTATTTAAGTTCAAGTACATCTTTTAAGAATATTCTTCAAAGTTCAGGAAGGCTTTTTGTCGATGGTATTGTCCTAGGTTACAGTGT
>WAAE01021445.1:0-37877 GCA_013400495.1 Nicator chloris
GCTGCGGGGCTCTCCTGCCTCCCCGGGGGGTCTGGAGAGGGGAGGTGGCCTTGGAGTCACAGAGAGCAGAGGGACTGCTGCATCAGGAGCGTCCCTTGGGAGTGACACCCAGCAGTGACCTTTCACTGCCACTCAGCCCCTGCCCAGGCAGTGCCGATGGCAGGCAGAGCTTTGTTAGGACAGGTGGTGCCTGCAGTACTGGCCTGTGCCTCTCCCTGTGGGCTCAGCAAAAGGGTTTTCTCTGGCTCCATCCTTCTGTCTCCTCCCTTCCAGAGGCAAATCACAGGTGGCACTGAAAATCATAAAGAACGTTGGGAAATACCGAGAGGCCGCCAGGCTGGAAATCAACGTGCTGAAGAAAATCAAAGAGAAGGACAAGGAGAACAAGTTGTAAGTTCCCACATCCTTGCACACAAACAACACGGGGCTGAGGGTGTGGTGAGGGGGACTGGCCCTGTTCCTCTGCTGCCTTGGGGAATTGGGGAGCTCTCTCCAAAGGTGGCTGAGCAAAGTGGGAAGCATCTCCCTGGGTTGCTGTGCTCCTGAGCCAGCTGGTGTGGGGCTCTGCTCACCAGCCACTCCTGAAGTGGCCAGGAACACCAGAATGGCTGTCCTGGGCACCCCTGCAGGGTGGTCAACCAACCCTGCCTCTCTCCCTGCACAGCCTGTGCGTCCTGATGTCGGACTGGTTCAACTTCCACGGCCACATGTGCATTGCCTTTGAGCTGCTGGGCAAGAACACCTTCGAGTTCCTGAAGGAGAACAACTTCCAGCCCTACCCCCTGCCACAGATCCGGCACATGGCCTACCAGCTCTGCCACGCCCTGAGATGTGAGTGACCCCACAGGGCTGGGAGCAGCTGCCCTGGCACTGGGCTGGCCAGAGCTGTGCAGGAGCTTCTCTCTGGTTCTTAGAGTTGTTTTTTTTTTCCTCTCCCTCTGTGCAGTTCTACACGACAACCAGCTGACTCACACCGACCTCAAGCCAGAAAACATCCTGTTTGTCAACTCGGATTTTGACACTCTGTACAACGAGAACAAGGTGGGTTGTGTCCCAAGGAGCACTGGCTGCATCAGGAATAGGCTGCCTTTCCCTCCCTGCAGAAATCGGATCTTCCCTGCTCTCTCCAGGCCTTCAGAGCCTGTCAAGTGGGAACCAACCAGAAGTCAGGCCTCTTCTTCCTGCTGTGTCTTCCAAGAGCCTTAAGCCTGCCCAGAGTGTTCAGGGATTTTCCGTAATGCTGCTTTGGGATGTTCAGAGCTCAGAGTTCCACAGCTCCATCCCTGTGAGGAGGTGCAGGCCAGCACTCCAGGAGCAGCTCAGAGCTCCACAGCTCTGTCCCTGTGAAGAGGTGCAGCCCAGCACTCCTGGGGCAGCTCAGAGCTCCACAGCTCTGTCCCTGTGAAGAGGTGCAGCCCAGCACTCTGGGAGCCGCTCGGCGCTCCACCGCTGCATCCCTGTGAGGAGGTGCAGGCCAGCACTCCAGGAGCAGCTCAGAGCTCCACAACTACGTCCCTGTGAGGAGGTGCAGCCCAGCCCTCGGGGAGCAGCTCAGAGCTCCACAACTACGTCCCTGTGAGGAGGTGCAGCCCAGCCCTCGGGGAGCAGCTCAGAGCTCCACAACTACGTCCCTGTGAGGAGGTGCAGCCCAGCACTCCTGGGGCTCCTCTCCCAGCCTGGCCCTGTGCTTTGCCTGCAGAGCTGCGAGCAGAAATCCATCCGGAACACGAGCATCCGCGTGGCCGACTTCGGCAGCGCCACCTTCGACCACGAGCACCACACCACCATCGTGGCCACCCGGCACTACCGGCCCCCAGAAGTGATTCTGGGTGAGAACTGCACATTTTGGGGAGTCTCGGGGTGGGGCACAGGGGAGCAGCAGCCCCTGGATGATGCTGGCTGGAGGAAAACGGTCCTGGGCGCACTCCAGCTCTTGGGTGGATAATTTCAAGCTCTGAGTGGAATCCCTGCAGTTCCAACAAGGAGAAATGTGGTGGGGTTTGTTGGAAGCACGGAGTTAATTTGGTTTTGTTTGCAGAGCTGGGCTGGGCACAGCCATGTGATGTCTGGAGCACCGGCTGCATTCTGTTCGAGTACTACCGTGGCTTCACGCTCTTCCAGGTAGGATTCTTGTTCCCTGAGAACCCTTCGTGTCCAGAGGGGCTCAGAATTAGATGAAGGGGAGGGAAACACACATCAGGCACTGAAACTGAGAAGCTGAGTGTGAACATGAGCCCTGGAGAAAGGGCTGGTTTGAGGAGTGCCGTGCTGGAAGGACAGAGTTTGGATCATTTCTGTCTTTAGGTTATTTCTATTCCCTGAAGAAAGGGATAAGCAAAACAGGAAAAGTTGGATAGGACCTGGTGGAATCCTTTCTCCCCTGTCCCTGCAGAGGTGCCAAACCTTTTGTAAGTTCCCCAAGCTCTGCCTAACCCACCACTGCTCTGCTCCTTTGCAGACCCATGAGAACCGTGAGCATCTCGTCATGATGGAAAAAATCCTGGGGCCACTCCCATCTCACATGGTCCACAAAACTCGGTAAGAGCCCAGTCCTGAGCTCAGCCCAGGCACCATCACCTGGACGGGAGGGAGAGACCCTGCCTGATCCCCACCTTCCCTGTGCAGGAAGCAAAAATACTTCCACAACGGCAACCTGGTGTGGGATGAGAACACTTCTGATGGCAGATACGTCCAGGAGAACTGCAAGCCCCTGCGAGTACGTGCTGCTCCCTCGCCTGGGTCAGGGTGTGGGGCTCAGGGATGGGAATTCCCATTGTGACTGCTTGGTAGGGAGCCCCAGCTCTCATCTGCAGTGATCCTGGTCTGGCTAGGGCAGGATGGAGATTAGGGAAGGGAGGGGAATGCTGTATTTGGGGTGGGAGGCAGCCCTGGCCCAGGGTTCCTCAGTTGCTGTGGGTATCAGGGTAGTGGGGGATGCTGTATTTGCGATGGGAGGCTGTATTTGCGATGGGAAGCAGCTCCAGGGGATGCTGCATTTGGGATGGGAGGCAGCCCTGGGGATGCTGCATTTGGGATGGGAGGCTGTATTTGGGATGGGAGGCAGCCCTTGAGGAGGCTGCATTTGGGCGGGGGGGCCACCTTGTCCGCGTGCCCTGGCTGAGTGTCCGTGTCCCTTTCAGACGTACATGCTGCACGACTCGCTGGAGCACGCGCAGCTCTTTGACCTGATGAGGAGGATGCTGGAATTCGACCCCTCGCGGCGGATCACGTTCTCGGAGGCGCTGCTGCACCCCTTCTTCGCCGGGCTCTCGGCAGAGGAGCGGATGCTGTGCGGGCGCGGCGCCAGCCGGGACCTGAGCAGATGACGGCCGGGACCTGAGCAGACGACGGCCGGGACCCCTCGGGACGGATCCCTCGGGACGGAGCCCGCTGGCCTCTGCAGCTCGGCCCTGCTCTCCTCCCCGAGTCCACAGGGGCTGGGGCACTGCCACAAGGACCCTGGGGAGGGGAGGGGGAAGGAAAGCTCCATTGGAAAGCACAGATTTGTCTATTTATATGTTGTAAAGTTAAAATAAAGTGTTTCTTATTGTTTGATACTTCCCTGGTAGGCGGGTGTAGGGTTGCATTGGCCCAGCTGTGCCTCTTCTGCAACGAAGAGGGTGAAAAATCACCTGGAATCAGTGAGGGGGAGTGGCCCCGTGTCTGCCCCGGCAGCAGGAAGGTTCTAGAAGGTGAGCAGACAAATGAACAGCTGCACACAATAGCACACATGAAGAGTTGCACTTTATTTCAGGGCATTGTTCCCTGCAGTGGCAGGAATTGGTCGTTACAAACATCAGGTCACAAATGGGGTCACCAAGCAGTGCCACAGTGCAGTGATGGTCACCTGTCACCACAGCGGCACCCAGGGGCCGCTCCTGTGCTGCTGGGGCAGGTGGGGGTAGGAACTATCCCAGACACAGCTACAGCAGTGCTCCGTTCTCTGGCACCGAGGGGGACGGCCACGAGAACACCCAGAGCCCATCCTGGGTCTCTGAGTGCTCCAGAAGAGCTGATACCTCACATTCCTGGGGTGTGAAGCCAAGAAACATCGACCTGTGAGGGGAAGTACAGCCAAAACCCAAATGGAGCAGGCAGTGAGCACAGCCCCAGTGAGCAGAGCCCCACTGCCTGCTGCGCCCTGAACCCTGCACGGATTTGGGGTCAGGAATCCCGTTCCCTACACCAGGGCCTGAACCCTCCTGTTGTGCAACACCGTTCAATTTCTAGTTCGATGTGGGGAACCATTTCCTGGCTGACAACAACCAGGGTCTCAGTGCTTCCCAGAGCTCCATCCCTGCAAAAACACCATCACCTGCTCCGGGGCCTTCCAGGCAGGGCAGCTGCAACCCTGGACTAGCCCTGCCCCGCTCCGTGTGTACAAGCTACATACAGTTCAACAGCCAAACCCAGAAAGGGCAGGGAAAACCTGCAGAACGCAGAGATTGAAACAGCAAGTCTCCTACTGAGTGTCTTGAGCAAAGAGAGTGAAAATAAGGGGACTAAAGCTAACACTGACTACAGCAACAACCTTTTTAACCCGCTGCTGCTCCTGGGTAAAGATCCGAGGAAACAGCCGAAAAAAAGCAAAAGGCAGGGGGAAACCTTGCGTTTGTGTTGTGAAGAACCGGCACACTGCTGTCCTGTCCCGGTCAGAACCACAGCCTGGTCGGTGCCGCCGCAGCTGGGGCCGAACCGTGGGGCACACTCGGCCCTGTGCCCAGGAGGGAGGGCAGAGCCCAGCACTGCCGGCTGTCCCCGAGCAGCTGAGGGGAACCAGGGCTGCAGCCAGCCAGGGCACAGCCCCTGGTCCTGCTGAGGTAGATATGGCAACGTGCAGGGGGACAGACCTCGGCGCTCAGCAGCCTCCTGGGCCCCTCCCAGTGCTCTGCACTCCCAGGCTAGACCCAGTAACTGCTTCTTTCCAAGCAGGGAAGGCTCTTCCCTCCTTCTTTGATAGCCTTTGTTCTAATAGAGGAAAGGAAAGCTGAATGCCTGACTAAAGCCCCAGCTCGGGGCACAAGCAGGTCCATGGGGCTGCTGAGTGGGACTGGACCCACACTGGCCTGGTCCCTGTGCTTCAGCCTCCCCCGGGATCTGGCTCCCCTGGACAGAGGCAGCACCTGGAGCTGTCCCCGGTGCCAGAGCAGGGCTGTGCGAGGTGTAGGAGCCTGCAGGAGCCCTGGGGATGGGGGAAGTGTGAGAGGAGCAGCAGAGCTCCCAGCACTGCCCACAGCCCCAGCTCCTCCCGAGGAACGGCTCAGCCCAACAGCACCTCCTGCAGCTCGGCCCGGGGGCACACGGAGCCAGCACGGTGGGTGCCCAAGCTGATTGCCAAAGCCAGCTAGCTGGTGCTTCCTCAGCTCGGCCCTGCTCCAGGCAACGCACCCAGGCCAACAAAAGGAACGCAGGAAAGGATAATCCAACGTTTCTGGCCAGGCACGGGACAGCAGTCCAACACCAGAGCAGACTTCTGATGGAAATCCCACCCAGGATCTCTGCCACAGCCCTCCAGGAGCACAGCAGCTCCCAGCACGCCCTCTCATGCCAGCAAACAGGAGCCAAGCCCCTCCTCAGGCCCAGACACAGGCCCACCCCACAGACAGGTTTTGATTCCAAAGGGAATGGACAGACCTGTGAGCTACTTCCCAAACCATACCAAATGTAGCAGGGATGCTGGAAGGACAGGGGAGCTTACCCCAAACATCACCTGCACCACAAACCACCCAACAACCCCAGAGCAACCCTGCCCTGCCCCACTGCCCCGGCCCTGGAGCAGCCACTCGCTGGGCCAGCACGGAGAAAGAACAAAAGGAAACAATCCCAAACCCCACGAGGATCCTGGAAAAGTTCTCTTCCATACCAGGCCTCCACCCCACAGAGCTGGGCTTCGGCCACGAAGCCAACAAAGAAAAGCCAACAGTACATAAGCAATAAGGCCTAGCTGAGGAAGGACATCAGTGTTCCCAGAGCATGTGTGAGCCTCTGGCTCCTGACACAAGCTTTCCAAACAGAGAACCCTCTCCGTGAGGGGCCGGAGGGGCCGGGAAGGAGAGGGAGCTACAACTGCCTTCCAGAACACAAAACAGGGACGGGGCAGTCAAAAACAACAGAGAACCAAACGAGATTGTCCCTCGACACAAGGGATTTCTACACAATCAAGGGGTGCTGTTCCCACCAGGATGTCCTTGCTGGGACTATCCAACCAGAAGGACCAGAAACGCATCTCAGAGCTCCAAACCACCCTTATTTGTACCACGTGCCAGCCAGGGCTGGGCAGCAGCAGCGGACAGACACCGTGGTCCTGCACGTTTCTTCATCCCACGGCACGAGAGAACGAAAACGGCTTCGCAGGAGCAATTCGCTTCCTCCTCTTCCTCCTCCTTTTTTTTTTTGTTTGTCGTTTTTTCTTTTTTGTTTCATTTTACGATTATTCCGTTTTTTTTTCTTTTTTAAACACGCAGCGTTTCTTCCGCAAGGCGAACCCTCCGGAACTTCACATCCTTTTTTTAAGGCGTCACCAGAGCCGACCAGCCGGGAGCCAGCGCACAGCTCGGTTTCCACAGAGCTCCTCCTCTCTCCCTTCAGAGCCGGGGCAGGGGGGGCTGCAGGGGCTCTAGGTGGAGTGCAGGGGGATGACGAATTTGCAGCCGAAGGGCGAGTGGTAGTTGATGCCCACCTCCTGGAAGACCTTCTGGGGAATGCCAATGTCACAGAGGTAGACGCGGCCCGCGCGCTCGCCCAGCGGCAGCGGCAGCCCCAGGGCCAGCGACCACTTGGCGTCGATGCCCAGCTCCATCTCGCTCATGGGGGGGTCTATGCTCAGCACGGGGGCCCGGTTCTGGTTGGCCCAGTCCACCACTGCTTTGTACCAAGGCTGGTCTCGCAGAAAGGCGTTCTCGTGACAATCCAGGCAGTTGATCACTAAGTCGACCGGCGTGTCTGGGAGGTCTGGAAGAAACGCAGAGAGAACCAGCTGCACCACCAGCAGATTTGGGGTTTGGCCTCCACCCTCAGTGCACAGCCTGGCCTGACCTGCTGTTACTGCATCCTTCTCCCACACAGAGCCACACTGAGCAGCTCTTCAGCGCCCTGGGGACACCCCCAGCCTCATGCAGTGACCAGCTCGTGAGCAGCCCCAGCGCCGCGGAGCTCACCAGTCCAGGCAGCCCAGGGGAGGAGCAGTGGGGCTCTGTGTCCATCACAAAGCACCATTTTCTATTCCCCAAGGCTGGTTTTTGGAACACACCAACTGTGCTGCACTGCTGCCTGCCCCACCCAGCTCTGTCACTCTCACCTGCTGCATTTCCCTCACCTGATGGATCATTAAATCCTTGGTGCAAAATTATGGAATGGTTTGGGTTGGAAGGGACATTAAAACTCATCTCATCCCACCCCCTGCCATGGGCACGGATGCTTTCCACTGGCCCAAGCTGCTCCAAGCCTTGTCCAACTGCCAGGGATCCAGGGGCAGCCACAGCTTCTCCAGGTAACCTGTTCCAACCTTTTACAGTGTTTTATAATATGGAAGTAGCTCTGCCAGCACAGCACTGCCCTAACTCCCAGCTTTGTTTCTTCCCAGAAGTTCAAATGCAGCTTGGAAAACGACTGGTGAAGTGCCAAGCAGAAGGCAGCACTCTCCCAGGAGCTGTTTATTCTAGGGAATACCGAGAGGGGAATCCTGACAGCTGCTGGAAGTGGCTCAGCAGAGCTGGCTCCTGCTTGGCAGCAGCAGCTGGACGCTCACTCCCTCCCAGCTCCAACACGCTGAACAAGGCAGCCCCTTATCCCACCAGAACAGCTCCATACGGCGGCTCTTCCGGATTTGTTGCCACCAGAAACATCTGTGGCAGCACAAGAGCTCCTCTGTCAGGCTCGCAGTGCCTGCTGTCCCTGCAGCCCCTGGGCAGCCACCCAGGCACGGCAGTGCCACTAGATGGTGCCAGGGCAGCGGGCAGCCCTCCTCCCCGGAGAAGCCGGCGCTGCTCGGCCACTCACCTTTGACGCTGGACACCTGCTGGCCTTGTGTCTTGCTGAAAAGGTTCAGCTCGTTGGTGATGGACTCCAGCATCTTGACGAAGTTGGGGAGGAAGAGGATGACGTGGACGTCGTGGTTGGAGAGGTGGCGGCCGCAGCTGATGCCCTGGGCCCCCTTCACGTGGGGGCCGCAGAGCAGCGCCACCGTGGGCCGCTGGTGCACGTTCTTGGGGTTCAGTCTGAAACACAGGCACAGAAAGGGACTGTGAGTAAACCCCAAAGTTAACCTTCTTCCTGCAGGAGGAAAAAAAAAAAAAAATCAGTAAGATGCAAATTGCCAGGTGTTCTGCAAATCTGCCGTCGCTCTCAAGAAGCAACCCACATCCTTTTGTGGTGCTGATGCTGCTCCGCCTGCAGGTTCAGAGAATCTCAGACTTGTTTGCGTGGAAAGGACCCTAAAGGTCATCCCTGTGGGCAGGCACACCTTCCACCAGCCCAGGTTGCTCCAAGTTCTGTCAACCTGGCTTTGGATGCTCCCAGGGATGGGGGAGCCACAGCTGCTCTGGGCAACCTGTGCCAGGGCCTCAGCACCTTCACAGGGAAGAATTTCTTCCACACATTTAACCTAAGTTTCCCCTCTTTAAGTTCCTGAGGAAGAGTCCCTCTCTGGTTTCCTTCCAGATGCTTGAAGGTTGCTCCTGCCTTCTCTTCCCCTTCCCTTCAGGACTTCCCTGTACCCACAGCTGAGAGCACAAGGTCCCAAGGATTGCAGAAGAAAGCTAAAACTTCGAGGTGAGTTTCCCTGTCAGAGGAGTCACAATTGAAAAACAAAAATGATCTCTAGTCCCTAAGCTTCATCAGCTGCACGATAAAGTTGATTTGGCCTGGAAGCCATCAGGGCTTGCAGCAGGAATTTCAGCTGCCTGTGTGTCACCACTTAGGGCTCTCCATCGAGTGATCAGCTCCTGCTAAAGCGCTCCTGAACGAGCAGATGGAGACTGAAGGGTTACCTTTCATTTTGAGAGCAAATAATCTGGAGCAGCCATCAACAGCACAAAGATACAGGTGCAGCTGCTGCCCACACCAACAGCCACGGAAGCGGAGGCAGGGAGCAGAGCTCTGCAGCACTCAGCAAAAGGCACCGAGTGCACTCCAAACCTGCTGCAGAGGGCCCTCCCAAAGAGCAGGATGGGCTCAGGTGAGCTGCAGATGCCTGAAAAGCTGAGTTAGCCCTGCAAAAATCCATGCAGCGCTCTTCTCATGGGCTGCCTTCTGCTTTCAGTGACACTGTGAAATCGTAATGTGCCAAAGCAGCAAAGGGAAGGTTCATTTCTGTGCAGAAGGGAGCTCATCGCAAATTCTGCCCTGGCTCCATCCACCTCAGGCTGCTCAGTTCCCTGAACAACTTTCTCCCAGTAGGAGGGAAGGAAACTCTCAGCTCTGCTTCGTCTGTGAGCCAAGAGCCAAAAGGAAGCCCCTTGGCAGCAGTGAGCTGAGAGGGCCCTGTCAGCCCCCTCCCTGCCCCCAGAGGCACCAGCTGTACCTGTTGGGCCCCCCCAGGAGGCTCAGGGCCATCTGGCTGGCACACACCCCTGTCATCTCCAGCCTCCTCTCCAGGGTCAGCCCGTGCTTCTCGGCCACCGCCAGCAGCTTCTTGTGCAGCTCGTAGGACACGCTGGGCACCACCAGCCCCGAGTCTGAAACAGGCACAAACGGGGACAGTCACACACCTGGCAGCAGTGGCACTGAAAAGGCTCCTTAACTGTTCACCCACCTTCCCTCCCAGGCCAACAAATGAGTCCAAATTACTCTCAGTGAAGCAGGGACAGCTAAACACAACTGCTGGCTTAAAATAACACTTCCACTGAAGCTCTGCGGGAAATTTTAGTAACACGAGGGCTGAGAAGGCCTTTGGGACTTACAGATGGAATATTAAGGTTTTTCTTAATGCTCTCCAGGCCAACAGTGCTTTAACCCACCAGCAAGTGCTCCTGAGCACTGTGAAAGTCAGAAGAGCAGTTGTGAAGTGCCAAAAAAAGCCTGGATGTTTTATGCTTCCTGATGCTGCTCCCCAAAATCCCACAGATCACAGCAAAACAAGCCGTCCCACATTTGCTGGTAGGTGCTCCCATGCCAGAAGGGCTGCTCCAGACACAACAGCTGGATCACAGCACACAGAAGCAGCAGGGAAATGCTCAAAGAACAAACTCTGCAGAAGAACACCTCCCAGGTGTTTTGGAGAGCCTGGGCTAGCGAGCTGGGAAATGCTCCAGCATTTTGGATCAAGACAAAAGAAACAAGAGAGGTTTTGTGAAGTGCTGAGAACTGCCCAGCCTGGCCTTGGACATTTCCAGGGATCCAGGGGCAGCCACAGCTTCTCTGGACAACCTGTGCCATCCCCCTATGGGATGGCCACGGAGCTGGAGCACGGCTGCAGCAGGAGAAGCTCTCAGCTCCTTCTCTTCCCAGGAATCCCAGCTGAGCCCAGCAGCCAGCTCTCACTCTGAGACAGGCAGAGGAGGAGTCAGGCACCACGGAGCAAAAAGGTCAAGGATTAAAAGCAGTGCCTGCTACAGGAAACATCAGGTCAAAAAGTGCGAACTCAGTCCCTCCATCAGCATCTCTCCTCTCAGCTTCCCCAGTGCTCAGCAGCCCTGGGTCACCCTCACGCTCCCCCTGGCCCCTCTGCCTCCAAACTGGGGGTGACAGTGGCCCCCTGGGTGCCCCTGGCAGCCCATCTGGGCTGGGGCTGCCTGTGCTGCTGGGAAAGAGCCATGGGAATGTGACAGGGCTGGTGGAAACGCTCCGAGGGGCACAGGCAGCGCTCGGGCATCCGCCCCGGGAGGAAACCCAGCCACTCCTCGTGGGCCTGGGCTCCTCTGCAGACAGCAAACGCAACGAGAACCGCTTCTCACAACCAAGGGCCACGTGAAAATGAGAAGAGCAGCGTGGATTTGAGCTGGGAGGAATCATTTGCACCGCTGTGTTTCCCCAGGATGCCCCAGTCACCAACCACCGAGCCAAGCTCTGGCAGGAACGGGAGGTTTTGCACATCCTGGGGTTTTCACCGTCAGCCCAGAGGTGTCCCTGCAGGGGGACAGCAAAATGCAGCAGGGCAGACCCTGCTGAGTCCTCCTGGACTTCACTCCTGGCCTAAGCAGCCAGGCCTTTGCAGACAGAGAGGGCCCAATGCGTCCCAACACTTGGCCCGATGAGGTCACCTCCGCTCCCAGGCTGCAGGGCCAGGCCAGCAGCCACGTTATCAGCCGTGCCAGAGCACTGATAAGAGCCGGAGCACCGCAGTCCCAGCAGGAATAACCGCGGGGCTGTCCCGGCAGCCACGCCCTGCCCCGTGTCACGCACCGGCCCCGCGCCCCAGTCACGCAAACCCCACTCTGCCACGCTGCCACTCACTGCTCTGCCACTGCTCCTTGCTTTTCAAGCTTCAGGGAAGATTTGGAATGAGTGACCCGAGGTCGGGATCTCTCCCAGCATCATCTGCCCACCCCAAAAAAGGGAGCTCCCACAGTCTGCTTTTGTTCCATCTGAACCACCATGAATCCCCTGCTTAAATTTTGCACCAATTCCCTAACTAGAAGGACAAAGCAGAAAATCTACACTCTGTATGCACCTAATTTAGCACAGATCTTCTCTGTCCCCTCCACATCCTTCCCTCAACCAGCAGCTTTAGGAAAACTGCATTTACCACGGGCTGGCTGCCACCAGTGGGTTAATCTGAGGGGGTTACTGGGAGGCAGTGATGAACTGGCATTTAGCACGCCAGCCTGTCCTAATTGCTCCCTCTCAGGAGCAGGCTGAAATGCCAGGAGAACTTCCCTTCTTTGCCCTCACGCAAGGTCCAGCCAGTCAGACTGGCTCATCAAAAGCAGGCCCAGGGAGTTAAATAAACTCTGGCAGAGGGCAATCAAGGAGGTGACGTGTAAACCCACAAACAATAACACCACTGCCACAAAACTGAAGCCCTGCCAACTTTAATTATGTTTGGGTTGGACGGGGCATCTTTATTGTTTGCTAATGAAGGCAATAAAATAAATTAGCCCAGGCCTTTTAATACTAAATACATGTATTTTACAGCAGCCTGGAAAAAAAAACAACCCACAAAGCAGATATAGACTGAGCAGTTTTGTGACACTCAGAGTGACATTGGGTGGATAAAAACATCCTATGCCAGTAGAAGAGCTGAGTTAACTCTCAGAAGTTAAAGAACTATGAGTTTTTCACCAAACAAGCCCTGTAATGCTGCTGGGATGCCCAAATGTTTCCCAAGCTTGCAGTGGCAGGGAAGAAGGAGAGGGTTGATGCTAGAGGAACTCAGGTGTTGGGTCCCATCTTTTCCCTTGGCTATTTCAGCGGCTCTCTAGTTGTAGTTCTCTGCTTAAAGAAATCCAGGCAAGCCTCAGCAATGGATCAGATAGAACCACACTCAGCATCTCCTGCAAGCTGTCCTGACATCATCAACTCTTTCCTTTGGCAGTGAATAATCCCAGGTCCCAATTCCGGGTCCGGAGCCTCACAGTGTGACAGTCTCATTGGTCTGGAGCTCTTGTCCACAGCAGGCACACAGGACATTCCCTGCTGCCTTCTGCTGGTGGTAAAGCTGGAACCACCTGCCTGCAGACTCATCAAAACACATTCACTGCCCCTCAAACAACACAACCTTAAGGGCTGCTTTTGTTACTCATCGTTGTTTTTAATTACAGCAGATCCCGCCGGAGTTCTGGCTGACCCTCCAGTGTCAGCCTCTCCCAGCATCAGTGCACAATTCCCTCCAGCTGAGCAAAAAAAAACTGCCAGAGGGACAAAGGCACTCTGCCCCAGGCCCACTCTGTTTGCTCCTGAAGCAAACTGCATTTGCACTCTGCTCAAAGCAGCCCAGAACGCTTCACACGTTCAATATTCACATCCAGCCCTGGAAGAGCTGAAAGAGGAGAAAAGCCAGTCAAGGACAGGGCACTCCAAAGGAAAAGCCACACTGTAGGCATCACCCTCACAGAGCACAGCCAGCCTCGCTTCTGAGCTCTGGCACAAAGCTCTGCCTGCTCCTGTTTTCTGCCACCACCTCCTCACTGTGAAGAAAAAGGGTTGTTTGAAGAACAGGCCCTCCTGCAAACTCCTCCGAGCTCCAACACTCCGGCACAACGTCGGCTTTGCTGAAGGACCCGCTCCCAAAACACAGAGATGTTCAAACACAGGAGCTTCAGTGCCAACAGGAGGAACAGAGACAGACCTGAGCCAACACACATTTAAATTCTCTGGAAGCAGAAAAAGGCAGCTCACACCTCATGCAAGGATCAGCCTTTCCAGGGAAAGGCTGGAAAATATTTTACTGGGAAATGCAACTGTTTATGGCAAAAACTATAAACAGTTTTTGCTACAAACAGTTGCATTTCCCAGTAAATAAAGGACAGAGCAGCAGCAGCCAGCCCAAACCAGTGAAGACTAATGATGTATTTAGGAAGGATTCACTTAGCTCAGCCACAATCACCTGGTAAGTTCTGTTAGCTCCAGGTTTTCACTTTTGGTTGGAACAGATTCCCATCTTCTTCATTCCCTGCTCACTCGTAAAACACAGGGTTGTTTTAGAAGTGTTTTACTTGACAGCCAACCAGCTCTCAGAAAAGCATCCCAGTGGACTGAAGTGTTTATCCTACACACACCAAGATATTTCAGTCAGCAATAAAATCCCAGGCTGGAAGTCCTGCAGATGAGTCTTTTGGGGAACTCAAAAGACTGACTCAAAACTGACATCAGCAGTTTGGTTTTCCAGCAGTTTTTGACATGAGCAGCTCTGCACCATCCTGGTTGCTCCCCACCTCCATGCATAAAAGAAGCAGGCAGAGATGCAGAGACAGGGATCCCACAGTGCCAAGAGCTGGGTATGAACTCCCTGCCAATCTGCAGCATCAGTTTTGTGCTGTTGCAGCAGACAGAGAATCACTGTCTCAGTCAGGGCTCTATTAACACAATCATCTCTCAGATTGGCCCAGGGTAAAAAAAAAAACAACACAGGAGAAAGAAGTGCTTTGTCATAACTAGGAAGTGCTTTTTGCAAGGAGAGCTTCCCTTAGGAAACCAGAAAAAACTCTGCAGGGAGAATCCTGCCACAGACACATCCAAAACCAAGGCTTTTGGAGCTCTTGGCACTCATTTAATCATACCAGCTGCTCTTTGAGCCATTGAGAGGCAGGCTGCCTATAGCTCAGCATCCTCCTTCCAGCTGCTAAACAAAGGGACTGGGAGTGCAGCAAACAGGATTGAGTTTCCAGCCCTGAATCTACTGCTGCTCGTTGCATGGCAGTTTTCCTCCCAGGAATTCTGCTGCTAGAATCCCCTATCAGCCATCCTGCTCAGATTGGCTGCCAACAGTGGCTTAGCTTTTGTTTCAGACTAGACATCCACCGAGACCCTGTCTCCTCTCAAACAAGCCAGCTGGAAGATGCATTGACAAGTAGGAACTCTGAAAAAACCCACAAGATAGACAGGAAATCACGCAGAAAATGAAGAGGTGCTTATTCACACAGCACACGGGTAATCGGTGTGGCTTCTTCCACACATAGATGCTGAAAGCTTGGGAAGGTTTAAAAAGCAAGAGGTTAAATTAAGCAGAAAAAAAAAGCCCTTAACACTGAACTCTCACTGCTGCCTCAGGAAGTCTTGAAATCGTGGAAGACAAAGCAGTGGGGGAAAGTCTCACTGCACGTTTCTTTCACTTTTCCTCGAGGATCCTTGAAAACACAACGCTGAGGATCCTTGAAAACACAACGCTGCTACAACCCACTGTGTTTTCCTCTCACCCGAGAGCAGAAAGGAACAATGGGAAGAGGAATGACAGAAATGGAGAACTAGGACACTGTTATACACCAGAACCATGAAAAAAAAAAGACTTTCCAAAACTGAGAAGCAGCAAATCATTACAAATCCATCCGCTTCCTCCCCTGAAGCATTTCACACCCCAGATGGAATCTCCAGGCAGAGGATGAATGACAGCCCAAGGAGCTGCTCACACTTCTGCTCAGGTCACCAGAATATCAGTTGGTTTGAGTCCCTGTGAGAGGAGCTGACATCTGATTTTATTCTAATGTGGAAAGGAAACGCTCCCGGAATGCCAAATTTCCTTCACTCCTACATTTTACAAGTGCTTAAAATCAAAGGCAAGACATCCCAAGGAGACTAAAGTTACCTGGAATTTGGAGCTAAATATGCCATACGTTCTTTTTATGTGAACCATATTTAAACCCATGCAGAAATGGAGAGCTACGACCCAAGGAGCGCCAGAAGCACAGGAAACCTGAAACCATAACAGCACAAATCCTGAGCCCATCCCTCTCTGGAGTCCACGTGGGCTCAGCAGGCTACTGAAATCAAGGCAAGGATTCAAACACCTCTTACTCAGTTCCCAGCTGGAGCAACACTTACCTTGCTGCCCTCTCTGAGTATTTATCTCAGAAACACTTCAAAGAAAGGCTGTGTGTGGACGCACAAACCCAACCTCACGTGAACAACGCCCTTGCTTGGACCACACTGACCCCTTGGAGCAAAAATCCACCGCGTGTGCCCCCAGAAGCAGCAGTTTGGGTCCTTAGCAGGAAGGGAGGGGGCCATACCCGTGCAGAATTCCTTGTTAGGGTTGTGGGGTACCACGATCCTCCTGTAGACGATGGGCTCCGACTCCAGGATGTTCTCGTCGTGCCGGTAGCGGGCGGGTTTCTCGCTGGGGGTGCCTCGGGAGCGGGTGCCGCTCCTCCTCTCGTAAGTCTCGATCTCTTCAAACACAGCTGCCTTGTCGAAAAGGGCCAGGTTGCCCTCGAAGTCGAAATCCGTGTCGGGGATTTCGTCGATGTCGTCCCCGAAGCACTCGTCGTCCTTGCTCTTCATCTGCCCGTTCTTCAGGCCGCTCTTCTTCGGCGTCACCTGGTTGGGGTGGCGGCTGCTGGATGACCCTAAGCCAGAAAAAAAGCAAGTTGAGAGCGTGTCCTAAAAGGGAAAAAGGCACTTTCTCAGCACATTTTGTGGGAGAGGGGAGCTCCTGCTTACAGTCCCCCCACTCAAGGGATACTCGCCCTGGAGCTCATCCCTGGCTTTGCCCACACTCGGCTGAGCCAGCGGAAAATGGAACAGGAGCATCAGCAGAGAGACTTTCAGGGACTTCCCACCTGTTAGAAAAACAGGCTTGCCCACAGTAGCAAAAGAGGTGTTTCTCCAGGTTTTATTTAATCCAAGAGTCACACCAGTGGCAAGGTTATCAGCTGTGGCCTAGGAGTTTTCCTCCTGTCCTGAGCCCATGTTCAGGCAGGTGTGTGACCCAAGCCCTTCTTTGGAATTCCCCTAAATTCCAGAAACTACTGTAGGTGTTTTCTTCCATATTAATGATCTTGAAGAGAGAACTTCAAACCCTGAATATAAAGGATCTCTTTTTCCTCAACCTTGATGTAATTTCTGTGATATGGCACACAGTCCATTGCCTCATTCCTGTTTCGATCTCCTCCTTATCCATTACCTTGTATTTTGGAATACACTTCTTTCCAATCACAAGTCATTGGGAAAGCCCAAGTTCTCTGGAGTGAGACTGATGAGAGTCTCCTGCTTAGGGCTGGAGATAAGAACTGATGCAAATATACAATTACGAGGTCAGCATATCCTTTACTTGCTCATTTCTTCCTTTGTTCTTCAGGTCCAGACAACATCATTCTGTTTGTCATTGCCAGTGTTACATTTGCAATTACTAGAAAATATTTCAGGCCAATTCCTGCAGTCACAGGAATCACCTAGAGTGTCCAACAGATGGAGTAAGTTATCAAGCCAGACTGCTTGCTCTACCAAACCATTTCCTGTTGTTTAAGATAATCCCCTTTGTGAGGGATTTATACAAATGAGTTTGAGAGAATCCATTCGATAACACAGAAACAAAGAATTCCAAGCCATCCGAGGAGACTTTCAAACATCCCAAAAGATTTGCAACAGGCACAAACTCCAGGAGCACCCTTCAAGTCACCTGTCCCCTTACAAGTCCAGTTTCAGCACGTGTAACTCCAGTCATGCTGAAATGTGACTTGCTGAGGATGTGTACCTGGTTTTTTTCCCAGTCAGAGATGCATTGTCTCAGCAAGGATTTATTCCAGCCACTGTGGGGCTTGGTTTTTCTGGGGAACTGGTTAATAACTAACCTGAAAGCTTTCCCAGTCCCCACAGCAAGATCCCAAATCTGCCAAGGCTTTGCAGAATAACCATTCCCCACTAACAAAAAAACCCCAAACACTCTTCTCGAATGAGAAGGGACTATGATAATGCACCTTTTGTCTTGGTAGGACAGACAGCAGAATTCCAGCACTGTGTTGACAAAACAGGATTTAGCAGAGAGGAAAGTGTAAGGCTTCCCAGGAGGGAGAATTTCAGTAGGCACACTGCAATCACTCATTTATGTGCATGGTTTTGAAAGCTTTTTGGTAACAATTTCCACTCTGCCCCAGATAAAGGGCTCCCAAACCAAAGGTGACACAAAGCTGGACAGGATTTGGTTTGGAACCAAACTGCCACTGCTGAGGGAATCACAGCCACAGCCGCTGCTCTGAAGGAGGAAGATGAGGAATGCAAACACAACAGGCCTGAGTTCTCCCAACATTCAGGAATTGCAGCTCAAGCAGAAGCCAAGGGACTCTCAGATGGACAAGCAGGAGCCTGCACTGCCACAAAGGCAAACCCAGCCTGCTCCTTGTGTCCATGTCAAGAGTTTGGCCAGCTCAGGCTGTTCCTGTCCCACTCCTTGCCAGACTTCTCTGCAAACAGCTCCACACTCCCCTCAGCTGCCCTGACACTCAGAGTGTGTGTCCAGTGGGACAGGAGCAGCTGATGGGAGCATGGGATGCAGATGGAATAAAGAGCTGCACCAGAAAAGCTGGAGAACTGCAAAGCTCCCTGCAGCCACAAAGAATGGGAGCCAGGAGCTCCAAAAGGTGGTGGGCAGCTCCCTAATCCATCCTGAGGGGTGCCAGCTCTGCAGTGCTGCTGACCCACACAGCTCTGCCCTGACTGCCCCACAGCCCCCTAACAGAAGTCACACAGAACATGGCACAGGCCTCCAACGAGCTGGGAGCAAAGTCAGGAGTTGTTCCTCTTCAAGCATCACCTTCTAGACAGGAAAAAATGACAGCTGGTTCTGCTCAGGGAAAAGAAAAGAGCCAAAAAAAGGGTAAGGGGAGGACGGCAAAGTCAGGCTGTAGAAGTGCAGCTCTCCTGTTCCAGCTGCTTTTGGATCACAGCTTCCAGTGCTTCTGCCCCGCATGAGGAGAGCAGCTCCACTCCGAACTGGCAGCCCTGTGCCACACAGAAAAGCACCTCCCTCTCAAGATAAACAACCCTTCCCAGGCTTTTTTTTGTTTCTAAGGAATAACAACCCTTTCATGTACAGCACAGAAGCAAACAAAGTCTCCAGCAAGCTGGCTGCTTTCCTGAGAGATCCCTGTGGGAGGGTTTGCTGCCAGCCCTGGCACGACGAGCCCAGTGCCAGCACGGCAGCGGAGCCATTGTTGGGAAACCTGTGCTGGTGTTTGTTGTTTATTGATTCCTGTCCCACCAGTGCTCCAAAGGCAATTCTGGCCCTGACTTGGCACGCTACAGGCCAACAAGAGTTCAACCTTCAGCTGTAGGACCTGAGTTCTGGATGACACCTCAGCCCATTCTTCTCTGGACTCCTGCACCCACCACCTGCACAAAGGCAGGCTCAACTCCATTCCCCCTCCAAAACCCACACATCACTCTCCCTACTCTCCAAATACACACATTTTACAGGGTAAGACATCCCTTCTCTACCTCCTGTATTCCAAAATGAACCCAAGCTAACAATCTACACCCAACACCTCGCTCAACCTGCCTCAAAGCCTGAAAAAGTGACCTGCTGTGCTCACGTAAACCTAGCGTGAGTTGTTTGTGGGCTGAAGCACTCTCTGCTCACCCCAAATCTATCAGACATCCTGGAAGGGATGAAAATAACCCAGCTGTTAGTGGGGGAGAAACACTTCCAGAGGTCTGGGAATTTCTCCCCGAAAACACAGCCTTGCACCTGTTTAACTGGCCAGGCCCACCTTGGTTTCTTTCTTTTCCAAGGGGGGGGGAAAATTAAATCATGGAATTATGCTGCATGCATACTGAGGTTTCAACAGTTAAGGCATGGAAATATGCAGGACATACACAGACATTTCAGGAATTGGATTATGAGGGTCTGGAAAGGATGATAGCTCAGGGGGCTTTGAGGGAAAAAAAAAGTGAACAAAGCCAGCTTTGGCCCAATTTTGAAGATTTTATCAAGAGAAATAGAAATAACGGGGGTGTGACTTTGGGATGCTCTGATTGTATCTTACATCACCCTCATTAATTTGTATTTTTAACAACACAGCCAAAACCCATTAGTAATTAAAAACGGGGTGATGCTGTAATAGGTTATGGGTATGGAAGCCTTAAATAGAAAAGCTTGGGGAGATTTAAAAAGCAAGAGGTTAAATTAAGCAGAAAAAAAGCCCTTAACACTGAACTCTCACTGCTGCCTCAGGAAGTCTTAAAATCGTGGAAGACAAAGCAGTGGGGGAAAGTCTCACTGCACGTTTCTTTCACTTTTCCTCGAGGATCCTTGAAAACACAACGCTGAGCTGCTACAACCCACTGTGTTTTCCTCTCACCCGAGGATAATACTGCAGTTTGTTTGCAGCTCCTCTTAGAGGAAAAGGCTGGAAGCTGGGCAATCTTCAAACAGGAAAGATAGCAAAATGAGGAAATCTTTGGAACTGGCATTAGACATTTTCTACATAGACAGAATGACAGAATCACTCAGATGAAGAAACCTTTAAAATCATCGAGTCCAACCCATGCCCTAACACCACCTCAACCAGACCATGGCACCAAGTGCCACATCCAATCTTTTTTTAAACACATCCAGGGATGCTGACTCCACCACCTCTCCAGGCAGACAAATCCAGTACATTATCACTCTTTCAGTAAAAAAACTTCTTCCTAACATCTAACCAAAATTTAAGACCTCTCGTTCTGTCAGTCGTTGCCTGGAAAAGAGACCAACCCCCACCTGACTACAATCACCTTTCAGGTGGGGTCAGAAATGTATTCCATTTCAAAACAACCCACAGCAGAGTTTGGTGGAAAAGAGAAGATGCTGGAGCCGCCCAGCTCCAGGATCCCCCCACACTCACAGGAATTGTGCCTCCGACGGAAGCCTTTGGACTGGCTCAGCGTTTCCATGTGTCGATCCATGTAGCTCTTGGAGCACTGCTGCTGTGGGGAGATGACAATGTCCTGGCTCTTCATGTCTGTCCTCCTGGGGATGTTCTGCGGGGCGCTGCTGGACGTGGGCTTCTTCAGCAGCTTGGCGCCGTTCTGGCTGGGCCCCACCTGGCAGCCCACGCCCGGCATGGCCGTGTCCATCTGCTGCGAGTCCCCGCATTGCCTGCCGTCCCCCGGGCCCGGGATCTCCAGGATCTTCAGCTCAGTGATGTCACCTGCCCTGAAAACAGCACGAGAACGTCAGGAATTTAGCAGGCAGGAAAAAAAAAACAACAACTCCTGAGGAAAAACATCGTCGTGCAATGGGATTGTTCTGATGCCGTTATCGACAGAAACGAGGGAATAACAGGATTTTAATGCTCAAACATACAGGGCATTTCCACAGACATCAAAGTGTTCAACTGAAATGGCAAATCTTCAAAATAACCACTTCAGTAGTCCTGCACTGCACCTGGATTTTGTTTGAAAGGTTCTGTAGCTGAAATAGGAATCA
This sequence comes from Nicator chloris, assembly GCA_013400495.1. Lineage (NCBI taxonomy): Eukaryota > Metazoa > Chordata > Aves > Passeriformes > Pycnonotidae > Nicator > Nicator chloris. The sequence goes on from WAAE01021445.1 coordinate 20,777, forward strand.
GTCAAGCAAAAAAATGGAAGCAACTGGCCCAGACCTTTGCAGAAATCTGCATTAATTTAACAGTTTCTAGCTAATTAATTGCTCTCAGCCTTGAGGCTACTATTACTTTTAATCCATTCCTGCAGAAAGCTACCCTCAGATTAGTGCAGTTCATGCTCAGACAAGGACAATACTTCCCATTTCCAAACGAAAAAAAAAAGGATAAAGAAAACTAATCTAGCACTGGGCACAAGCCAAAAGAAAACAAAGGAGTGATTATAAAGACCTCCATCTGCACTGGCTGCAAGAAATACATCAGGAATTAGGCTCTTCTAGTTTTAACTCAGCATTTGTCCAAGTGGGATATGAGAGCAGAGAGACTTCCACATATCCCCTGGCAGGATGTGGCTGTTGTCTTCCCCCAGTGTCTCTCTTCAAAATCCAAGGAAAAAAAAAAATTAAGAGTATTGACTTTGTGGAGTCAATGTTATTGAAAAATGAGTGACTCAGAGCCTTAACTACAACATTCCAGGGAAGAGGAAAATGTGCAGTGAGGAGTGACTCCTATTTATATTTTTTAAGCACAGTGTTACCAGGAACTGGTGGGAAAGAACTGCTGAGGGCAAAGCTTTAAAAAAGCACATCAGCTCCCCCTGCTACAACAGAACAGAATATAAATAATTTTTAAAATTTTACAATAAAATATAAATATACATTTGTATACAAACATGGCCTGACCCCCAAATAACCTCGGGGCCTGAGCTACCCCACTCCAACTCCAGGATCCGAGCCAGGAATTAATCTCCTGCACACCAACTAACACAAACACCAGAGGCACTCAGCAGCAGCAAGGACATTCAGGGCGAAGAGGTCACATCTGAGGGAAAAAACCCACCCAAGGCAGCGGGGGAAAGGCAGGCACTAACCTGAAGGTGACTTCTGGCACGAGGCATTTGACGCCGTTGTGGAAGGGCCGTGTCAGGGAGATGGTCTGGCTGACCTGATCCACAGCAGACACCCTGCCCTGGTAGACTCCCAAGCTCTCTCCACAGTTAATTGACACGATGCTGCCCAGCCAGTCCGTGGCCATGGTTCTGGCACAGAGCTGCTGTGAAGAGCACAGGCCTGGCTGGAACAAGATGCACAAAGCGACAACCTGAATCAGCATCAGCGCACCCACAGCCCTGGCGCCCTCCCAGGCGTCGGCCCCGGCGGCTCCTCTCTCCTTTGTGGGGAGGAAATGACATCCCAACGATCCCAGCCAGAGTGTAAATCCCTGGATGGGGCTTTGCCTTCCCCACTGTAGGGCAGATCTTGGTTTGACTGGCTGAATTCAAGGCTGATGCTTCCAAGAGAAATATTTCATGTTTCGTCCTGCCTGTGGATATTCTCCTGTTGCCTTTTTCCCAACCTGGGAATGAAACTCGAGATAATTTTAGTAAGGAGGTAATATAAGAGTGGATCTTTATTGGAAGGCCTTCAGGGGCTTCTGTGAACATCTTCCTTTTATCACCTCCTTACTAAATTGATCTCGAGTTTCATTTCCATGCTGGGAAAAAGGCAACACTCCCTGTGATTTCAAACTGGGAATTTATCTTCATTTCCCTCGTTTAAAGTTTTGGCAGATGGACACTGGGGCAGAACTGTGAATATTCAGGACTGATCTCTGCATGTGCAAATGAAAACCAAAATCTTTAAGGGAACAAAGATACAGGGCGGGAGGGAAACCCTAACCAACAGAGAAACATAGAAGGGGGAGAAAATCCCCAAAAACTGGAATCCAGGACAAAAGCTCTGCAGAGGTAGCATTAGCATTGCTGCCACAATTAGATAAATGAATTAAAAACCAGTTGCTGTCCTTCCCAGCACTCGAGTTCTGCCAGAACCAGGGAGGAAAAACTCCAATTTGTTTAGACAGATGTTTCCAACACTCCTGGAAGCAGCTAAAGAGCTCCTTTGATCCGAGATTTCCCAGTGACAGGCTCACGAGCATCTCGGGGAAGGAGAGACATGACAAGCTCCTAAATGTATAGATTTGCCTTTCATGCTGCAATCAAAGAGGGAGAATGTTTGATATTTACTGTGAGCAGCACAAAGAAACACGGGAGACAGCCCAGGGAGAGGAACATCCATGTATAAATCCCACTTCTGGAAGAGGCAGCTGGATTCTCTGCAAGCTGAGCCTCTTGGAAAAAGAGGCAAGGAGAAAAAAAAAGCCTGGATGAGGGAAAAAAAAAAAATCTCACTTCCCCCAACTTTCACAGGCCTGAAAACAAGGGATGCTTCAAAGGGAAGAAAACACTAAATTTGTTCATGAAGCCATAAATTCCTCAGGAGCAGCCTTCTCTCCTTCCTGTGGCTGTGTGTTTATATTAACCCACGATGACAATGTCTGCATTCCAAGGAGATGGCTGATAAAAAGCACTCTCAAAACACAGATAACACATCCCTGGGTACCCACAGGAAAACTAGAACTTCATTCCATTTCCTGTTTTCTCTTTAATCTCCCTTAGGAAATACAGGAAAGAGCTCAGCGCACATCATCACCTTACATGGATCCTTTCTAAAAACAAGAGCCTCCTTTCAGAAAAAAAAAAACCAAACCAAAAACAAAAAACCAACCAATAAATCGATATTTGGCTGCAAATATAAATTAAACTATCCTGGGGTTGGATTGGGTGGGGGCTGTGTCCCTGTAGGAAAACACAGGGGATCCCAAAGGTGAACAGAGGGATCCCAAATATTGAAAATATTGTAAAATGCAAAGATGTGGACCTACCACAGGTAAACACAGGGGCCCCACAACGTATAAAGGGGGATCCCTCATGGATAAACACAGGGAAGCCTCCATGGATAAACACAGGGATCCCCTTCCATGGATAAACACAGGGATCCCCTTCCATGGATAAACACAGGGATCCCCTCACGGATAAACACAGGGATCCCCTTCCATGGGTAAACACAGGGATCCCCTTCCATGGGTAAACACAGGGATCCCCTTCCATGGGTAAACACAGGGATCCCCTTCCATGGGTAAACACAGGGATCCCCTTCCATGGGTAAACACAGGGATCCCCTTCCATGGGTAAACACAGGGATCCCCTTCCATGGGTAAACACAGGGATCCCCTTCCATGGGTAAACACAGGGATCCCCTTCCATGGGTAAACACAGGGATCCCCTTCCATGGGTAAACACAGGGATCCCCTTCCATGGGTAAACACAGGGATCCCCTTCCATGGGTAAACACAGGGATCCCCTTCCATGGGTAAACACAGGGATCCCCTTCCATGGGTAAACACAGGGATCCCCTTCCATGGGTAAACACAGGGATCCCCTTCCATGGGTAAACACAGGGATCCCCTTCCATGGGTAAACACAGGGATCCCCTTCCATGGGTAAACACAGGGATCCCCTTCCATGGGTAAACACAGGGATCCCCTTCCATGGGTAAACACAGGGATCCCCTTCCATGGGTAAACACAGGGATCCCCTTCCATGGGTAAACACAGGGATCCCCTTCCATGGGTAAACACAGGGATCCCCTTCCATGGATAAACACAGGGATCTCCTCATGGATAAATATATAAACATAGATTCCCCCACGGATAAACACCGAGATCCCCCTCATCATGCATAAACACAGGGAACACCCCATGGATAAACACAAGGAACCCCTCATGGATAAACACAGGGATCGCCTCATGGATAAACAAAGGGAAACTCGCCCATGGATAAACACAGGGATCCCCTCATGGATAAACACAGAAAACCCCATGTACACACAGGGCACCCCAAAACACAAGACCCCCCCTATAAACAAACACAACTCCCTCATAGATAAACACAGGGCATGTCTATAGGGCATGGCCATAGGCACACACAGGGCCCCCCATAGGTAAACACAGGCCCCTCATCTGTAACCGCAGGGCCCCTATGTAAACACAGGCCCCCCCATAAGCAAATACGGCCCCCCACAGGTAAGCACGAGGAACCCATAGTTTAACACAGCCGCCCCACAGGCCTCCCCACTCCGTGCCGCCCCCGGCCCCACCTCCCCACCGCGGCCCGTTCAGGCCGGGCAGGGCCTGGCGCGGCGACCGCGCCTCACGGGAGTCCAGGAGAGCCCCAGGCCCCTGGGAAGGCACCATGCCAGACCATCCCGCCCCCTCCGAACCCCCGGGCCGTGTCCATCCTTCCCGCCGTGCCCCTCACCCGCCGCCGCCGCCGCTCCCGCCTCACCGCGGCCCCACCGCCTCGGCGACGCTCGGCGTGACGCCACTTCCGGCCCCGCCCCTCGCGCGCGGCGCTCCGGCCGCCGGTGGGACCATAGAGACGGCGTGGGAGCCGCGCAGTGCGCATGCGCAGTGCCTGCGGCTGGAACCCTCCGGCGGCTGCCACACCTGTGTCACACACCGGTGTCACACCTGTCACCTCTGTCCCTCCATCCCTCCAGCACACCATCCCCTCCATCATCTCTGTCATACCTCTGTCACCTCTGTTACACCTCCATCCTCTCCATCCCTTCATCCCTTCATCCTTTCCATCATCTCCATGCCTCCATCTCTTCCATCATCTCCATCCCTCCATACCTCCATCCCTCTATCCCTTCTATCATCTGCATCACACCACCCCTTCCACATCATTTCCATCATATCTCTGTCACCTCTGTCACGCCTCCATCACGCCTCCATCACCTGTGTCACCTGTTCATCCCTTCCATTCCCTTCATCCCCTCCATCATGTCCACCACCTTCATTCCCTCCATCATATCCCCATCCCCTCTGTCACCTTTCTACCCCCTCCATTCCCACCATCAGCTCCACCCTCTTCATTCCCTCCTCCCATCTCAAGGCTGCTCTGCTCCCCGGTGGCTTTCCATGCCACGACACCAAAATTAACAATAACTCTGTGCTCTGGTGGGGCTGGGAACCTTGGAGAGTTGATCCCTGCAGGGAGGACACTTAGGGATGAACGGATCCCAACTTTCCATAGAGCTCCTTGTTGTTTCCGTGGGAATTTAATGTTTATTCCACTTTTTGTTTGCTTTTTTGAGGGAAATTGTGCAAAGCTTCAGATGTAATGGTGCTCTGAGATGGGGGTGAAACACCCCCATGGAAGGCTCCCTGAAAGGCTGGGTTTCATCTATTGATTCCATTTTTTCAGGGATAGAAAGCTACCCCCGATTTTTACTGAAGCCCCGAACTGATCCAAAACTTGGCATCACCTTTCGGCCCGTCCCAGCTGAGACTTCACACAGGAGAAGACCAGAATCAGCTCCCCTTGGGACGAAATCTTCCCCCAGTGCCACTGGAGTCACAGCCCACTCATTTCCCACCAGAAAAACCCTCATCCAACACATCAACTCAGAATTTAAGGATGATAGAGAGGCATAGGGTGTTTTTCCCCAAAAAAACAATTCATTTCCGAGTGGAATAAGATCAGAAAGAGACTTAAGAAATGTTCATGTAAGTATTTATTGGGTTAGAAATGTGGTGTGGTTTCCATCCCAGCACACGGCTGCATTCCAAACAGGCACAAACAGGCAGGAATTGCTGCTCCATTTGCCATGAGGCTTTACCTTCCCACTGCCTAAAGCTGAATGCAGCACGAGGCACCTCCTGCAATCCTGAAACCCTTGCTCATTAACCCGGATATAGAAATCTATTGCTTGATAAAGAAAAAAAGCCCTGATATTAAAAAAGGCAGCAAATACAGAGTTAGTCTGAAAGCCAGGAGTGTCCTACTGTTCCCTGTCCCTTTTTCCCAGCCCTTTAAGATTTTCCAGGAGGCTCCATGGTAGGGATTGATTCAAAATCTCCATTTGTGAGCGGCACTGCTGGTGGATGATTTTTATTTTTTGTTTTTTAACCAGTAGGAACACTCAGGAATTCACTCCATGAGTTTACATTCAAGGAATTCGGGTGTGTGGGAGCACCCAGGACGGGTCCCCTCGAGGTGGGCGCTGCTGCAGCCTCCAGAGGCTTTCTGAAGCAGCGGGAAGCACCCGTTCCCAGTGGCACAAGCAGTTGGAAAAGAGGATTTCAGCCTGTGGGATATGGCTGGGCAGGACCCTCCGAGAGGAACCTTCAGGGTTATTTCTATTTGGACAGAGGGAGCTGCCCATGGCAGGCGGAGGACATCCCACCCTCGAGCATCCCCCTCCCCACCGCAGGCTGGATCTCCCCGAGAGACCTCAGGGGAGCATCCGCGCGGGAAGGAGGGACGGAGCCGGCTCCAGGGGTTGGGAAGAGCCCCACAAAGCCCAGCTGCCATTGCCAGGAGAGGAACCATCCTCCAGCGAAGCAGCGCGGCGAGGAGCTGTGCCTCGGCAAAAAAACCAGGCCGAGCTCCCGGGGCCGCTCCCTCCAGCGGCTCACGGAGAGCTCCTGGCGGGAAAACGCTGCCGGATCTGGAAGGCCTCGCACTTCTTGTACTTCATGGTCAGTCCGTACTGGGGGGTGACGTCCACGTGCTCGCCAGGCCGCAGGCTGAAGTGCAGCTGCTGCAGCAGCGTGGTGAGGAAGAGGAAGATCTCCCAGCGGCCGATGGCCTCCCCGATGCAGCGCCGCTTGCCCAGCCCGAAGGCCAGCACCTTCTCGCTCTCCGCCCGGCTCAGCTCGCCCGCGGCCGTCAGGAACCGCTCCGGCTTGAAGGCTGAGGGCTCCTTCCAAAGGGTCCTGGCACAGGGAGGGGACACTCCTGAGAGGGCGGTTTGGTCGCAGAACGGTTTGGGGACATAAAAGCTTGTCCGGTGCCACCCTCCTGCCGTGGCCAGGGACGCCTTCTACCATCCCGAGTTGCTCCAGGTTCTGTCCAGCCTGGCCTTGGACACTTCCAGGGATGCAGGGGCAGCCACAGCTGCTCTGGGAAGCCTGTGCCAGGGCCTGCCCACCCTCACAGGGAAGATCTCTTCCCACTATCCCATCCATCCCTGCCCTCTGGCAGTGGGAAGCCATTCCCTGTGTCCTGTCCCTCCATCCCTTGTCCCAAGGCCCTCTCCAGCTCTCCTGGAGATCCCCAGATCCCAGCTCTAGAGCAGAGGGGCATTGTGACAATTTTGAGTCCCTGCAGTGGGGTCAGTGACCAAAACCCATCCTTGCAGAGAGGAGCTTTGCATCTGTCTCACTCCACCATCCAAAACTGCCCTTGGCAAGCTCTGTGCCTGATCTGAAACATCAACTCCGTGTCAGACCCCATCAGCTCAGCCCGTTGAAACCTCTGTGTTTGGCCAGGCAGACACCGGAGATGGATTTAATTCCATCCCTTTAATTCCAGCAGCCAGAGAACCTGCAGCTTCAGCACTGGGATCAGCCAGCAGCCCTTCGAACAGGAAAAATGGGGACCAGGAGGTTTTCCCTTTTTGAATCCTCTCAGCAGAACGTCCCAGCCTGTTCCAGCACAGCTGCTGGGAGGTGCCAGGTGGGATTTAACAGTGTCTCAGCTGGGAATTTCTGCTGGGATACATGGAATCCTCTCTGCCCTAAGGACAGCATTCCCATTCCATGCCCATGCAGGAGCAGGAGGTATATCGGAAGGTTTCCGGCCTCTTGGGGTATTTGGATACAAACATCTTGAGCTTTGATCCAAAATGCCCCATCTGGAAACCCCTCCTGTATCAAACTCCCCACTGGAATGTCTCTGCTGGGAAGCAGTGGAGGGACAGGATGGGGCTCTGGTTTCCATTCCCAAAGCTGATTATCAGCAATCACAACACAAGCCCACCGAGTGTAACATCACCACATTTTTCTCCCTTAAAAAGGGAACCCAGCAACTCCCATTGAGCACACCCAGAGCTGCCAGCTCGGATCACAGGATCTGCTTGGCAGCAGGATTGGCCGACTCCTGATCATCCAGCAGCCTGAGCTTCCACATAAATTAGGTAATCCCTGGTGCTGGGGAGCTGCTGAACCAGGGACCAAGTCAAGCTGGAGCAGCTCCACGCCCAGGAGAGCCAATGCTGGGCTCAGCATCAAACCCACACCATTTTTGGTCCAATCTGCCTTTCTGTGCACGATCCAGCCATTTTCTGGCATGAGGATCGGCGTGATCTGAACACCAAGAGAAGCCATGGCAGCCCAGATGAGCAGGGGGGCTTTGGAATACTCACTCATCGTGGTTCACTTGCCACTGGTTGACGAACACGCAGCGATCCTTTGGGATGTAGTAGCCGTTCAGCACCGTGGCTTTTGTCGTGCTGAAGGAAACACGGGTGGAAAGGGAAGTTAGAGGAGACCCCCAGCTCCTGACAAGGCAGAGCCCAGCGAGTCTTGCAGGGGTTTCATCTTCAAAGCCCTATTTGTGCCCTTAGGACTGGCTAGGGAATACTCCAGATTGTATTCAGGAGATTTAATAGTCTTGGTTACACTTTCCTCCAGCAGAAAAATTCCAGTTTCATTTTGCTGACGGTTCCAGAGGAGTTGTGATGTGGTTCCTCCCAAGGCAGGAAGAAATATCAACCCAGGGGCGTTCTGCCAGCAAAGGTTTGTGGGGTGAAACCACCCTCAAAACAAAGTATTCAACCCCAGAAGGGCAACAAGGTGGAATCTCTCCCCCTCACAGGGATCAATTCCCTGCCGAAATGGCACCTCCCAGAAAACCACTCCAAAAAAAAACCCCAAATAAGGCGGCAGCCGCTCCAGCCCGTACCTGTGTGGGATGGTGAAGGGCACGAAGGAGGAATGCCTGAACATCTCCAGGATAAAGGCTTCCGTGTAGGGCAGCGTGCCCCGGTCCGACAGCCGCGGCCGCCTCTCCCGCCCGATGGTCTGGTCTGGGGAGGTGGACAGTGGGCAGGGGGTCAGGATCAGGGCTGACCAGAGAGCTTTGGCCCCAGAGGAATGTGGTTCGTGGACTCACCGAGCTCTTCCTGGATCCTCTTCTGGACGTCGGGGTACAAAGCAACGTACATGAGGCTCCAGGACAGGGCGGTTGCCACAGTGTCAAAGCCTGGATGGGCGTGGAAAAGGCGTTTAGTTACTACAAGAGGACAGGTGAGTGGGTGTCTCAGATTCCACTGCTCTGGATGTTTGTTCCCCCATCAGCTGCCACCAAAAAAGCTCTGGTTGCCGCTCAGGAGGGCTCCCAACAGCAGCTCCACGCACTCAAACGTGGCCAGTGTGTCCACCCAGCAGCTCCATGTCCCCACCCAGCCTCCAGCTTTGGGATTTGTCCCAAAGATGGAATGGTGCTCTCAGAAACATTCCCACCTGCCCCAAAGAGGTCGTTGACGATGTGGATGATCTTCTCGTTGGAGAGCTGGCCGTGAGCATCCTCCCCGGCGCTCTTCTCCTGGCAGTGCTCGATCAGCGAGTCCGTGATGTCCCGGATGTGCTCCTGCGGAAGAGCCGGTGGCTCAGGGACACCACGGACACACAGGGATGGGGAAACCTGCCCCAAATAGCGTTGGCTTGGGGGGGGAAGGGTATAACAGCAGCTCAGAGGTCTCCAAGGGGTTTACAGGGCGAGGCAGGGGGACACTTGCAGGCATCTCCACCCACATCCAAGAGCATCCAAGCCCTTACCTTATGAAAGCTGCTGTAATGCTCCTGCACGTTTTTCTGCACGAACACGCTGAAGCGCCTGTTGACATCCTTGAAGAGCTCCAGGGTGCGGCTGGGGAGGTACCGGAGCACGGGGATGAAGTCGGCGGGGTGGCCGCCTGCAGCCACCTCGCCAAATTCGTTGCCCAGGTTCACCAGGCTGAGCAGCTCCTGGTCCTCGTGCTCGTAGCGCTTGCCGAAGCACATGGCACAGATGACGTTGGCCACGGACACCACCAGGTACCGGTAGGGCTCAAACCTCTTCTCCTCCTCCATCAGCTGCAGGAACTTGGTGACCAGGTACTCGGCCTCCTTGGAGACGTGCTCCTCCAGCAGGCAGCTGGACGACGACGTGGGGCTGGGGGCCACGGAGAAGCTCTTCAGGGCGCTCTGCGCCAGCTTCCTGAGCGCCTTCCACACCTCCCCGGAGTCGGGGCTGAACGCCAGGCTCTGCCCGTCGGAGATGTAGCGGAAGCTGTAGAGGTCGGGGCGGCCCATGAAGTCCTCTCCTTGCTTGACCAGGGCTTGCCTGATGGTGTCCAGCCCGCTGAGCACCAGCACGGGCCGCGTGCCGATGCGCACCTCCAGCACGTCCCCGTAGCGCCGGCTCAGCCGCGTCAGCGCCAGGTGCGCGTCCTTGCGCAGCTCCAGCACGTTCCCCAGCAGGGGATAGCCCCGCGGGCCCGGCGGCCTCCGCAGCCCCGCGGGCACGGGCCGCTGCAGCCACTGCAGCAGCACCAACACCAGGCAGAAGGCGGCGGCCACCAGCAGCACCTCGGTGGCCGACACCGCGCCGGGGCTCCCCACCAGCCACATCGCAGCCTTCAGCATCGCTGCCGGCACGGAGCAGCCCTGCAGGAGCGAGGGGAAGAGCCGCCGTCAGCGGGGGCCGAGTGCTGCGGGTGCTGCTGACACTGCGACAGGGAGCGACAGCCCTGAGCCGGCTCAGGGGACGGAGCTGCCCCCGCAGCACTGGGGCTTTCCAGCGGCACGAGCTGCAGACCTGTGGAGGCTCCACACACACCCACCCATCCCTTAAGGGGGACCTCAACCCGTCAGAGGCTTTGCAACGCCCATTTCCCCGCAGTAGAGCCTTAGACTGGCGTTCAGAACCCTCAGGAATAACCTAAAGGCATGTTAGGAGCTGGGGCTTGTCTCTAGGCTGAGACACTTGGAGCAGTGACAGCGCAGGACAGGACAGGAGCAGAGCTGGGCTTCACTTCTGATCTGCACTTTAGGAAACTTCTCGCACTAAAAAGCAGGGGTTTTGCTAGCCAGGAGTGCAAGGAAGAAGTCCCCCAACTTTTTCTCTACATGCCAGGGAAGGAAAGGTGCTCTCTGAACCAAAGGAACTTTCTCTTCTCCTCAAAGTCTTTTCCAGAGCGCTTGGCTAGGGGAGAACTGATCCTGATTTGAGTCACCGAGCCACCACTCACCAGCTCAACACAGCAGTGCCAGGAATCGTCCCAAAGATCGATGGCTTTGAAAAGTAACCCTGGCTGCAGCGGGGACCAGCGGGATGAGTGCACCCCGCTCCCAGCTCTGTCAGAAACCACGGCATCATAGAGTCCCCGAGTTGGAAGGACTCCGAAGGATCATCGGACGAAATCATTCCGAAAACCCCGAGCAGGGCTGGGAGGAGGTTGGCTCTCAAATCCCCCCTCCCCTTGAGTTTGGCAGGGTGCCACAGCCCCCCACAGGACACCCGCGGGGGGAGGTTCTGAGGGGCTGTGGGGACCTTTCACCGCAGCGGGTGCAGCCCAGCTGGGACCCCTTCCCAGCCCTCGGCAGCGGAAAGACCCGGGAGGGTCCACCAAATAACCACCTTCCAACAGGTGGGGAAGGATGCTGCTGCGGTCGGAAAGGAAGGCCAGCCCACGGCGGGGCTGTCCATCACCCGGGGGTGCTGGAAGTGCCCCCCGGCCCCCGTCCATGGCGGTGCGGGCTCGCCGGTACTCACCTCGGCGGGAGCGGCGCGGAGCGGCGGGAGGGGCCCGATCCCGCGGCAGGTGCCCGCTCCCCGCCGCTCCCGCTTTATATGCATGGCCCCGCGCTCTGATTGGCCCGGCCGCCTCCCGTCACGTGACCCGCAACTCCCCGAGAATTCCCCGGACCCCCCCACACCCCCCCAACGCCCGGGCCCCCCTTCCCCGGGGCTCCCCCCACGCGAGGGGTGCGGGACCCCCGCTCCCCGCGCATCCCCGGAGGGGAGGCTGCCAGGCGGGCGCGGGGAGGGTTAGGGAGGTGGGGGGGTCCCGGTTGGTCGTGGCGAGGGTACGGGGATGGGGGGGGGTGTCGGTGCCGCCCGTGGGTTCCAGCCCGGGGCGGGCATCGCGTGCGAAGAGGGCGGGATGTTTGGGCAAACCCGCACCGCCCCGGTCACTCCAGTCACGCTACCGGCAGGATCTTAAAGGCGCCGGTCCCGCGCCCCGCTGCTCCCCAGGACACCCCCGGGGGCCGCCCCGGCTGCCCTGCCCTCCCCCAGACCCAGAGGGTTCCATACGCCCACGCCCGCGCCCCCCGCCCCGGTGGCCGCAGCCCCGGGACATCCGCGGCGTCCGGAGCCGTGAGGACAGCGGGAGCGTGGGAAAACGGCCCCGGGGCGCGCTGTGGGGTCCGGGACGGGGGGACTGGGGGATTCAGCCCCCGCGGGGCTCCGCGGACACGCGGGGATGAGCGCGGACCACACGCCGCGGGGCTTATGCGACCGCGCACCTCCGCGGGGGCAGTGCCCATCCCGCCGCCGGTGAGGCCGGCGGAGCGGAGCGGGCGCCACCGGCTCCGTGCGTGTCCCCCCACCTCGCGCCGCGGGACCACCCCACAGCTCCATAGGGTCCCCGTGGGGACGTGGGCGGCGGGGCAGCCGCGGGGGTCACGGCCTTGGCTGCCCCGGCCCGGTTAAAGATTGTCCAGGTTCGCGTGAGAAGCCGCCGTGCCCTCTGTCACCTCTGTCCCCTGGGGACACGGCGACCCGAGGGGCGAGGTGGGGCTGCGATGGGGCAAAGGGTGCAGCCGGAGGGAGAGGGGGCACGTCGGGTGGGATGCTCGGTGTCCGAAGCGGGGGCTCAGGCAGAGTTTGCAGCTCCCAGCCCCTGTCCCCGAGGGGTGACAGGCCAGGTCCTGCCCTTCAGGGAGGACAATGGGGACCAGCCCGCTCCCAAAATCTGCCCCCTCCGCCCGCATCCTTGCTCCCAGCCCAGCTGCCACGAGATGGGAGATAGGCCAGGGGGTCCCGCCCCGCCGGGGTGTCCCAGAGGTGGCATTAGGGACATCGCGTGCGAAGGGGCTCCGGCCAGACCCGGGAGGGCCGCCCCGGTCACTCGCAGTCACGCTATGGGTGGGTGGGGGGGGAAATGGATTTTAAAGGACCAGGGCGGTGGCCTCACGTCCAGGAGCCTGGCCCGGGGTCAAGGCGGCGCCGCAGCCTCAGGATCAGCTCCCCCCACGGCTGGCTGGGGGTTGGGGAGTTTGTGGGGGGTCCCCAGCACTGGGGACAATCGTCGGTGTCAACAGGGGTCTCCTCTGCCCCAGGATGCTCTATCACCTGCGAGGGGAGGACAGCAGCGCCCCTGTCATTTGTGTCCCGTCGATAGGACACGGTCATCCCAGCGCTCTCCAGAAACGAGGAGAGGGAGAGAGGGGAGTGCCACCCGAAATGTCCTCTCAGCGCCGGGCGACACCGAGCGGTGCCCCGCTCGGCAGGGCTGACCACAAATGTCACAATCGTGCCCCACGGCTGGGGACGCTCGTCAGGGTGTCCACAAAGCCCGGCCGGGAATGTCTCTGGCACCGAGGCACCTCGCACAACACCTCGCACAGCGCTCTGTGTGTCCGTCCCAGAGTCCCCACGTCCCTCCCGCGCGTGCGCGAGCCCCCAGCCCTTGTCCCCGCACACCTGCGCAGGTGTGTCCCCGCACGGACAGGCGACACACGCGCCTTGCACTCACGGAGCCCCATCCGTGTGCAGGGACAGGCTCGGGGATGCGAACACCCTCCGTGTCCCGCACAGCTCGGTGTCCCTCGTGTGTGGGCTCGTGCACATGCCACACATGCCGTGCCACACGTGCCCGCGGGCACCGTCACCCTCCCGCCTGTCCCTGCACGCACAGCCTGGCACGGCCCATCCCGCGGGACGGTGACCCACGGAGGGCACAGCGAGACCCAGCAGGGGCAGGAGGCCGGCAGCGTCCCTCCGACTGTCCCCACGCAGCTCCGGGGACCCCCGAGCTCAGCGAGGGGCGGCGGCCGGGGGTGAGGGTGTTTCGAGGGTGTTTTTGGGGTGTGAGGCTGCCTGGCACGCAAGGCAGCAGCTCTTAACGCTGTTCTCATCAGGAGGCACCCTGCCCTCGCAGGGCTTGGCAGCCACCGGCGAGGGCTGGGAAGGGGTGGAAGAGAGCCCTGGGGAACCTCTCCGGGACTGTCCCCAGCTTGTCCAGAGCTTTGGGGTGTGATGGATGAGGAGTGGGTGGGTTCAGCATCAGCACAAGGTCTGAGACGCTGCTGGGAGGGTCGTTCAGCTCCCCCAGCCCCAACCCGACTCCGTGCCACAGGTCCGGGTAGATCCATAGGGATGGGAGGCGCTAGCAGGATCCAGCCCGCCGGACAAGCCCTGCTCCGGCAGCCTGCCTCCCCAAAAGCGTTCCCGAGGGTCTTGCCGGGGCTGGGAGGGCTGCGGCATTCCTGGGAATTATCAGCAGGAATATTAGCAGCCGGCGTTTTGTAACTGTTCTTGCCAAACATTAATGAACGGCGTCATTGCTATTAACGAGCCCGATTAGACCAGATGTTGAAAGCCTTTATTAAATATTAGCTCAACTTTTACCTGGGCCAAATTCCCACTGGAATTTTCAAAGATTGAAGGAACCTTCGGGCCAAACCCACAAACTCTGGCTCGTTCCCGCTCATCCCAGCTGCACTTCCCAAACTCCCCCGAATTTTGCCCCGCCTGGAGAAGCCGCCCCGCTGGCTCGACACCCTGCCGGGTGTCACTCAGCGCTTTGGGGGGATGAACTGCCCCAGCCTTGCCCCGTGCTGCCCCTTCACCTCTCCTATCTGCCGGGCTCACCTCCTCCCCTCTGCCCCGCCACTCCTCCTCCTCCTCGCCGCCTGTTTGCCCCGGAGGAGCCGGGGGAAGCGAGCCAGCCGCCTTCTCACGCAAACCTGGCCAATCGTTAACCTGAGCCTGGCTCTGCCCCTGGCCCGGATGATCCTGCCGCCACCGCTCCCGGGACAAGGGACCTGCCGGATGATTCCCCAGGGATGAATGGGGAGGGCTGTGCACGCCTCGCCACAAACGTGTCCCCTCGCTCACAGCCTGCAGCTCCCAGCACCTCCAGAGCGGCCAAGGAGGTGACAGCCCTCTCTGGCTGCTGGGATCTGCCTGGCCAGCCCAGAAAAGTTTTTTTTGGGAAATGCTGGTACTCGCATTCCGTAGGCAAGCGATGCTGACAGCACGTCCTACATCCTCCCCAAGGCAGGGCCCAGGGACCCCCTTCTTCCTCCCTGTCCTAGGGGCCCCCTTCTGCCTCTCCACAGCAGGCTCCAGGGCCCTGGCCAGGAGAAGTCACCAATCACGCCTCAGGGCCTGTTGGAGGGGCGAAAGGTTCTCCCCTGGCTTCTTGGGCAGGCTCCAGCCAGGCTTGGCCCCGTTTGTTAATGGGTAGCTATTCCAAAGGGCTTTTGCTGTGTCCAATCCCTAGGGAGATAAATACCCAGCGGTGCAGTGAGGGGAGAGCTTAGAGAGCCGTGGGCTTCCAGGTGGCAGCAGAAGGACCAGGCAGAGGAGAACGAGGTGACAGGAGAAGAAGGTTGAGGAGACAGAGGAGGATTCCCCCCTGCCCCCAGGACCAATCTTTGCTGGTAGTAAAAACCAGCCCAAGGACCTGCAGGTAGGAGAGAGCCTGTGTGTTTAGGGGGGCTTGAACAGGGATATAGGACCAGGAAGGTCATATTTGGGTGTTCCTGCTCACCCAGTGAGCTGTGTGTTCTCACAGAGCAGCCTTGTGGCATCCCAAAGCCCCCAGCTCTGGCTGGCAGGTCCATCCTCCTGGCTGTAACTCCTGATGGCTTTGGTAGTCCTGGAACAACACTCACAGAGGAGCTGCTGTTCCTTTCCTCCGGCTTCCCTGGGATTTGCCGAGCTCCAGTTTTCCATGCCTTGTTTTACAAGACTGTCTTCCGTGGGCAGGAGCCATGGCTGTGCCAGTGGGGGTTTGGGTTTTCTGCGGGGAAAGGGGAAAGGGCAGCAGAGGTCCCCCTTAAGGGATGGGTGGGCGTGTGTGGAGCCTCCACAGGCAGGGATTTTTGAGGTGATTTGAGGGTTTTCTTGAGCAGATTTGGGGTGATTTTCGGGGGTTTGTTGTGGGCGATTTTGGGGTTTGAAAGCCGATTTTGGGCTCATTTTGGGGGCGACTTTTGGGGGTGGCGAAGCCGATCTTGGGATGACTTTGGGGCTGCAGCTCGTGCCGCTGGAAAGCCCCAGTGCTGCGGGGGCAGCTCCGTCCCCTGAGCCGGCTCAGGGCTGTCGCTCCCTGTCGCAGTGTCAGCAGCACCCGCAGCCCTCGGCCCCCCGCTGACGGCGGCTCTTCCCCTCGCTCCTGCAGGGCTGCTCCGTGCCGGCAGCGATGCTGAAGGCTGCGATGTGGCTGGTGGGGAGCCCCGGCGCGGTGTCGGCCACCGAGGTGCTGCTGGTGGCCGCCGCCTTCTGCCTGGTGTTGGTGCTGCTGCAGTGGCTGCAGCGGCCCGTGCCCGCGGGGCTGCGGAGGCCGCCGGGCCCGCGGGGCTATCCCCTGCTGGGGAACGTGCTGGAGCTGCGCAAGGACGCGCACCTGGCGCTGACGCGGCTGAGCCGGCGCTACGGGGACGTGCTGGAGGTGCGCATCGGCACGCGGCCCGTGCTGGTGCTCAGCGGGCTGGACACCATCAGGCAAGCCCTGGTCAAGCAAGGAGAGGACTTCATGGGCCGCCCCGACCTCTACAGCTTCCGCTACATCTCCGACGGGCAGAGCCTGGCGTTCAGCCCCGACTCCGGGGAGGTGTGGAAGGCGCTCAGGAAGCTGGCGCAGAGTGCCNCGCAGCATGAAATTGTTTATAGATTTCAACAGGTGCTTCCTCAGCTTCATGCAGAAGAGGGTCAAGGAGCACTACGAGACCTATGACGAGGTAAGAGCTTGCAGGACCCTCACCTGCTCTCCTCCTGTCAGCAAGGTGTTTTTGTTCTGGCAGCCAAGCAGCAATGGCCATTCCCCAGTCCTCCTCACAGAATCATAGAATATCATAGAATCATGGAATATCCTGAGCTGGCTCACACACGGATTATCCAGTCCAGCTTCTGGCCCTGCACACACACCCCAGCAATCCCACCCTGTGCCTCAGAGCGTTGTCCAAACCCTCCTGGAGCTCTGGCAGCCTTGGGGCTGTGCCTGTTCCCTGGGGAGCCTGGTCAGAGCCCAGCACCCTCTGGGGGAGGAGCCTTTTCCCAATGTCCCACCTGAACCTCCCCAGACTCATCTTCACGAGCCTCTCAGTGTCTCCTGCATTCCCTGCGCGGTGTGGCGGTTCTGGTGGTTGAACTCCTGCCCT
>WAAE01021446.1:0-32445 GCA_013400495.1 Nicator chloris
GTTCACACTTTTCCATTGAACACAAATGTTATGTACAGGTCTGTGAAACATCAATTCAAATTACTATTGAGCAAACTGGTTTCAGAAATTTAGAAAACAAATTTTCTATTAAATCTACCTTTTTCTCCTTCCTATTTTACAGTTTAAAAAAGGAAAAAAAAACCAAACCAAATCACAGGGACAAACTAAAGGAATGTATTTACATGGATGATGAGCAAAAAAAAGTAGGATTTACTATGAAAATCTGATGTAGTTTCTATCAATCTAGTTATCTGTTATCATAACCTAGTCAATTCCTTTCTCCTTATGCTCACAAGTAATTTTAGGTTGCAAGGAGAAAACTAAACCAAAAACTAGTACAGGATAAGGTGTTTGAAACCCATTGCTATCTTGCAAAAAAGTGTACTGCTGACATTTCAAACTCCTAAACACCATGAATAACTCTACTAGTAGGAGTTGCCTGCCCTTCAGTTTGATATGTTGAGCATGAAAGTAAATTCTGGGACTCTCACTAAAGTTCCATCTCAAAGTGACTGTCTCTTCTTGAACTTCAACCAAGTTATTTAACATTGTCCTTTCAAAAATCTTGTGCTACGAGTCATATAATAAACTTTCTAAAAAAAAAAAAAAGTTATGCAATCAGCAATGTGCCACCTTGCATTGCCCTATCCGGTCATTTCCAGATGAAAGAGGCAGCAAACCCATGCCAGACTCACAGACCATAAACACTTTAGGCTGTGTGGAGATATCTTAGAAGAAAGAAGTACTTTGTGCAGTTATTTAAATTTATTCCAAGTAGCTCCTTCTAACCATGACTACTGGAGCACTTTAAAGTGCAGTTCAAAATCAAAAGCAAAAAAACATCCCTTACATCTCGCAGATAGGAACAATCACAATCCTTTTCTACAGAAGTAACCATTTTGATTTAGATGTAACATGAGTAACCTGCCATACAAAGGACAGAAGCAGGCACAGGAACTTTCATCAGTATCCCATCTGATGTAAGAGAAAGAAAATAACATTTTTCCTCAGCTCAAAAAATATTAAAGCTATTTTTATTCATGAACTAAAATATGCGTAACTCATATCCGGTATTTCATTTCTACAAAATGATTGTACTCAATATTTTGTATGTTGAGTGTAGCATCTGTAATTAATTTCCTAGTTGCTGACATTATCATTCATTGTATATATTATTATTTCTGAATTTATTTTAATATAATCATAAGCACCATAAGCATACACTTTTCCTGAAGGTATAAAAACAATTGAGCTCTTTTTGCATAATCCAACATATCCTAGTTAAGTATAGTTAGGACAACTGTCTACTAACTGAAAAACTACAACAAAAGCAGTTTGAGACTGGTTGTTAAATAACTGCTAAATTCAACATTACATTTTTCAGAACATTCTGAGGTCATCTGGCAATATAGCATCATGAGACTCAAATGTCAATCAAGTTCCAAGCCTATTTGCTAAGGAGGGCTGTGTGAGTCAGAATTTTTTCTGCATGTTTGCAGTTAAATAGTATATATGATCCAATTACTGGTATAGAAGCTATGCCACATTTGACTTCTTCGAAATAGTAATAAAATGGACTTAAAAGAAACAAGACTTAGTAGTAATCATCACCTTAACTTGGTGAAATTTCATGCCTACAGATTAAAAAAAAGTATTCTTTGGTGATCTTATACTCAGATTTCTGTCAAGTAGAGGCTCCTTCTTCCCCTCCTTTAGTTGTCACTAAAGTTTGGACCACACTGGTGTTTCTCATCTGGGCAAATCCTTATCAAGACCAGAAAACTCAGTTCCTCCATCTATCAACAAGACTGATGATCCTGGTCCAGAATACAGCTATTCCTAAAAGTTAACCCATCTGACTCTCATTTAAATTTCTTTAACAAGAAAATAATATTTAAAATCAGCTCTTGTATTGTTTAGTCATAACAAGTGAACTAATTCTGGGAGTCCTGAGGCCAGATTTATTTCATCATTCTGAGGGCAATCATTGAGGCTCTTTTGATGTTGTATGTGTGTTTTTTCCTTCTTGCGCAGTCAGTATTATAATGGCCACAAGGAAAACTCCAGAAACAACATTATTATATTCTTATTTCATATTGTTCTTTAGGATATATTCATGGTTTTTAATTTTATTTCTTATTTTTCCAATGGACTTACATAAGTTTTCACTTTTTTCTTCTTTATTTGTGAAGCTCAGGCTGTCTGCATCCTAGGAGTACCTGAATAATAGTCCATTAAAAAGAGAGGAAAAAACTCAATCACTAAGACAAGGATTATCTTGGCGTTCTGTTGCTACTTTTCTTTCTAAATAGGCATAAAGCTGTCTCTAAAAAACTCCATTTTTATTAATTTGTTCCATGAAAATGAGCATTTGTGCTCCATGGGTGCTTTCGCTTGGCCTGGCTTCATCCCGATTTCTCTGGCTAGCTTCCCATGCAGCTCACAACTTTCTTCCTAAAATTGAAAAGTGATGATCTCTGGTTTTAAAACCTCATGGCAACCCACCTTCCAACTGCTAGGCTCCTGCTGCTGGCTGAGCTCCAGCCTCTGAAGTTCAGGAATGCACAGAGGTACCAAGGCAGGAATGCTGTCCCCAGAGCCCCATCCTCAGAGTAGCTGCAATTTTGTTGGGCTGTTTACAGGTGTCCCATCTGCATGGCAGGGGCACCTCTTGAAAGAGACAGGACCCTACTTACCTCCTACACACCTTCAGTCTCCATTGCTGCAAGATTCTTCTCTGAATCGTGGCACCTCTGTAAGGAAAATTTCCATGAAATTAAAAATTTTTCTGTTCATCTTCTTCTAAACATCATGTGTTAAGAACATAACATTTCTACTTCTATCTGTTTGTTGTTTGTTCAAAGTAAAGCTCAACTTTAGAAATACATCCTTCAGGCAACATCATAATCTCTCTTGCTAATTATATGGCTGTGAAAAACCACATTTCATTTTCTTGAAATACTGATTCTTTGGCAGCATCTCTTACTGAGGCAGTTTGAGAGAAAATCAGCAAAGTTTCCAGACTACACAACATACCACTCCCCAATATCCCTTCCTTTTGGCTTCTTGGGGCTGGCGAGGAGGAAGAGGAGTTGAGGATGAAGAAGTGAAACTGAGCCTAGAAGCAAGGGCAAATATATTTAATTTTTGTCTTTGTTTCTAATAATTAAAAATTATTTTATTCTTACTTCAGGCTTATTATGAAAATAAAAGCAATGTTTCACAACAAAATTTTTAACACTTGTGGCTATGTGCTCTATAAACAAGGTGCAAGACAAATACTATCAAATGTAAAAAATATTCAGAACCTGTCCAAAATAAATGTCTATTAGGTAAAGAACTATAATTCATTACTTTTGAAATTTTTAATCCCTCTTATCTATTTTAACATTTATTCAGAAAGTTGCTAGAGCTTAGAGAAAATTGAAACCTTTTTATATTTGTTATCTTTCTACTGTTAAATAAGGAGGACTGAATAAATGACAAAGAAGCTATTTCTCCCAGAGCTGTTGTTACCCCACAGAAGCTGCTGGCAGTTTCAAGAGGACAAAGACACCTAGAAAAGACCAGGAAAGAGCTTTCTCTGAATAAATAAAAAGCTCCAGTTTGAAGGCGAAAGTCACTTCAATTAGTTGCAAGTCTTCTTGCCCCTGTTTGATCTGCTGCACCACATTCTAACCAAGTGTGTTAACATCACTGAATGCTTTTAAGGGTTTGTTTCTTTTCAAGGGAGTCGTTGTGATCATTCTCCTCCTTGACCATAGTCCAGATCAAGAGTCCATGCAGCTTTGCTGTAACTACTTGTAACAACAGCTCCAGAAAGGCAGGAGGTGAGTGCTGGGAATGACCAATGTGACTGTACATGCATTTATATAAGCACACTGAAACTGCTAGAATGCTTCACAGCAAGAACAAACACAGGCAGTGTAACTCTACCCATGATATCTTGGCAGTAGAACTAGGAGCTTATAGAATACAGGCTAACTCCTTCAAAAATATGATTTTATATCCTTTATTCTCTTTTTTCTCTTCACACACAGTCAAGAAATGCAATTACACTAATGAAGCTTTCAACAAAATTGTTAACAGCACATATGAAAAGTCAAAGCTTATTCTCTTTAGACATTATTTCTTACTACAATTTCTGGAACATTATATACATCACCAGAAGTAATTTCATAAAATTTTTATGGAATGCAATTATTTTACTCTTGAAATCTGAAATATTTCTAGTGTATTTCAAGGCAAGTTAGAGGCAAAAAGATTTCTAGCTCATATAAACTGAAATTATGTCGTATTTCTGATCCTGTGTTTTGTTAGCTTTCATCTTGGTAGACTCACTAAATTCAGACACTAATGGTTGCTTGTGAGTTTATATAATAATGGTTCAAAGTTCCTGCAGAATGATCAATTTATCTACTATTATTTACCTAATTCAGTGTTAATTAGGAATATTTTTTTTTCATTCTTCCTATATGTTCCTGAAAAGAAGAGATCATCTTTTAATTCCTGAACAGTGATTAGATGGGCTTCATAAAACTGCACTTTTCTTGACTCATTTCCCTCTGAAGTGCCTTTGTAAATAAGTGACAGAAACGAGGAGGTATATAATAGATACTTGTAAAGACAATGCTTGACAAAATGTAGAAGAGGAGCAGAAGAAAAAACAACAGAGCTTTACACTTATAATCATCAAGCTCTCAGATAGACCTATTGGTATGAAAACTGCTAACATTATTCCTGGACCCTTTACAGGTATAACCTAGGCAGGTATGATCAATGTGCAGTTAAGCTCTGTCCTAAAGATAACAAAATAACTCACAGAACCACAGAATATCCTGAGTTTGAAGGGACCCACAGAGATTATTGAGTCCAGCTCCCAGCTCTGAACAGGACACCCCAAAAGCCACATCCTGTGCCTGAGAGCATTGCCCAACTGCTTCCTGAGCTCTGTCAGGTTTGGTGCTTTGACCACTGCCGTGGGGAGCCTGTTCCAGTGCCCAGCCACTCTCTGAGTGAAGAAACTTTCCCTAATATCCAACCTAAATCTCCAGATACAGCTCCAGCTGTTCCTTAGGGTCCTGCCACTGCTCTCCAGAGAGGAGAGATCAGTGCCTGCCCCTCCTCTTCCCCTCGTGAGGAAGCTGCAGACCCCAGATAGGTCTCCCCTCAGTTTCCTCTTCTCCAGGCTGAACAAATCAATTGACCTCAGCTAACTCTCATTCACAGAGTCAATGTGTTTCTTGCTAAAAAGGAGTTCAACTAAAATGTTAACTGCACCACCTTAATGCAAGTGTTTTCTTGACAGTTCTCAAGGCTAGGATATGTTTCTTCTTAATTCCTGAAGTAAATAAAATATTTTTCAGGCAGTGGCAATTACTCACTGTTAGATTTGGTACACTGTAGCAGTATTTTTGAAATGCATATTCAATTTTCTGGACTCTGTAGTTAAGTACTTTTAAGGCACAAAACCATATGCAATTTCACTATGTAAAAGGAAAGATGGATTTAGAGAGAGGAGAATTTGTAAGCCATTTATGTTGTCTCTCATGGGCTTTTCTTTCCTAAGCAATAAGGAAACACATAGAGAGCAGGGCTTAAGATGGAGAAAAAAACCCCAAAAAACCAAAAAAACCCCAAAAAAACCCCCAAAAAACAAAACCCTACAAGCTGCTTCTCTTCCAAAGTGTTTCTAAATTATTCTCAGTTCTTGCAAACACAGAAACAAGTGTGTGTATGTGTGTGTGTTTAATCTTTTGAGCTAAAATGATTCCCTAGGTGCACATTTCCTTTAAACACTTTTCCTTTATTTGCAGTGCACAGAAAACACTAGTAGCCTTGATGTTTCCAGAGAGCAGCTAAGAAATGTTCTGAAGAACCTCTCCCATCCTGAGCTAGTAGGCACTAAGTGTCTCTCTGCTTGTTCCTTAAGCCTTTTGCAAAAAATANTCAGTTCTTGCAAACACAGAAACAAGTGTGTGTATGTGTGTGTGTTTAATCTTTTGAGCTAAAATGATTCCCTAGGTGCACATTTCCTTTAAACACTTTTCCTTTATTTGCAGTGCACAGAAAACACTAGTAGCCTTGATGTTTCCAGAGAGCAGGTAAGAAATGTTCTGAAGAACCTCTCCCATCCTGAGCTAGTAGGCACTAAGTGTCTCTCTGCTTGTTCCTTAAGCCTTTTGCAAAAAATATTGAAGACGCTTTGGCACTGGAAATTTTAATTTGATCTCTTTAATCTCTCTTCTAGAAGAAAAAAGTGTGATACCAATTATATTAAAATGTGCCTTTTTATAAGTATTTCTTCATGATTCAAAAGGAAGCTTACGACTGAAAGGAAATTAAGAAGTGATATGCAGTATCTGGTTTAAGGTTACAAAGATAAAGAGAACTGTATTCACTGCTGCTGTTTATCAAATCATGCCAAGAATGTAAAAAAAACCTCAGAACACCCATAATCCCAAATCACTCAGCTCCTTCTCCCTCAATAAGCTACATGCATTCATACATTAAATGAAATCTCAGTCTGCCATTTTTCAGTGCACAACACAAGGTTTTGGCAGTACCTGACTACCAGTCATACACATATACAGGGCAGAGACAGAAAAAAAGGCTCCTTGCTCCACAGCATACCAACAATCCAACATGCTCTCAAAGGTATCATGTTCAAATAATTTTAATTTCACAGAATTGCAGCTGAGAACATACTGAAAGCGGTGCATATCCCCTGACCAGGCACGTGTGATGGTATTTATGGGTATGGCTAAGGTTACACAATTATCAGCTCTAATGCTTTATCATCATCATCATCACCAATATATGAACATACTTCTGAAACTTCTGAAAAAAAAAATTCTCATCACCTTCTTATGCACCATACTCAAAAATTATTTCAATAAACACGTTTACTTTTTCCTTCTGCAACCCAACACAGGCAGATGGCAATGGATCAGGGCTAGGAAGGAAAGAGAGCCCCACTGGCAGGTAACCTGGCAGAGGGTGTGTTTCCTGGTCAGAAATTATCCCACTCCATCCTTCCATAATTAGGCTGCTTCTGCTTTCCAAGGGAAATGGAGTGCTCCTCTGCAAATGCACTTGACAGACCAACACAGGCAGTTTACCAAATCAGCAAAAGAGAATCTGAGAGAAAAGATAATTTGCTACAGCTCCAAGTTTTTCATCTGATAATATTGAATTAGTTACAACATGTGTTTGGTAACCCACTGATTTTCACTGAAGTCACAGGAGCTCTCATCTTTAATAACTCAGTTTCTATTTAGGGTGCCACTGCATGAGGCTGCAAGTCCCCTGTCTATTAGCTCTTATAACTTGGATGCAAGGAATAAAATGCTTTAGCTACCAGCAGTTCTCAGATTTTCTTTCTGCCCGTGACAACTTTTTATTTAAAGCAATTTACCTAACTCTCCTGAGCAGATGAAATTATTTGAATTATTTGTCTCACTAATCTTTTCCTCACTTACCAAGCTGTTAGTGTCTTTTTGGACACTGTGCATCTGATCTTTCCTATAGGAAGAAGATATGTAAATATGTAAAAATGTATATACACACAATGAACATTTCACAGGAAGATCTGGCAGCTGTGCAGGGAGTTCCTGGCACTGTGTGCTTAATGCAGCATTTGCTACATAAGATATAATATTTTCCTTTCTTATACCATGTATTTTTCTCTTGCACAGCACTGCAGTTGATTGCCAATACTTGTGTATGTGATAGATATAAGACCTACTTGCCTCTGAAGAATTGTAATGTTTAAATGGATCCAACACGGGCAGTATCTCTACTTTCTTTCGTCTTTATAGATGCCCATCTGAACTTTACTAATTCCTGATAGAATTCACAAAGTATTTCTTAGTTACAGTACAATTCTCTGATATATACAAATATACACATAACCTCAAAGCTAGATAGATTTTTAAATTAAATATCCAACTAAGACATAACATCTCTTTTGCTGACAGAATCAGAATATTAGCCATAAAACTGAAGTTCCAACAGGAGGATCAATCTTGATGCATATTTTTGACATAAAATATTCCTTGGTGCTCCTTCTTGGGAAATAATAAATTCACTGAGGTGTTACATCCATCAGGCCACCTAAGACAGCTTTAATGTATACCTCCTTAAATGAAAATCATTGCTTTTACAGGCCCATAATACCATTTTCCTGTCAGCTTTTAAAGTCAGTTTTAAAGCTCTACCGAAGAAGCAGGTGTCACAGGAAGACCTCTCATTGCATATTCATTGTGCTGCCAGCAGTATTTTGGAACTATCATCCTCTCTAAGAGAAGGCAGGCAGTGATGGCAGAATACTGGCCTCCTTGGAGGATTTAGTTCAAGCAATAATGATCTGAATAGCAGGAGGTTTAATCTGGTACTGACTTGCAAAAGTACTTTCATACACAGGAAAAAAAATGGCTGGTTTCCTTGCCTTTTTATTTTAGCAGGAGACTAAAATATATGTATCACAAATTAACATATTTAGTGTTAAAGTATGAATTCATATAAAAAATATAGGGAGAAGTATGCTTGAAACCCATTACTACTCATTAATTCATAGATATTTTTGACACATATTTCTAAGTACTATTTCTTCTTTATTGCTGACCTTTTAAGAATAGGATAGCCTAACTTCACAACCCCAAGAAAAATAAACAATAAAATATTTTGTGAACATATATAATACTGATTAATGGATTATTCTTATGATACTGGTATTTTTGATCTATTTATCTCATTTAAATACTTTGACAACAGCAGCTGGCATTACCCATCACCAAATATTGATGGGTTTTATTTATTATATGGGTTTTATTTTTTTTTATTATAGCTCAGTAAGTGCTTGGAGATCATGAATATCCAACTCTTTGAGAGCAAGAAGCTATTGCCAGCATTGCTCTTTTAAGAACACTCCTCATAAAATTAGTGGTTTATTAATTTCCTTCTTCACTGGCACACTGAACATAAACCTCAACCCTCCTGGAATTCACTTAATCTGACAATGTGCTATTCCTTATGGATGTTCATGGACTGCTATTGCTGATCTGAAGGCAGCCACTCTCCCAGATGCAGCAACATTCCCAAATGACAGACAACCTAACTTGGGGGATCTGGGAATCAAACCTAACCTGAAGGTGAGTGAAGGGCTTTCTTGTAACAGGAGCAAAATCATCCAATACACCTTGGAAATGGGGAAAGGAAAACTTTCCCAGACACCAAGACAGTGTGGGACCATCTGCTACAGAAAAATAATGATATTTGGTGAATCAGAAAGAACACTGAAAGAAGAGACGCACTACATTAGGAACTAGAATGTATAGTTTAATTTTTTCTTTAATTTGTCTCAATCAATAGCTTAAAATTCTGGGACTTCTGGGTCTTTTTAGTGTGGTTGTCTGGTTTTCTTGGATGTGTTCACCAAGAACAAGGCATGCAAAGCATTTATGGCTTAAAGATTCTGTCTTACTAGTCACACAGCCTTCTTCAAACAGACCAAGGGCTGCAGGTTTCCATCTAATGATTCAGTCCCACCTCCTGATATAAAAGAGAAAGTTGAAAATATAAAGAGTCATTTTCAGTTACAGTATAAATAACAAACTATAGCAATAAAAAAGTAATTCAAAAATTTGGTGCAAAAATTATATTTAATGCACCATTTGCATGTTCTTTTAGTACAGGAATATGTTCAGAAATATCTTCAAATCGTTGAAAAACTTCTTCAGTGATTTAGAAATGCTTTCAGAAAAGCAGAAGATGAAGAAGGGCAGGAGGTAGGTCAAGGATGATAACAAAAAGCTGTCTATTGTATTCAAGGTACCCTTGGAAGGGAGGACTTCAAGAGGAGTACTACAAAGGGAGGAGAAGTGATGGACGAGGAACAAGAGTTGCAAGTCTACATTTTCACAGCTGTAGACAAAAACCTCTCAGTAATCAATCCTCTCAGACCATCCTCTGTTGTTTGAGGAGGATGAGAGCTGTCAGGCTGATCACCAGCAATGAAATAATTTCTGGAATAGAAATTTCTAGTGATCATCCATAGCACATAAGTAGAAAGCCAACCCAGTGCAAAAGTCTGGATAATCAGGCATTATGGAAAAACAAATATTTATGAATCCTTAAAAAATAATACAATCAGGCTGACACATTTGAAGGAAACTATTCACCAATTTTCACCGGGCTGTTTATGCACGCTTGTGCCAAATATAGTACTAATTTTAATTTTATTCCAACATCATCATATTCAGGGGTGGTAGATATTTCTCTAAAGAAAAAGATAGTTGGGTTTAAGTAAAACTAAATCTGACAGCAGTCTTAAGTGCTGGAATACAGGGAATCAAAACAAATGTTCAAGGAGAATACTGAATATTGTACATTCCATATGCTTGCAGTTCAAGGTCACATGAGGAAAATGCTAAGTCCATTTGTTTCTCCTTCCCAAGAGCTAGGCTTTCTGCCAGATATCCTTCAGAAAGAAAGCCTTTCCTGTGAAGCTGTGCAGAGGAGTTATGTATGCACAGCCTGTGAGAGACATAAAAGCAGTGTGCTCCCATCACCTCTGCTAGATTTATCATTAGACCAAAAATTTATTGTATTGCAAGGCTGCTCTCACAGTGTGAGATGAGAACCTCAAAGGGTTGTCTCTCACTTTACTGTGTTTCCTGTAGGAGAAGGTAGAGCAAGTTGCCTTCTCACACCCTCAGCTGAGGAAGGAGCAGGTGCCCAGTCCTACCCCCGCCCATCACACCAGCAAGGCCCCTGCAGAGCAAACCAGGGGAAAGCTTAAAGGCTTAAAGAAGAAAAGGGACTTACACCTTAGGTGTAAGAAAGTAAATTTCTGTTATAAAAGAGGAAACAAAAATTTTCTAACATTTCTGTTCCTGCTAAATTTTCACAAGGGAATATAATAGTCCTGGTTGACTTTTCATGAGGAACAACACCACAGTACAGAGATCAAGTGTAGCTGGAGAGCAGAACAAAACACAGGCAAGTTTGACCCTTGAGGCTCAATTTTCACCATGTTTTTTCACCCAATACTTGAGGCTCCATTTTCACCAGGTTTTCACTAGCCAAATCAAAGACAAATACTCTGACCAAAACCCAAAATACTTGCATTTTTGGAATCAAACTTTCATTTTAATTTAAAAACGTTTCTGATTCGTGAGGTAATTTTAATGAATAATTTAAATTACCTTTCAACATACTTATGAAAACTACGTGTAAGGTATAAAGGACAATTTTCTGAACACAAGTATTTTATTGCATTTCATTCATCACCTTACGGCACAGGATACCTTGGAGACATGAAATCAAAAGTTGCTGCCTCTCTCATTCAGCTGAAATTAGATGTCAGCCCAAGAAGCTCCTGAAGGAGCAGCCAGTATTGGGTCTCCCTATACAAGTCCTCACCTCTTGCTGATCACTGTGATTCCACTGGAGATTTAACTCAGAAGTTGTCTCCTTGATCCAGGAAGCTCATTCACTGGTTTATGTCCACCTGGAAGTCTCTTCTTTCAGATATTGAGCCTGATGATGCTGGTGCTCAGAGAAAGCAGGCACATCTTACCTGGTAACACTCCAGTTTTGAGACTCTCATTTAATTTAAGAGTGTGAACCTGAGCTAATGTTCATTTATACCAGCCTGCATGGCTCGGCAGTTCAGTCCCCCCAATATTATAACATGGAATTCACAGCTTCTTTGTTTGACAGACTATTCCTCTGTGAAAAAGTAAGTGACAAATAGGGGGCAATAGATACTTGCATTTTTTCCTGCATCAGGATTTAGCACAAAATCTGACAGGAGGCAACAGGGATGACAGAGAACTTGAAGGCAGCAGGTTCCAACATTCTGGACATCGATGCATGCTGGAGTGACTGGGAAGTGAATTCAAAGGGCTGATGCATAGGGATAATGTCCTTTAATTTTATACCTTTTGAACAATTGCATTCACCTGCAGACAAACATCAGATGTGAGCTTCCCTTTTCATTGTCTGTTCCTTCTGTTTTCTCTTCAGATCCTTCTTTGCTTCAATATAGCCATAATTAAACATATTTTAATAAAGATTTCTAAATATACTACGTAGGGGATTTTTAAAGATTCATTTACTTCTTCAGCTGGTAACTTGTTTTAGCAGTTACATAACCCTTATGTATGGAAGCCAGTTCCCAGATTTGTGGGAACTGAAGATAGAAAAAGTTTATGAAAATGTGAGCTCAAGCTACATTTAAGATTTACAAATCCTGAGATCAATACATTTAATCTTTTGTTTTCTGTGTGGTGTACAACATTCTCAAGAGAAATTGCTGTGCTTTATATTAGAAATAACATCCCCAAATATTTTGGTGTTCTGTAATACATCCTTAATACTTCACATGAACTGAAACCTACGAGG
Organism: Nicator chloris; assembly: GCA_013400495.1. Taxonomy (NCBI): domain Eukaryota; kingdom Metazoa; phylum Chordata; class Aves; order Passeriformes; family Pycnonotidae; genus Nicator; species Nicator chloris. Next base: position 12,430 of record WAAE01021446.1, read on the forward strand.
AAAGGTGAGTATAAGAAAATGAATTTTTCTATTCCTAGAATTTCCGGAGACTTCCAGAAATTATATCACTGCTGGTATCATATATAACAAAAATTCTGATCATATTTATGTTGACTTATTTTTAAACAAATGTTATAGACGCTTAAAGGAAATAATTAAAAATACTTATATTCTCATCTTAGCATGATTTGCTGCTTTCAATCTAATTATTTTTATTCCAAAAGCTATTTTGCAGCTGAGTATCTCTGTTTTCTTTGCTGCACATGGCAGAAACTTACCCCTAGGGAAGCCATACGCTTGGGTTGAAATACAGTCTTGGAGGAAGAACATAATGCAGCATCAACATTTTAATTCATAGAATCATAGAATGGCTTGGGTTGGAAGTCACCTTAAAGATTATCTATTTGCAGTGCCCCAGAAATAGTTTGGAACTCGTAAAGCAAACTGACTTCCTTCCAATTAACTATACTCCATTATTATTTGCTGACCTCAAAAATGAATTCTATTAGCTAAGTAAATAATTGCCTTCTTCTCATCACATTCTTTATAGGTTTGGGTTTTTTCTTCTGACTAATACATTTTGTTAGTTTTTATCCAATAAAGACTTTGAAGGACATAGGAATATGTTTTTTCCTCAGTACTTATATATTTCTGATTATACTTGCCTCACACAAACTCCTTACACTGCAGGAGATTTTTTAGACTCTGTTTTATTTTTTTCCCCAACAGAAAACTCATAAATCACACACATCCACCCCTTCAGTCTACAGCTATTTTGACACACAAGTGATAGACAGACATTTCCTAAGCAGAATAAATTTCAGTAAGTGTAAAAATATTCAGAAGTTTATTTTTATTAAGGAATGCCCTGTGTCCCTTACCTGCTCTCCAAAACTGGATCCACACTTTCATTACTATTCTTGAGGTTTCTTTTCAGACCTCCACATCTTTCATCACTTTGGTGCATGTCCAAACTCTTAACTGGACTGAGCCTAAATTATTCTCCAAGTTTAATAGATAAAGGCAAAATAATCAATTCAAAGGTAAGCACAGAGGACATTGAGGAGAGTATGTGTTTATACAGACAGATTCCCTCCTTCATCCCTATTCCCCAAACCACACTTTTTATCCCTCAGTCTGCAGCATGCAGTGATAATCTTTGTCAACACAGTCACTGCAGGCACCCTATGTGAATATTTAATACCATAAGGCATGCTAGAAACAGCTCTCCATATGACTGGAATTTTAAAAACGACTCTTTACTTTTTCTAAATGAAGCCCTCTTCCTCGGAAAAGTCTAGTGGACAACTCAATTTGATCTACATGGGCTAAACCCTTCAAAGTCAAGGTATATATGGGGGCCCACAATCCTCTTTTCAAAAAATACCATCCCCTGCTTCTCTGATTTGTCCCCTTGCTTTCATACGAAAGAAGCTGGATAACCAGCCTAGGAAATTGGGAAACCTAGCCTCACACAGTGCTGACCTGTAACCACATATTAGCTCTTCCTTACATGATAGTATTCAGAATGAAGAAAACCTGGGCTGGATTCACTTCAATGAGTTGCAGATTTTGAACACTACAGACACGTCCCTTTAAGCCAGTCATCTAAGTTCGCTTTAGAACAAGGGGAAATGTAACCTCGGGGCACAATTTACCTAACTCTGAATAAATGGCTGAACCAGGTCAGATGAATCATTCTGGTTTTCTCTTCACTGACTCTAAAAACAGCCTATGATAACTTTCATGATAAAATCCTTCACTATAGATATACAATATCAGGGGGAAAAAAACCCCAAACACAGTTCTGACCACTCTTAAAAAGATACACAGAAACGTATGGGATAATGATACACTATTACACAATCCAGAGGGAAGCAATAATATTTCATCAACACCACCTGAAAATACAAAAATGGTGCTACAACCAACAGTTTGACCTCAGCTAGCTTATTACTTGCAAAGAATAGCATTGATGTTCCTTTTTTAGATGTAATTACTACAAATTATGGAAAGCAAGAACAATTGTAGGTTTCCTTCCAGCTAGCTGCTCAACTTAAATGGCCAATCACAATAGAGCAAAATGTGCTACAGGAAAAAAAAAAAAAAAGGAAAAAAAAAAAGTCTTTACTTCAGTAGTCTTTAAGTTTAAACAGAAACCTTTATTCCACTTATTGACTACAAATCTTATTAGTTCCTTAAAAACTGTAGAATTTATGTTAATTTATACCTGAAATGCAGTAATGTGAAAAAAAACCCAGACTGTTAAAACAGTAAAAAACATAAAGAATCTTCTAAACTCTAATTTTTAAGCACAACCTTCTAATCTCAATCAGTTTCAATTCTCTGAAAAGTTTTATACATTGATGCTTTAACCCAAATGTTCATTGAAATACAATAAAAATGCTAAAGCAACAATAAAAAATATTGTAAACAACAAAAGGAACCTTACAAAAAGTAAATAATATGTTAAACGTATATAAAATATATTAAGAAAAATGTGGTGCAAATACATGAAAGTTAAAATGAAAAGTGCTTTCCACTTCCTCCCACATTTGTTTATGGCTTAATTGAAACCATATATCTATTTTCAGATCATTTCAATGAAGATATGGGGATCCAATTTCAGTCAGGAAGAAGTCAATAAAGCAACACATCTGAAAATTTCTTTTTGGCTTATAGTATATTATGCCCCAGGTGAAATCTCTCTAGTATGAAATGACTTATTGCATACAGAAAATCGACTTTTACAGCAAAGGAATCAAGACAGAGTAAACAAGGTCTGCCAATTAATCCATTCCCACAGTATTGTTAAAATTTATTTTCCACGGTGAACAGCATGGTCATAGCTAAGTATGTGTACAGACTGACAAAAGACTATTTGTGGAATGCCTTAACGTAGCTACTCACAGCTGGCAGTGGAAGCCATATTTTATTAAATAATTTGCAGCTTCTTAGGACAAAGTATTATTCAGCCAACTTTTCCCTTTTTGTTGCATTTAATTTCCTATGTTAACAAATCAAGTTTCCTCTTTGTACATATTTGCTTCATTGGAGACACAGAATTGGTGAATGTACTTCCTCATAAATACAGGTGCACATATGTAGTGTATGACTTCTTCCCATTCTTCATAAAGACATTATTTTGCTCTGGACATATCTGACTTACTACAGTTTCTTTGCTTATACTCCACAATCCTTACTCAGATGCATGAATCAGAACACATCCAAAAATATCTAGGCAGTACAAATTCTGCATTTATTGAGTTTGTAAAAACAAACAAACAAACAAACAAACAAAAACCAGAAACAAAAACCAAACAGACGCAAGCAAAGTCTTAGGGAATTTTCTGAATAAGATTATACAGGAAGATTTAACCAGCTCAAATAAACCAAGTTAAACATGAAGAAAATAACAAAAGAGCAGGAAACATCACTGTAATACTATCAAATTTTCTGTAAGGGTATTATGTCCAGATACTAAAAACAGTTATTCAAGGACTTAATTCTTAAAAGTATTATTTATGCCCACATTTCCATTGACTCAAATAAGCCTACTCATGTGAGCTAAACATAAAATAGGGGTTCTGTTTTATATTCAATATACTTGATTTCATGCTCTAATAACATTGCTGATTTATTTCTTCCATTAAGTAATCCTCTTGACTCTCTATAATAATTAAATTGTAAGTTGTTTTCCAGGAGAGATGAAAGTGAAGCTATGCTGCAGAAAGGAGTAGAAAACACCCTGGTCATTATACATGTATATCAAGACTTTATTAATTTACCACAGACACTTTCTTTTAAAGTGAAGAATTAAGGTACTCAGCAGCTGTACTTGCAGAGATAAACAAATTTATAACACATCAAGTCCCTCTGCTAGCCTTATTTATAAGACATTAATAAATGTTTCCTTTCATCCTCAGTCACATGTTTATCATCTGATGATGCTTCTTTGTGGTGCTCTACTGAGGTATGTAAAATAGATTCTCCCAAGCAGTTTTAAAGCCTGCTATCTAAATATACACATCTTCATACTTATATACCCTGATAACTTAGTAATTCATTTAATGACACATTGCAAAACAACACTTCAGATGTAAGAAGAAAAAGTAATTACATGGTTATTCAACAACACTCAGTTTCTGTTAAAATATGGTGCAACTGAATGCTGATTCTAGCTTTAGAGAATAGCATACATCCAAATTTCTTCTCTGCAAGTGATTTTCCAGAAATTAAGTGTCCTTCTTCCTTTCCTCTATTCCAGTTTCTGAATTGTATATATTTATGAAGTTTCACATATTCTGGTTTCTTAACCTGAGCAAATTTTCTGATCCTTCCAGGATGCACTGATTCCTATAAACACTGTCAAGTCTGTAACCAAGTTAGTGATGCTCTTGACTTCCCTCATGCCCATATGAAGTTAAATCCCTGTGTGGCAATAGGACACAAAATCAAGACACGGATTCCGTAAGTTCAGAAGGCTAAATCTACTTTACTTTTTGACTCTGGCTCCTCTTATATAGTATTTCAGACAAGCCCAAAATATTGGTGGGCAAGGTTAACACCTCTTCAATCACATTGGTTAAAACAAATGTCTATCAAAAGGTTCCCTCCTCTAAGAAGGAATGCAAACATAGATAAAGCTAACAAAAACAGTTCTCTTATTTACAGAAAATCCATGAGAAAGAATTCAGAATTTATTTAAATATCAGAAGGCTGAAAATCAGGGTGACATCCCTGACCACTGAAGAGATCATCTTCTCTTGAATAACCTTCCACCCAGGTTTACAACACACTTTATTTTCTAACAATGGTGAGCTATGAAACATCCTGACTGAAGCTATTTTCATAGAGAAAAAGATATCCTATGATTTCCTAAATGAAATCAGAAAGGAAACATAGGAAGATCTTGAAAAGGAAATTATTGTCAAACTTAGTTGTAGTTGAAGGCTCAGAAAAATAATCAATACACAAAGATCCAAGTAAAGACATTGAAAAAATATGTTCTCTCTCTCTCTATATATATATATTAAAAAATGCCTTGTATTTTTCACTCTTAACCCTAATATCAAAGTCTATCCAATATCTCTACCTCTTCTTTCTTTCCTAGTGAACACTGTTCACCTCCAGATAGTAGCAAAATGAGCAAGAAAAAAATTAAATGAAACCAGAGGGATTTTTAGACTTATTGTACAACAATCATTCTGGAGATGGCAGGCTGTATTTCTCTGATCCTTATGCCTTCTAGACTAATGTAAACACAGAATGTGAATTGGCATATGCTTGCATAATGCAATGACGAGAAGTTCCAAATTACCATTTGGATATTTATGCAAACCTTGTGATTATCAGAATGTAAAATTTCCTTGTGCCCTCACTATGCACCATGTGATGCTCTTTCCTAGAAAGGTATTATATGTCCTAGATGGAAAAGGTTTATTCCCCAAATCAGGAGGCTGCTTCTGAGTCATTTTAGACCAAGAACCACCTTTAAGAAAGCTGAAGGCAGGAAGTGGGGCTGTGGGTAAAGACTGCACAGCACATGCAGAGACCAGGAGCTGATTCAGAAATACTGGCAGCAACATGTAGAAAAGTCCCAATCACCATGAAAATTTTATGCAGTTTTAGAGAATTTTATGGAATTCCTATACAGCAGAAACAGCTGTGCAATATTGCTGGATTAAGAGTAGGCATATTAAAATACTCACTGTACCTAATGTGTAGGAGGACAATTTTGTTACTAAGCTATTTATTTTAAACTTATTACACTCACCAGATTTCAGAAGTTACTTTATTCCTTTTTTAGTCATAAAAAAAATCTAGCAATCTCTTTCAAAGTCCTCTAGAGTTCTAAGTTAAAAGAATAGGTAGCAGTTGCACATCCTATTAGGCTCTCAGTGGGAGGAGAAGCATCCTGTACAGAACCATCCTCTTTTCCACCTTTCCTTCTCATCTTCTTTGCTTTTCTCTTTTATTATTCTTATCTGTTGTGCTTTCCTTTTGAAAACTGAATTTAGTTTTCCTAGAGCTGAACCAGTCAGTCACTCATTTCAAATATAATATTCAGAGGAGGAGAAGAAGTATTTTGTCCTGTCATGGTGGTAATGAACCCACTTTTTTTCCATTAATTATGTGGAAATACACAAGCATTTCAAAATCCCAGTGGTCTCTAGAGGGTAAAGGAAAAAAACTCACTACTTTCCCATATGGATTACTTTACATAACAGTGATCTACACAGCAGGCATGAACTTCTATCTATCCTCTTGCCTCACATCCCTGCCCAAAATTGTGTAGGATCCCACTTAATTTCTGCTTTTCAGCATGTCTCATTCTTAACCCTGTATCATTGAATGTTAATCTGCAGTCAAGGACAAATTCTGCCTGACTGCAGAGTTTTCTTGCTTTTTTTATTACTTTTTTATTATTTATACTCTCTTCTCTTTCTTTTCAGTCTCTCTCTTTGGAATAAGAGATGCAGTGCTACTTGCAAGAAGCCTTTAAACTTTGAATTGCCCTGATATCAGCGTATTCTGGACAATTAACAAAATCCCGTCAAATTTGATGGTATCAGAAGCAATTTATATTTTAAACAAAATAAAAGAAAAAATGAAATTTCTCATCCTGCTCAGTGTAGCAAGAGTTCAGCAGACCTTGAGGCCAGTAAGTTGTAACGAGCTATCAGAAACTGAGGACAAAGGCAAAAAATCCTGCCAGTGCTAATATTGAAATCCATGGAGCATAACGTCCCATGCCATCATTATCACATATAGTTATGCTTCCCAAACTGGCCAAATTTAAAATGGGGGAAAAGAGACAGGGAAGAGCAACAAAATGGAGACAAATCTCCCCTCTTTGAAACTGGAAGAGGGGAAATTTAGGTGATATTAGGAAACAAATATTTCCTGTGAGGCACTGGAACAGGTTTTTCTGAGAAGCTGTGGATGCCTGTCTTGGAATGATTTACGATGAGAGTGTATTCCCTGATCCTCTGCTTTATGCCCCAAAATGATTGCTGTATCTTAGAGGTGGGTCCAGGGGAGGAGGGAGCCCTGGGCTCCTGCCCAGGTTTTTTCAAAGCCTCTCTCCCCAGGTGTTCGGGGTGTGGTGTGCTCTGGGTTTTGCTTGGCTGGCTTGGTTTTGTTAGCCTAGGTGAGCAGTTTTTCCTTGCCCTGGCCTGGGAGAAGCTGCAGCAGCAATCCTTCGGCAATTTTTTCCAGGTGAAGAGGATAACTTGTTTAGTCTGAGACCAGAGAGAGAAAACGGGACCCGAGGGAGAGGGGTGGGTCAGGACCGGCAGGAGAGAGGGGCTGCTCCATCTCGACCCCAAACTCGGAAAGCTGAGCCCGGGACAGAAAGCACAGCAAGCCCAGCTGCTTCATCTGCTGGTGGAGAGGAGCTCAGTGCCAGAGGTTCTCATCTGTTTGCCCGAACTGCTGTGTGAAGCTCCTGTTTGTTTTTTTCTCCTGAGACCGATGCCGGCGCAATCCTCTACCACATGGCAGGAGCCGGTGTTTTTTTCACTGGAATTCTGGGGTTTTGTTCCAATGTGTGTGTGGGATAAGGTCTAACAATTTAATATCTATCATTTATTTATCTTTTTCTCCCATGCCTTGCGGGCATTCTGTTATTAAACTGTTGTTGTTGTTCTTTTTGGTTTTTACATTCATCCATTAGTACTCATTTCCAATTGATGTAAAGGGATTGTTGGAACACTTTTAGAGTAGATGACTCAGTCCAGAGTGTTTTCTCCCAAATATGTCTTTAAACTGAGACAATGCCGCATCCCTGGAAATGTTCAAGACCAGTTTGGATGGACCTCTAAGCAACCCAGTCTAGTGGAAGGTGTCCCTGTTGAGAGGAAAGATATATGCTAATGTTTTTACAAAAAATTTGATGGGTGAAGGTATGGATGTTACATCTTTGAAATGAGTCTTAACATCTCTATTAACTTCAGGTAGCAGGTTTGTTGCAGAGCCCAAACAGCTTGCCTCCTAAAACAGACAAGTGGGTCTGCACAAGCCTGAACTTCTGAACTTAGGGGGAAAACAACAGGTTGAAGAGGGGAATATGTGGTAGGTGGTTCGGGAATGCTGTACCTTCCTAGTACCTCAGCCAATGGGGAAAGGAAGAGGGCAACGTGGCCGGGAGTTTAGGTTAAAAAGAGGCTGTGCCCTCTGAAACCTCGAGAGAGAGAACCCTGTGGGCGTGTGCCCCAGAGGACTATCTCCCTTTATTTGAATAAATCTGTAGGACTCCTCTGTCTCCTTTATGGACACTAGTTTTCATAGTGTGATTTTCCATACACTATTCGTAGCAGGGGATGGAACTGGATAATCTTTAAGGTCCCTCCCAAACCAAACTCTTCCAAACCAAACCATTCCATGATTCTAGGATTCTATAAATAATAGCCTCTCTATTTAGAAATGTGTAGACAAAATATATCCCATCAGTTTTAGAGGGGGAAAAAAAAGCAATTATGGGAAAAAAATCAACAGATGCCTACTGCATAATGACAAATATGCACACAGTTATTCCTTTTTTTTCATAGGACAGAAAAGGAAAAATCATGATACTACCACAGTCACAGTCAGCAATTCAAAGTTATAAGAAGAAATTATATTCTCCACACAAAATGTGATTAAATAGTGAAATTCACAAGAGACCAAAAGTATAAATGAATTCATAAGAAGATGAGATAAGTTCATGCAAGAGATATCAATTCCCAGCCACTAAATACAGTGGTTTGATGTAGCTGCTGGCTAATAAAGCCATTAATCTGCTTATGTCTGGAAGCTGAAGGGGGAAGGGCTTCCTGCTTTACTGTGTGCTTTGTCTAGAATCTGCTACTGGCTATTGCTGAGGACAAGCCATTTGGCTGGATGGATAATGATATCCCTCACAATGGAAATTCAAAGCTTAAAAGGAAAACTATAGTTGCAGAAATACTTCATTTTCAAAACCACTGTGGAATAATTTTAATAACAAATTACTTGTAAATATAAATAGCTACTATTGCTCATCTAAACTACAATATGTAGATGGTCAATACTGATATTTCAATATACTTAATGCAGAACATAGAGGTCTGTAGTTGTACTCCATTATAGCAGCCATACTAATAATATAACAAATTTTAACCTTTTGGGAAAGTACTTTCTAATATATTGGTTTACAAATCAGATTACAAAACTGAAAATCATCTGACATCAAACAGTAATATCCTACACTACTCTTTAGCCCCAAGACTTTAAAAATTATTATCAAATGAAAAGATGTGGGAAGACGGAATGGAGTTGAGCTGCGGGCTGTGGGACGCACCTGCAGAAGCACATGGCAGCACAAAGAAGCACATGGCAGCACAAAGAAGCACATGGCAGCACAGAGAAGCACATGGCAGCACAGAGAGGCTTGTGTCCACCTGACCTTGGGGGGAGGAGGTGTCACAGGGCAGAGCCCTACAGGAGAGGAGCCTGCAGGAAGCTGACAGATGAGTGAACAGTGTGTGATCCCCCCATGGATGGACATTGAGAAAGAGTGTTGCTGATGTGGCAACATGGGATAGGTCACATAGTGAGAATTACCATGTATGGAAATACTGTGCCTTGAAAAAGTGTATAAAACCAGCTCATTTCTTTGAATAAACAATTCAGATTCCCTGCTGGTCTGGGTCTGTGTTGTGGTCACTCACAAAGATTGACTGTAATCACTCCCACGTATTGGCCTGAGTTTGCCTGCTGTTGTGATGTATTTTTATGTTAAATGGTTTATTCTGTTGTCCCCTCTGCTAATAATTTAGTCCTGAGATGTAACTCCCCCCCTTTTCCCTGTACTGTTAGTTCTGCTTGAATTGTATTCATTTACATAGCTGTCAATCCTTTCCTAACTCAGCCTTTCTTCCAGACTATTCCATATCAATCTCACAGTCTTCAATGCCTTATTAACTGTTTAAGTTTCCCCCTCCCTCCTTGTCCCCTTATTGTTTCAGTATTGTAGCCCCCACCTGGCATCCCTCTCCTTATTGGATCCTGCCAAAGTTCCCACCCTAAGTGTTCCCTTAAAACCCACTGCTCTCTCTGCTGGGGCAGATTTTCAAGGACATTACTTTGAGAGATTTTTAAGGATTTTCTTTCATAGATTTTTGGTCCTAGCCTCTGCTCTGCCTTCAAGTTAAGTTGATTTTATAATAAAACACTCTTGGAGCTGCAAGCTAGGCCCATCCCGCTCTCTTTACACCGATCAGACGGCGACTGTCTGGGGCACACAGGGCCCCGGGGGAAACGTGCCGCAGTAATATCACAGCGTGCTAAGACTTTGCCTATCTCCTTCAGCCAGTGAGAATTCGATTACTAAATATAAATAAAAATAAGTAAAAATTAAAAATACACTTAAAAACATACTTTGCATAATTAGATTAGGGACTGACAATCGCAGTGTTCACCATTTCCCTTGCATTTCCACGATTGCCAACACCTGTGTTTTCCTGAAAACCATATCGAAAACCAGCTGCAGGATTGGAACATCTTGATTTGCTTCAATCCTTTAAGTTGTTGGGTTTTTTTGTAAATGTTACCTATCTCTAATATCAATTTCATTCCTTGGTGCAGTGAACTGATTATTTTGGTGACTAAAATGTAATGCAAAGTGTTGAGCTTGAATATCAGCTTTTGCTCAACACAAATCTTACTTTGCCTAATGGAAAATATTAAATAATAACGGCTTACAAGTATTGCCAGGAATAATTCCTCGTTTGTATCTTGTGCATAAGCTGCTGTTACTTTCTTTTTGGTTCTTTGCTTTCCTTCTTTCACAAATAATTTTCACAGTGAAATCCTTTTCTAGTCAAATTTCATCACACCATGCCATGTCAAATCAGGGACACTGAAGTTAACCACAAGATACAGTAATTCTGGGTTGTATTTATCATCTTCTTTCATAACTTACCTTCAAGACACTAAACAAAAGTCTGGGAATAAGGAAATATTTGCAAAGTAAGGTCTTACTCTTTTAAAGAAGCCAGAATTTCACCACGTTTGGTGAGAAATAATTGCTAGAACCATAAAATAGACTCTGATAAAGACAAGTACTCTTTTGTTACATGGTAAGAATGTAAAGAATAGAAAGGAAATTTTAGTGGCAATAAAAAATATTTCACATCTTGTTGTCCTGAACCTTTCTCAGTTGCCTTCAAGTATTTCCAAATTCATCAACCAAGATAATTAATTAAATGAAGCTCTGAATTCAGATAAAGGAAGATGATGGTGATTTACCTGAATGTGTAAACTACTCACTGTGCACTACACTGCAATATAGCTCCATTAAAGTCAATTTTACCTATTTAAGAATAAAAATCCAAATAAAGCCTGAGCAACATGGAAGTGAGAAAGTATGTCATGTTGTTGTACTGTCTCCTAATCTTAAATGTTGTCTGATGTGTCTTCCTCTTTTAATAACTTTATTTGTCACTTAGTTTAAGTGATCTTGTCCACAGAAGAAAATAGCATAGTTATAAAGCCTTTCCTTAGCAAGAGGGTCACATCAGAAGGAGGTTTTAAAGCTTTTTAACTAATTAAAAATATCACAGAGGTTTTTAAAAGAATAACTTAATAACAAATACATAAATATATGTCGATGTGTATCTGAGATATCAAAAGTGATTATTTTGACTCAGTACTGAAATACAGCGTAGAACAATTTGAACAAGGAGGGACAAAAATATTTTGCCTAAAAACATGTTGTATAACACAAACAGAAAGACAGCACAACAATACCTTTCTGAAATATCATACTTTGGGAAAAAATAGTAGTACTCTTAACACCAAATGAAAAATAATCCAATTTACAATCAAAGGACACCAGAATGTGCAGCCTGTAGAATTACAAAAATAAGGATTGAAAATAAGGACAGGATATTGCACAAAGGTTAAAAATTAAAGTGCTAATTACATAAAATTATTTTTCCCTTTGTTTTTATTTTTGTTTTTAAGGCTTTCTTGATAACTAAAATGTACAGAAGAAACAGGATTTTTTACTTTAATCTGAATCACAAACCCTAATGCAGTATTTTGGTGTGCTTGGGCTTACATAGGCACACAATCATTTACCAAAATATTAACAAGGCATCTAATGAGCAAGATTCCAACTGCTATTCCCTTTTGGCACAGCTTTGTAGGCTACCCTTAAATCAATCCCTTGGCAAAGGTACTGGATAACTCACAGATATGTTATGTTTCCACTTAACCAGGCACATTTGGAGCTGTCAACAACATTTACAAAATTTTCAGTGAACTAAAACTTACCACGGGCTGCAGAGGAATTTTTGCTCTGGCATCTGGAGCACCTGAAGGACCTTTTCTCCCTTCTTCTTCCTTGTTGTCTTCAGGGCTGTTTCTCTCACATATTCTCACTCCTTTCTCTGGCTGCTGTGCCAGCAGTTTTCCTTCCTTCTTAAATCTGTTATCCCAGAGGAGCTACCACCATTGCTGGTGGGCTTGGACTTGGCTCCTGTTGGCATTGGCTTTCCTGGAGACGCATGGAATGTTTTGGTCACTTGGGATATGTACTTTTTTAAAAATTATCATTTAATTAACATGATCTGTAGTGATAATACATGAGATCTTGATCTCAAAACCGTGTTCTGAAATAAAATATTTTTTTCTGTGAGGTTTATTATGGGAACAATATTTTCATTTTCCTGAAGGGTGAGGTGAAACATCCCATTCTGTAGAAGTGAATTTTCTTTCTCTTACCTGAATGCACAGGCTTTTTGCATCACCAGTATGTTAGAAACGGGAACAAGACATTGCTTCATGAGAAGGGCAAAGAAGTTAGTGACTTTTGTCAATTTTAGAAGTTTCATGAAATAAGGATTAATTGCAACAGTTCTGAAGAGTTATATTTCTCAGAAGATAAACAGTATCTTGAAATTTTGCATATTAAAGATTGTAAGTACTTCTAATCATGTTCTAAAAAATAGCAGAATGAAAATAACAAAAGTAAGTAGATGTGCTCCTCACTTCATGAAAGTTCAGAGTAGCTATAATGGAATAAAAATCATTAAACTCCTGCTGGATGAGCTTTATTGAGAACTGATGATTTCTCTCTCATTTTCACTTGAAGATAATTCACTGTATCAGCTTTTCAGATGAAAAGTAAAATGGAAATTGATAATGGAAAAATTTTAGATCAGTATAAAAATATTTTTTGCATAAATCCCTTATTTCAAAGGAATTTCTCATTTTTTAAATCAGTAAATTGCAAATATCTTATGGAAATTTGCTGTCTTCAAAAGAAAGTAAATAATCCTAAGTTATTTTTTGAGCAAGCATTTACCAAGCTTTAATATTTATTTATGCTGAGAAGTACATACTCATCAGTTTGACTGTTTACTCACAGATTTGCAGATGTGTGTGTAAGAGACACACGAGATGCCCAGAATCCCTCTGACTAAAAGCCAATATACAGCACTGAAACAGAAAAATAAACAGCAAGGAGAAACTAAAAAGACATCTTTAGCCCCCTGCTGCTCTAAGTGAACAAAGTAAACCTTTGCACACACTTTTCAATCATTTTTCCCTCAGATTTTACTGTAGTCTAGGTTCTATATAGTTACCTACTGTTCCAAATTAAAACCAACCAAACAAAATACAGCCAAGTTACAGCCAAGTCATAGTCAAATTTCCCACATTTTTCAGTTTAATCCCTACTTTAGGATTCTCACGTACATAGTTGTATAGATGTCACCTTCTGAATTCAGTGAACTTTCTTACACAGTGTTGTTTTTCTAACCATATTTGGCTCAAAGTCAAACTGTCAGGATTCAAGCTAGATTATTCCCAACAAATCACACAGCCATTGATCTTCAGAAAAACCCCACTGAGTGAAAGCAATTACAAGTATAAAAAGACAGGGGTAGGGGAAAAAAAAAAAAAGTACTCATATGCAAATTTTTATCTATTGAAGGAGTGGTGGGTTTCTAACCTCCAAATGGAAATTTCTCAGGATTTTTGTTTTTTTAGAAAGGTACAATGTAGTGTTAAGGAATAAATACGGTGATATCTGTAGACATAGAACACAAAAAATAAAGTGATTTAAGGTCAGAATGCATTTAGATGGCTAACTGAAAGAAGTCTGCTTCCAGCATATTTGCTGATATTTTAATATATTTTTATATGTAAGTATTATTTTATGGGTGAAAAAAAGTCTATGCGGATTTTCTAGTTGATCATGGTAGACTGAAAACATCAATGTTTTAAAAGTACAAATATTAGTTGCATAAGTGTATAGCAGCTATACACTTATGCAACTAATATTTGTACTTTGACCCCTTCGATTTCTCAACAGGAATGCCATTTTTCTGTGTTTTAGAAAACTCATCATTATTAATCTTTTAATAAAATCTTTTGGTATTAATTTTTAATATTTCACGTTAATCTTAAAGTTCACTCAAGTCTATGAAGAAGCTGCATTGAACACACCTTAAGACAAATATTTCCTCTGTTTAAAACTGGTGGGTTTTTTTGTGCATCTTTCATTTACACTAAAAAAAAAATGTACTGGCTTTATTACAGGGTATTTTTCGCAGATTCTTTAGCACTTAAGTGAGGAAAAAAAAAGAGTTTACTGGCGGATCCATCATCATTTCCTATGATTGAGGAAATTGTTCTATTTTCATGGATAACATGCCTCAGTGTGTTTGTCACCTCACTTGAAATCACTGCCTAAGGAAGCTGATCATCTCTTTGAAACCCTCATTTTCAAACAGTTCACTCTGGTAATGGAGTTCACTACTCAACTTATTAATTACTTTCCAAGTAGTTTAAGTAGTAATTTACTACTTAATTAATTTCCACACATAACAGAATTACTGCTGCTATGTGTGGAAATTTCCTTTGATTCATACCCTTGTTTCTTGCTGGGATCTTTGCTGGACAGAATTCCTGGGAGTGCTCTGTCACTGGTGGTGGCTGATGCATTAGTTTTCCAAGGCACATACTTGAGCGAAACTCTGGACAAAATTAGAGATATTGAGAAACAAAGAAAAGAAAAGGTATTTTCCAACTATTTTTATATTTAGAATCCAAATCAGTGCCAGTCAAAGAATATTCATGGCACCAGCTTATTTAAATAATGTTATTGGATAAATAACATCATTTAATAATAATTTAATAACATTTGGAAGCCTAAAATCTGCAGACACAATCAACAAAGCAACAGCTGAAGTAAGTGAGAGAGTAAGGTATCTTCATGGTATACTGAAAAAAAACCACTGCAACAAGACATGCTTGATCAGAGAAAGAGATCACTCTTCCAACACTCATAAAAAGCTTCCAAAAAAGTCATTTCTGGGCCCCCCAATATTAGCAGAATGTGTCCCTCTTGGGGTCCAGAGGAGACCCATGAAGATGATCAGAGAGCTGGAGCACCTCTCTATGTTGCAAGGCTGAGAGAGCTGGAGTTCATCCAGGAAAAGGCTCTGCAAAGACCTTATAGGAGCCTTTCAGTACCTAAATTGGGATTACAAGAAAGCTGAAGAGGGACTTCTTACAAGGACAGGTAGTGACAGGACAAGAGGTAATGGTTTTGAACTGAAAGAGGGTAGATTTGGATTACGTATCAGGAACACTATGGCAGTGGTGAGGCACTGGTGCACATTGCCCAGCCCAAACCATTCTATAATTATATGATTCTGCAGCCAACAGAACCGTAGATGTAAATGTATCTACTATTTCTTCATGAAGATCAAGATAAACTACATAAAATGATACTGAAAAATCTTTAAGGAATTGCGTATCTTTTTGCAGGAGTTTAGCATAGGAAAAGCTGAGCCTATTTTCTTCACAAATTTAAAAGTAAATCAAGCGAGACCAAAATCCAAAACAAAATCAAGATATCTTTAATTAGTAGAAAACATTTGTTGCAAGGATAAGTTAAAATCATAAAGTTAGGATGAATAGGGGGATATAGAATACCTCAAAAGTCTTAAAAATATTAACTAACGTTAAAAAATAATAAAAAACCCACTACTTTTTATGAAAGTGTATAAACCATAAAATTCAGATTTTTATAACAAAAAGAAATTTAAAATAGCTTAAAATGGCAAGAAACGCATTTCAGAAAAGATGAAAAGAAATAAAACTTGCTTCGTTTTACAAAGTCGGTTTGTTGGTAGAAGAGCCCTTGAAGTAGTATGACATCAGGAAGCTGTTGGGAGGACACCTACCAAAACAGGAAACTTTAATCCAACAGAGAACACTGTTAGTAGGGCCTGTTGGCTTCACCAAATCATTTTTAAAGCAGACTAAAAGTATAGTGTGAACACATTCACTTAGGTAGTTACATGTCCATTGCATTTATCTGCTGAAATCAGCCGTGTTGGAATCATTGGAAAAGTGTGTGGCATTGCTGGTTAACAGCCATGTGAGTGTGAGCCAGCATGTGTGCCCAGGTGGCCAAGAAGGCCAATGGCACATGGCCTGGATCAGCAACAGTGTGGCCACCAGGATCAGGGCAATGATTGTCCCCCTGTACTGGGCGCTGTTGAGGCCACAGCTCAAATCCTGTGTCCAGTTGTGGGCTCCTCAGTTCAGGAAGGACATTGAGGTTCTAGAAGTTTTCCAGAGAAGGGCAATGGAGCTGGGGAAGGTTCTGGAGCACAAATCTGATGAGGAGCAGCTGAGGGATCTGGGGTGTTAAGCCTGGAAAAAAGAGGCTCAGGGTGGACCTTTTCACTCTATAGCTCCCTGAAAGGAGGGTGTAGCCAGGTGGGGATTGGTCTCCGATCCCAGGTAACAAGTATGAAGATGAGAGAAAATAGTCAAATGTTCTCGCACTTCTTTGTTTTCAAATTCAGCACTTTGATGAGGAACACAACCTGATACAGAACCTGCCTTTTGCAGAGTATCACAAAATTCAGTCCGTGGAGCACTCTCACAGTGCAGTTTCTAGCCAAGGTGCTAGTGAGGGAGAAGGGACAGTGTGGAGTGATTCCAGTCTGCTTAGCAGCCCACCTACTCCAAATCAGCTATGGACAGAGAAAATACTACAAGGCTTCTCATCTGCCTCGTATTAGTTTTTCACAGGGAAAGAATTGTTGCTGCTGCTACTGTAACTTTATAACCCTTGCAATTGCTATTATTATTTCTATGGAAGAAAATGACAAAACATTAGTTATTCTAGATAGAAAGGGAAAGCACACCTTGAAGGTCAAGAAAAGTTTAACTTTTATCACCATATAATAACATTACTTTTCCTTTTACTAGTTCAAGTATCAAATTGAGAGGAGAAAAAAAATGAAAACAAATCCAATTTTATTTACTTTTTTTTTTTTTTTTTTTTTTTACAAAGAATACATATATTGGGGGGGATTGCTTAGTTTTAATTTTATTTTAGACATTTCAGTTTGGAGAAAATATATCAAATGAAAAGTAAGGTGACATTTTAGCATCAGCTGGGAGGTAGGCTAGACTTGGTTTTGTCCAGTAACTTGGGGCTTCCGGTGTTCATCTAGATTTAGAAGCTCAGATCCCTTATGTTCACTTTTGGACAAAATATGGACACACCTTTCTTGTTCTGGGGGTTCCCCAAAACATAAGGCTACAGGGGATTTCAGCATAAGCCTTGTGCAAATTGTTTGGGTTGGAAGGAACTTTAAAGACCAACGTGTTCCATCCCCCTGTCATGGCAGGCTGGAACTTTTCACTAGACCAGGTTGCTCAGAAATCCATCCAAACTGGCCTTGAACAATTCCAGGAATGGGGTAGCCACAGCTTTCTTGAACAACTTCATCCAGTAAAGAACCACCCTTACAGTAAAGAATTTCTTCCTGCCATCTAGTCTAAACCTACTGTCTTTCAGTTTGAAGCCATTCCCCCTTGTCCTGTCACTCCAGACCCTTGTCAGTAGTCTCTCTCAATCTTTCTTGTCAGCTCCCTTCAGGTAGTGGAAGGCACCAATTAGGTCACCCTGAAACTTCTCTTTTCCAGGCTGAGCAATTCCAATTCTCTCAGCCTTTCTTTGCAGGAGAGGTGCTCCTTCCCTCTAATCAAATAATTATCTTGTTCAAACAAAGTTTTCAATATAACAATCAATGCAGCAGAGAGTCCCACCAGAGTAGGAACCTCCTGACAACTTATATAATGCTGCTCCCTTCACCCAGCAAAATTACATTTTTAGCACTACCATTGTGAAAAGAGAATAATATAAGTCCATTATTGCTGACTAAAGGCAACAAACAGCAGCAGAAGTTCTCAGTATGTCACTTCAATCCATTTTGAAGAGTAGGCCACTGGTCTTCCATAAGTGACTTCCTAATGCAGGGCAAAATTTAGTCATCACAAGTACATGTTGTAAATTCAGCTCTATGTTGTCATGTTCACATTTTGAACCAAGTGTGGATCCTCCATGCCCAAGGGTAAGCAGTAGCCACAAATTACTTGGAGAAATGCTCTGGTCAATGGTAAAAAACACTGATGGCTTATTCAGAACAAAACCTGTGAATTCTCAGTCAGTTGAAACTTTTTTCAACAGACAAACTAATTGTAAGGATAAAATATATTTGTTCTTTTTTTAGTCTATCTTTGACTGACAGAGTCCTCAGGTATTTGTAATTCGAGTTTAAAAGGCAGGAAGTATTCCCTTTCTATTTCTTTAAACTAGTACATATTACAATGATTATTTATCAATATAAAATACATTTGGTACAGTATCCAGCAGTACTATATCATTTTAGGAACTGACCATTTGATGGGAAAAAAAAATCTAAATTCCTCCTAAATCCTGAGAGGTAGAACCTGAAAAAATTGAAGATACACTTAAAAATCCATGGTAATTTAAATTAAAAACACTTGAATGATATTTTGCTTAAGCTTTAGTTCTCAAAACGGACTTAATATGTGGGTCATTTGTTAACAGTAAACATTCCTCCTTGTGTAGACAACATTCATGTTTCAGGTTGAAGCATGGCAGTACACAAAAACAGTTTCTTGTTGCTGGTGGAGTGACACTTCACTTTTAAGAGAGAAGTAGTAATATGTTTCTTGATATAAAATAGTAATTTAACCGAGTTGATAGCAAATATGACAGCAGTTTAAGAAGATTCAGGGGCAAGGTACACTCAGTTATTTACTGCATAGAGGATCTCAACTTTGTGTATAATTTAGGGAAAGGGGAAAAAAACAAACCAGTACTTACCATGCATACAAGTCATCCTATCAAACCTCATTTTAAGTAGTTTCTTTTCTGGTCCTACTTATGACACTGATGTGGTGAAAAAATACAGTCAAAGGCAAAACGTAGAACAGCAATTATGAAAGCTTATCAAGAACATTGAATAGTTTGAGCTTCATCATCAGCTTCTCCTTATCCCATCCCTTCTGCCCCAGAAATATTTTCTCTCCCAGTCTGACTTCTAAAGAAGACGAGAATAAGAGATGTCTGCTGTGAGATTTCTCCTATTACACTTATAAGAAAAGCTCCTTCTGGAATTCCCAGGAAGTCGTAATACACACAGTAGGGAGCTACTCCAGCATCCAGCAATTTTCAGCAACAGTCAAAATGTATAAAGCAACATGCAGAAATGCTGCCACAGCTTTCATTTCAGGTAATCCTGGAACAAAAAAACAGAGTAGTGCCTTTGCTGCCCACCTCTGCTATACTTCTCATCTCACAGAGCAGTCATGCACTTATGTGCTATACAACCTTACATGCTCATTAGCAGATGTTGTGTGTATACACACATACTAAATAGGGCTTTTGCTGGTGTTAGAAACTGGTTTAAACACAGAAGACCAAGGAAAACTATGCCTCTGTGAATAAAATGGATTAAACTCAAAAAGTTTTGAAATATACCCAAAAAACATGATTAAAACCAGACGAGGTTAGATGTTGGTGCCAAAACAACTTGATAGATTTTATTTAATATTAAAAGAGGCAAAGAAGAGAGGGAGGAAGGGAGGAAGGGAGGAAGGGAGGAAGGGAGGAAGGGAGGAAGGGAGGAAGGGAGGAAGGGAGGAAGG
>WAAE01021446.1:32513-85303 GCA_013400495.1 Nicator chloris
AGGAAGGAAGGAAGGAAGGAAGGAAGGAAGGAAGGCACCCTTTGGTGTGAGGGTCTGTTCCAGCCTGGCAGCTGATAGCCCTCGGGCTGCAGTCTCCATGCCAAAGGTGCTAAGCTTGATCTCTCTGTGAATGCATTCTTATCTTTATCAATGAGTAGTGGAGGGCCTCGTTCAGGATTTTGGTGCTTTTCTCTGCAGCTTTTGTACAGTTTTGCTCTGATAAGCAAAGATTCTTCATTAAGATGTTTAAGCCATAAATTATAACACTCAGTCTCTGACAGCTGCATTGAATGGCCTGCTAGTACATTTAGACATGTGTTGCCTGTGGCTGATATGTAGAATTCGAGCATATTTCTAAAATTTAATCAGCATGGGAAATGAGAGGGTTATTTATCTTAATTTATTTTCTGCATTCTTTTTTTCCTGATAATAATAATGCTGATAATCACAAAACGGACTAGCAATTTTAAGATGATAAATACAGTTCAAAAGTGAAGTGTGCCAGTTTATTTGTGTGTGCTCAGGGGAAGAATAAAAACCAGTTAACATAACATAAAGTGTTAACACCAGAAAAATATGACACAGGTTACCACATCCAGATTTATTCTGAATTTCCTTAAAGGTTTCAGATTGTTTTCTTGGGGACATTTGCTTTCTTTTACAACAACTTGTACAACTTTATCATAGCTATGATGAAAATCTTGTATTTAGATTTTACTATCATTTACTCCTATCTCAATTTTCTGCTATTTATTTCTTGCACCCTTAGAAAAGGGTTTAGGTACTTGAGTCACTATAAAAAATATTTTTTGCTGAAATTCTTAAAACAGGATTCTATTTAGTATAAAAGAACTACTAGTTTCTATTAATATTAGCCAAAAGTTACTTTACAAAATCAAAATTATATCCATATGAGTAAAACACCTTTTTTTTTTTTTCCCCTGAAAATAGAGATTTCAGTAAGAGGAAAAAAAACCCAGAATATCATTGGTCATCCCACAGAATCTCATGTGCTTAGAAATTCCTTTGTTCTTCCATTCTTGTTTACCCTGACCCTCTCCCTACAAAAACATGATATTGCTAATAAAACATAGATTAAAATTTTTAATTTCAGATTCATCCTGAAAGCTCTACATGAAATATGGTGGCTATAGAGCTTTAGAATAAAATGGAAATATATTTGAAATTCTTCTGAGTACTACTTTTTGGTCTGTGTTCTGCATTCACATTGTATCTCCTAAAATTGAGACCAAGCATGAAGATTCACACGCATGAGAATTTCATTAAGCCCTGTTGAAAGAAATTTCCCCACTAATCACAGGATCACAGGACCATCATTTATCAATCAGTGACTCAAAGTCATCTCAGAAGTTAATTTGAATCATTGCAAGCTTCTCTTTTTCTGATTCCAGGCATAAAAAAGTTGCTGCTCTCAGTCCAGCTTTTAGTGGGCAGGTGTCCACATCATAGAATTTGTCTTTTTTAAGTGAAACAAATTATTGATGCACTCAGAAGTGTTTATGTCTGTTAACAATGCACTGTAGGAAGCATTCTCAAGTGATGCTCATGTTGTACTCAGGTAATTATTTTAATAATGGCCCCTCATAGCAACACCTGGAAAAAATGTAGAGGGACGAGAGAGAAAGGGAAGATGGCAATTTCAGTTTTGAGAGTATAACAATTGTAGGAATTTTCTTAAATACTTGAACTGGAAAAATAATCCCATTTTGGCTACGGCAGTATTTATTATATATTCTTATATCTTGAGACTATATAGACAGGAGCAGCACAGTAAAAGGACTTTGATCTTCATATTTCAGAATAAGAATTGCACTCTAGTGTAAAAGAAGAAAGAACAAGCAAGATCAAGGTCTCATGCAGGGACGATAGGAGTATGTTGGTGTTCCCATCCTTCATTCCACCCCAAATACCATCTACTCTCCACAACTAAACTTGTGGTTTGTACCTGACAAAAGGCATATACAGACAGGTAAAGATTTGATGAAATTCAACTGAAAAAAAAAAAAAGAAAAAAGAAAATAATGCACTGATCAAGTCATGAGTGGCTGCTGACCTTCATTCTCTTCTGCAAAACGGTTTTTACTGAACAGATGGAGCAAAAATAAAAGACATGAGGAGGTTACATATTCTCCAGAGAGCACAGTCTTTGAAATAATAATTTATAACATTTTAGATGAGCTATTAGACAAAAGACACGTGGAAGTATATTCTAGATCATGCAAAAAATAATTTTTTTTTTTAAATCCAACCTGCAAAAAAGACAAGCTAAATATTTAATACAGGATTTGATGATTCCTCAGTTACAGAGAGCTTAGAATTAAATCCTGAACTTTACTTCTTTTTCATCCCCTTCCATCTAAATAATTACATTGCAAAATTATGGGAAGATACAAAAAGGCTGCATTATGGGCACAATAACTATTTAGTCCTGCAAATGTACCTCATTCAGTTATCAGCTGGTTGTAAGCATTATCCTTATTATCAGCATAAAACCTTACCTTGGGGAAGATTTAAGCCTCTCTTTTTTAATCTTCAATAGCATAAGACAATAAAACTCTGGGATCCAGTAGCATGTGTGTACGTACTGAAGATTCCCTGCTGGAAAAAGACCAGGAACTTTTTCAGACATCCCAGATGGTTTTCTTCCAAAGGGGAACCAAGCTGCAAACAAGACACACCTGTATCCATAACAGAGGGATATATCACAAAAACATTAAGACTGCAAAGCTTAGGACATGTGGGCCAGAGGGCTGGTCTGGAAGGAGGAGCAGCAAGGGTTTAAATCTGACAAATTCTTATAAATCGGACAAATTTCAATAAGGAACCTGAGACTGCATCTTGCTAAGAACTTGACTCTCCAAGTCACACACTACTGTGCCTGTTGTAAAATTTTAAATGTACACCATGTTTTACAGTAACAATATTGGAACTGCTACTCATGGAAATGAGATAATGATTTCTATTTCTTATTGTGCTATCACTTTTTTTTTTTACTTTTCTGTCAATAATTTTTTCTTGTTAATGTATTGATGTGTGTAATTTTTTTTCTGATTGCTCCCTTCAGCTCCTCTACAGACTTACCAGCTTAAAAATCCTCACTATTCTAGGCATTGAGTCAAGTTTTCAATTTTTCATTAATCACAAGGGATACAGCTCATGACTTTCTTTGGTTCTATGCCATTTCAGTATCCCACAACAACAGAAAAACTATAGTAAAATATAGATTTCATCATTTTATACCCAAAAAATTTTTCTCATTTGTCTTACATCTCCCAGTTCACCTCTTCTCTTCTCTTTCTTTTTTTTTTCTTCCAAAGCAATTGTATTTTGCTTCATTAGTTAGAGCTGTCCAGAATTCTTTGCTAGCTACATTTTTTATTCATTGGCTTTACACATTTAAGCATTGGATAACAAATAACTTTTTGGGTTCAGATACAAGAATTTGTTTTGAATTTTAAAGAGCTATTAATTTTCTGCATCCAAATGAAAGCACATTCATTTCTTCCAAAATGCTATTCTTCTTTCCCAGTAAAGCTGAGTGCCATTAACACGGCCACAAAACTTCACATTGAATACAAGTTTGATTTGTTTCATCACTCAGTCTCACTCTTCATTTATGATGATGCATGATTTTAACTTCTTGACTGTAGTTTAGTCCTTCTCACTAATGACACACACTTGTCTCTCATGCCTCTTTGCAAAGATCAGTTATTGATCCACATTAACGTAACTGATGTATCTCTCTCCCATCTATTAGCCATGTGTTTTCAAGCATGTAATTTAACTGAATTCTTTCCTCCTATTACAGTTTCACTGTCATCCATTTCTGACAAGCACTCTGCTTGCTTTTATTCCTTTTCTTGTGCTTCATTTTATCGAAAAAACACCCCTCAGCTCTGTGCTCATTTTATAATAGTCACTGTTGTTAACTGTAGTGAGAGGAACTTCATCACTATAGGTGGTTCTTGTTTTGTTCTGAGAAAATCGCTCAAGAAATATATTAAACATCTACAAAAGTAACAAACTCGTGTGCTGGCACTGAACAGATCCAAAAATACTTTAATAATTGTAATTATACACAAAGGTTCTACAGTTCTCTACTTCACCTGCAAGGCACTCATCATCACATCCTCCTGAAAAGTAAGCTGTACGATTTCTGATGGAATCAACTGCTCTGCTCCAAGGACTTGACTATTTAACACCCACTGTGTACCCCTGAGTCACATGGGAACTGAACAAGCCAAGGTGTACTAAAGACCAAGTCCCTCTTGTGAACACCAGCAGGCCTTTCACAATCTAGCCCATGACATGGAAGTCACTGCTCTGGCAGAACTGATAACAGTGATGGATAAATATACCAGTTACTGTGGTGGCCTCTGGCCATTCACAGAGGATCGATCTCACCCTCCCTTGCAGCTTGTGAGCTGTTTTTAGGTTGCAGCGTTTGCCCCCTGGGAAGTCCCTCTGGGAGACTTCCCTCTCGCTCACGGTGAGCAAAACTGAATGCTCCCGTCAGCCATTGCTTCTGTATGTTAATCCCTGTTCCCTGATTGGTTGCATCCCCAGTCCTTGGTTTCCCCTTCACTGGTTGGTGGATTTTGGATCCCTTCCCCAATTGGCTGTTTTCTTAATCTTTTCCCTCATTGGTCCAAGTTGCTAGCCCCGCCCCCTCAAACCTCTATTAAAATCCCACTACCCTGAGACCTCAGGGTCTCTTGGCGGTTGGTTCCTGAGAAATAAAGGCACTTCTGAGACCAGAAGATCGCGTCCCATTCCATCTATCCTGCATCGCCTGAGGAGGCTCCGCCGCTCAGCTGCCCTGGCAGCTGTCACAACTGAGCTAAATCACTTGGGTGTGCCTGTGCTCCGGACACAAAGTGGTGTCTTTCTAAAGATGCTCCTCCCGGGAAGGTCGCGGCATCCAGAAGAGTTGCGGACTGTGACAAGTTACATGCTTTTTCTAGTTGAATTCCGTCACCAAAAATATGTCTCTTCACACCACATGGGCTATGAGAATTTACTTAAGCCGATTACAGTGGCATTGTAACCTGCTAGCCAATTGAGATTTTTAACCTGAATTTTATTTATCTTAGACATTTTAGGCAAAGCTAGCCGTCACTTATAGTTTATTCTCCTGAGCTAGCTCAATCTGAATCATTAAATAGATATAAACCAATTTCACATAATTTCAGTATCTGAGAAATCTGGTGATATTCCTAAGAACGACAGAAACAAGAATATGAAAGATTTACCATGCCCTTGAGTAAGCTGTTTCAACTGTTGCTTGCCCTCATTACCAGCAGTTTTCACTGTCTTTCCAGTTTGGACTTTGGTGACTTAAACTTCCAGCTGTTGGATCTTGTTATGTCTTTGCTTGGCAGACTAGAGAGACCACTATCATCAAGTAAAAGCACTATGCCCTACACAGTCAATTCCTCATTTGCAAGCAGTAATTCAACATCATTTTTATATGCAGATTAATAACTCAATGATGAAGGTGGGTAGGAATACACTGAGAGTGTTAAAGTTGTGTCAATCTTTTTTCACGATAATATTGAATTAATAGCTATGTTATTATTTAGATTATTATTTCATAAACTGCAATCTATTCATATCCCACAGCTAAGCAGCATGTAAAAACAGCAGGTGGCAAAAGTCTGTATTTTTTCCAATTAAAATACATAAATATGCACAAAAGCCATAAGAATACTAAAGTGCAGGGCTCTAATTCCAATGGCTTACTGATTAGTCAAATTATCAAATTTCACCTTTACTACGGCTGGGTTGACACTAGGCTGCAGTGGTTCCAGGTTTGCAGATGGATCCCAAGCTCAATAGATGCTGGCACCTGGACATATATGAGGCCAGGTTGGATGGGGCTTGGAGCAAGCTGATCTGGTGAAAGGTACCCCTGCCATGACAAAGAGATGACCTTTAAGGTCCCTTCCAACACAGGCCACTCTATTCCATTCCATTAGTCCTCAAAGATGCACCCCACACCCGCTGCTGGCAGAGACTGTCACTCATCACACATAGAGTTGGGCCAGGACTTTCCAGGTCTCAACAGCTAATCCCCTCCATGCTTTTGCTTCTGGAGGCACCCAGATGCTTTCACAGCCGGAATCAGACACAGAGACCTGCTCAACATCTCACCCCTGGGTCATTTCTACTCACTGACTCATTCACCTTGATTATTACTGTTGCTCACACACTCATTCACAGACTTATGCTTATTCCAGTCCCTGGCACTATGGACACAAGGGCCCTCCACCCCATGCTCTGACTCTAGTTGCTGCACACAGATACCCCTTCACACAAAGAAGAGGGACCTCCTACCTAGAAGGAAGAGCTGGGAAAAAAATTTACAAGGGGGACAGGGAGGTGATCAGTTGCAAGGCAAGGCCAGACAAGAGTACAGACCAAACTATTTACATGAGATGATCTCTTCTAATCCCTTAATCCCTCTCTTTTTTATCTCACTCCTGTTCCTCCCAAAAGCACCTAAACATGTCCCTTTTCCTATCACTGATTCCTGCCCTAAACACCCTGTAAATCCTGTGGGGTCTCCAACTGCTTTTCCCCTGCATCCTAAAATGTGTCCCGCCCCAGGACAGCAACCCCTCTTAGCATGAAAGATGTTTTTCAAAACTGTTCCCCATGACACTGAGTTCATGTCTGAACACTGAGGTTGATGTCTCAGCTGAGATAGCACTCACAGGAGTCTGGACAAGCTGATTGTTCTTAGGAGTTGTAGGCTTGTGTACCCACCTGTCCCTGGGAATTCCAGACAGGTCCTGATGGGCTGGTGATCCCAGTAATGGCCTGAGAGTAGCCTAGCAGGGCATTACTTGAGCTTCAGGTCTTCTTACTGTCTTTCCAAGCTCCTTTATGGGTGTGGAGATGCTCTTCAGCACAAAATTGAAAAACAGTGTGACACTGTGTCAGCACAAAAGCTGTGGAGCAGCATCACACAAGCATGCAAAGAAAGAGGGGAGAAAAGACAACACTGGGACAAGACCAGGAAGAAATTTTTAAAAAGTAGTACTACCTACGACAGTGTTGGAAATCAACTGGAAGAACAAAAAGCCCTAAAAGTTATCCCAGGCAATATCTTGAAAGACCAACAATGCTTCCAGTACTAACCACGGGTACAGAAAGTGAGTCCTCATTTCCGTCTGAAATCTCAAGGATGTCAACAGGGAAAATTAGCACCAGGGTTTTGTTTCCTCAGTGCTCTGTGCTCCCTCCCATGGTTGCTGCTCAGAGTCACCTCTGCAGCAATCACCAGAGAGCCAGCAGAAAACAAACCTCACACTTGGACTCATCAGTGAGGGGATTTCTCACAGCGGCATCACTGAATTGCAAGAGTGCTGCACATGCCCATGACCAGCAGTTAACTGCCAAATTAATGCTGTCCCAGTGCTTGGTAATTGCTGGGTGACAACATTGCCGGCTTTGCATGTATGAGGAACTTAATTAGGTATGTAGAAAAAAACCTTCTCCATAAACTTGCCACTTAAAGCCTAAAAACCTTTGAATTTTTCCAATGACATGTCAAAAAATGCAACCCTTAACCAAGTACAATAACACTAACCCAGCCACTAAGCCTCCAGTGCAGAAGCAGAGACTGAAAAGGTTGAACAACTAATTTTCCCAACAACTGACTGTGCTGAGACTGAATTCAACACGACATTTACAGGAGAATGACAGCAAAATAATTTCCAGAATATTCACATCCCAGATCTTTTTCACATGAAAACTAGAGATGTCAGATAGACTTTATAAAAACCCCTCATCATCTATTCTAAAATGAATAATACTTTCTGATGGGTCAATTAATTAGTGGCAACAAGGAACCTTTCATGTAATCACAGAAACATTATTAACTGTAATAAATTGCACCTTCCCTGAAGCAACATAAAATCAATGACTTTACAAGAATTTGTTAAAACTATGGTGATGCTTTAAGAAAAATGTTCATTTGAAAAATATAAACGTTGCAATGTTAAGGCCATTGTATTTTCATACATTTTTTGATTTAGAGTTATTTGATGTTACTAGGTTAAATCTATTTTTTGAAAACCAGTGCCTGCATTACTGGATAATAAAGGTATAAGTATACATTTTGTCGATAAATCTCTGGATTAATTAGGAAACCTGGTCAAGTGGCTAGTAGAAGTTCAAAGTGTGATGGAATGAGAATTGTTCCTCAGGGTAACTATAGGCAACACCAGCCAAAATGCCTGCTTTTTTCAAAAGTGATGGCAGCCTAGGTCCTCCTAGATTTAGATTTTCTTGTCCTCAGTGTTTGAACTGTGGATAGCAGATCAGTGTCATGACTATTTTGCTTTACCTCCAAGACTATGTCTTACATCCTGTGTATAGATTCTCAAGATTTATTTTTTTTGTATTTTAATAACAGGTATGCAATATCAGGAAGCAAATTTTTGCTAAGAATGTTACTGAGGGGCAGAGGGATGAAGGAGTTTTACACAATTTGTAAAATTTCCTGAGGGAAAAAATTCTCCATAAACCATAATCATAATTTTCTGGAAAAAAACCAGCCATACCAATCCTCCAAGGAAGACGTACTTCAAATTTACTGAATTTTCATATGAATTTTGCTGATATGTGAAAGTATTCCAAGAGTAACCACTGTCATGACAAATTTCACTTTGCTTATTGATCTTTCACTATAATCCTGAGAAGGCTTTTTCTCTTATCTATATGAACCTCGAGCAGTTTCCCATCTTCATCTAGAAAATATTTATCAAAACTGAGCCCCACTTCAGTATAAATTGACACTGACCTATATGAGATAATTATTTTTGCTATCCAGTACACTAAGGATTTCAGTCATTAGTTTGAGTGAGGGAGAAATTTTAACTTCAGTTTCTGGGTTGATTTTTTTCCCCACACTTTAAAAATTAAATTCCTTTGAAAATGCATCCAGGTCACCACCTAATGTTAACCCTTATTCTATGTTCTTCCATCCACTGAAGGAGGGCAAATGTCATTAATTCTGTTCTCCTGTTATTATTTCTCCTCAACAGCTTATAATTTATTCTTGATGGTAATTACAGATAAATAAAATCTACTGCTGATAATTAAACAGAAGTCTTTCTTTAAAAACTCACCCAGAGGTCACAACAATTGTCAATAGTTACACAAACATTAGTCTCTGTATTAATTTAGCCTTAAGTGCTAAAGCATCACTTAACATGTAAACTGAAGCAGTTTTTACACATAAATTACCAGTAGGAGGTTTTCCCCTTGGTTGCATAACTAGAAGGAGGAAATTCCTGCTGTGGCATACTCTAGAAAACTATTATTTTCATAGACAATTATTGATAGAGCAGCCAACAAATTTGTGTTTTATATTTAAGGATGATAAAAATTGTAACAAATACACATTAACAACAAACACAGATGGAGACAGCATGCTATCTAAAAATAAAAGTAGATGCCTAGAAAAAAACCTTATGAAGTTTCAATTAATAATTAAAGTGCTTTAGACACTGTCCGGGAAAGGAAAATGATAATGCAGGATACCATGATATATGGACACAATAATGTACCACCTTACAACAACTAGGTTAGGACACACTCAAAGGCTACCCTCTGTCATTATTATGATCAATAAAAATATATTTCCCATGCTGACCGCTAGGTTAAATAGGAGGAAGAGAAAATTTAATTAATTACTGCTATGTTTTGGAATCTTACATGGCCAGGCAGATTTTAATCTGTCCTAGAAAAAGTCAAATTTGCTTAAGAAGTTAATACAAAAATATAATCCTTTACTAGAGGAAAAGATAAATTTCCATAAATCCAAAATTCACAATGACTTTTCTTAGAATACCCTTGGCTTGGTAAAACAAGGTGACTAACAAATAGTGTGGCATATTATCTTGGGTAATGTTTTCCCAGAGTTTACTCCAAACATACCTTTTTCTCATTTACATAATTCATGTAGCTACATCGAGAAACGCTTTATTAAAGCAAGCAAATCTACCTCATTTCCACATTGAGCCACCTCAAAACTACCTTATCAAAATTCCTGTCATGTAAAAAACTCAACTAATATCTGATTAAATAGATTAAATATATCTGACCACACAACCCACACACAGTTCAAATCTCCACTGCAATATATTGCATAACTTTGTTATCATCTACCCAATTAGCAAATACTTTGTTTTGTGAAGTATCTTACTGCTCCCACAACTGTACCACTACCATTTTTTACTTCATCAACAAATAATTATTATAACATGCCTCTAAGATATTTTTGTTCTCAGAGATTACATTCCTTTGTACTTGCTCAACTCCAAATGCTTAACATGGCTTGTTAATTCTCAAAATTCTCACCTTGCCATACTAACTCAAGGTATAGTGCCTACCAGTTTTAGTTTGGGGTTTTGGTTTGTTTTTTTCTTGGTACTGACTGAAACATACTGTTTGAACTGTACCTTGGTTTGATCACTTGTCCTAATTGGAGGATTTCCAAAAGCACAAGACAAAGTCTCTCTAACATGTTGAATTCACTGCATGCCCAGCACAAAGCAGTGACCTTGTCAAGGTGAGTCATGAAAGCTCTAACACAAACAGAGCAGTAAAAAGCAGTGGGACCAAGTGTGCCCTCAGCATGCTTGCAGATGACGCTGAGCTCTGTGATGCAGCCACACTCTGGAGGGAAGGGATGGATCCAAACAGACCTGGACAGGCTGGAGAGATGGGCCTGTACAAAACTCATGAGGTCCAACAAGGCAAAGTGCAAGATGCTGCCTACTGGTCAGGGCAATGCCAAGCACAAATACAGGCTGGATGGAGAAGGCATCGAGAGCAGACCTGAGGAGAAGGACTTTGCAGGGTTGGTGGATTGGAAGCTCAACATGTCTGCTGGCAGCCCTGGACAGTCAAACTTACCCTGGGCTTCATCCAAAGCTTATGGGTAGCAGGATAGGATAGGATAGCATTCTGCCCCACCCCTCTGCTCTGGTGATACTCACCTGGAGTACTTGTGTCCAGCTCAGGGGTCTTCAACATACAAAGGATGTGAACCTGCTGGAGTAAGTCCAAAAGAAGGCTCAAAAATTATCAGAGGACTGGAGCACATCTCCTATGAGAACACATTGAGAGAGTTGGGACTGATCAGCCTGGAGAAGGGAAGGCTCCATGGAGAGGCATGGAATCACAGAATAATCTGAGTTGGAAGAAACCCAAAGGAATAATTGAAATCCAACTCCTGGCCCTTCACACAACACCCCAACAATTATCCCATAAAGAGTTGTCCAAAAGCTTTGTGAGCTCTGGAAGACTTGACGCCACGACCATTTCCCTGGGGAGCCTGTTCCAGAGCCAAACCACTCTCTAAGTGAAGAAACTTTTCCTGATATCCAATATAAACCTCCACTGACACAACTTCAAGCCATTCTCTTGGGTCCTGTCTCTGCCACCACAGAGCGGAGATCAGTATCTGCTCCTCCTCCTCCCTTCATAATGAAACTGTAAGTGCAATGAGGTCTCCCCTCTGCATCCTCTGCTCCAGGCTGAACAGAGCAGAACCCAACTAAATCCATTTTATAATATTCAGATTGTAGCCTAGATGTTTATATAATAGTAAAATCAAGCATAACACCAACCTGGTCAAAATTTTCACCCACAGGGGCTGGAAATTATGTCACTCATAGCCATAATTTTGGGGGTGGGAGACAGGCAAGATGCAGGAGCAAAGCAAACTTGGGCAGAAAGCAAACAAACAGTGAAGTGGTTCCACTAAATCACTATAACACACAGATACAGGCGGTCACTGTCAGTGTGCTGCCTCCCCTACACTGACATCTGTGTGTTATCTGTTTCCAACCCCTGGCTTGCCATCAAGAACAGATCTCCAAATTACCTTGCAATTATGCACAGCAGTGGTTTTGCTGGTGCTGGTCCATCTGCACAAATCATGTTAGCCAAATGCAGTTGTTTTTAAAATACGTTGGAAGATGCTAAACTCAAGTATACTCAAGAACAAGATCTTCTCCTTGCTAGTATTACTTTTATCACATCCAAGTTCTTTCTTACTATTAGCTAAATGGTACCTTTCCAGAATTCATTTCATACATCTAGAAAACTTGAGTCTTAGAAGCAGCTGAAATTCATGACCTTTTCCTGGTCCCACAGCTGTTCCTATTTCACCATAGACCAATATCCTCTCAAACTCTTCTTGTCCTTCTGTAAGACATCAACTATTGTTGATAAACAACAAAATATTTCTCATAAACAACTTCTTTTAAATACTCGGTCCCATTTTGGCAAAGTGTATTTTGTAACACTGTAGTGGTTTCATGTTTGCCAATTTCTATTTCCCAAAATTAGTGTAGTCGTTTGAGTGTCTACTAGAATTATTTACTCTTGGGGACATGGGCAGACCTTCTACATGGCAGACGTTCACAGATAGTTTTCTTCAATTAATGCAAAACCACCACAAACAGGCTTGGCTGTCCTGAAACTCTCTGTACAGACTCTGGTGGTTTTTAGTCAAATTGACATGGGATATGAAAACTCTTTTAAGACATTTATAGGCTTATCAGTAAGTAATTACCAAAGTCATATCTATTAAAAAAAAAAAAATCTGTGTGTGAGCTTACATCTCACACCACAGTGCAATATCAAAGGGGAGGAGTGGAAGAGTCTTCTCAGCCACATGAATACAAAAGTAAAATTCAATAAAAATAATCAGCTTTTCCTCCTTTTCCTAACTGGTTGCCAAAAAACTCATCCCATCTCAGCAGAGACCTTGGCATGGATCCCGTATAAAATCATAGCATTCTACTGCCAGTGCCTAGTTCAAAAAGCTTTTCTTTGTGTTGCATTATTCAGCAGGTAATTGATGTGCGCTTATTTACATTTTTTGTTCTGGAGCGCAACCGGTGAACTCTCTGTGTTAGTGTTCTCACAGATGAAAACTAAAAACAAATCTCAATCCTTTTCTGAATTATCCATGAACGCAATTCAGCTCTAAAATTTGGTCTGATGTACAAATCCATAGGATGAAAGGTCCAGCTAGTTAGATCTCTTAAAACAGAAAATGATACAGAAGAAATTATGTGTAACAAGACGTGACTCACACCACTCAAAGCAAAGGTAGTGTTGAGGGGAGACATTTAATTTCATTGGCACAGAAAATGGAAATTGTTCCTGCATGTGACTTTCTAAGGTGGGTGGCAGACAGCATTAGTGCCAAGCAGGGGAGGGCTTTATTGAGTTTGAGCAAGCCAAAAAACTGCTCATGGAAAAAGTTAACCACATACTGAACCTGTAAATCTCTGCTACAGCATGAGAGTGTGTGCAGCACTTCAGCTGGTTTTCTACTATTCTGTACTCAATGTTGCAAAGTTAAAAATATGCTAATGATCTCATCATAGAATACCCTGGTGACTGGGAGATATGCTAATTATTGAGGGATAGAGGAGTCTGCATCTATACTCATCCCACGAGGAGCTAACTCCTTGTGCACGGCATGGGCATGAGTACATGTACATGAAGCAAAGAGTCTGTGCATGACATACTGCCACATTTTAAGATAATATCACAAGCTAATCACAAACTCCTGCTTGATAATACTTGTAGGAACAAAGACCAATGATGATGTCTCCACGCAGTACTTCACTGAGTCCCTGTATCCTTTTCTGACTGCATCACTGGATTATTCTCTTCTCTTTTTCCTTTGTCATACTCTGTTAACTAAACAACTTCTTCACTCAGTAACATTGATTAACATAAGCATGACTTCAAAATAGTCTTGAAAACACCACGACTGTCCCAACATTCCTAAGGAAAATTGTCTATCAGTTGGTTGAAAAAATGTGCAAATGTAAATATATATATGTATACATAAAGATATGTATATAGAAGCAACAGCTTTAGAACAAGTATTTTTTACATTCTTAAACACAAAATACCAGACCTATAGAACAGCACAACATCAATTCAAATTCTCTGTTGTGCTGCTGGAGTTCCAGCAAAGCAGTGGGATTGCACTGCCAGAAACTGACACATCCTACTATCAGATCTGAGCACAGGAGCATGCTTTCTTTTGTTCTACAAAAAACGTAATTTTGAGAATCTTTCTTTTGGGGGGAGTTGGAGCACTAGACCCAGATATGGATGAAGTTTGCTTTTGTATGTATTCACAAGGCTGACCAGTTATATCCTTTTGTTTCCTCTCCTCTCCCTTCCCTGCCCACCCCACAGCTCCTGCCCAATTAATAGGGATTTTATGTTAATCTCATGCTGAAAAATAATGCTCTATACTCATCCTTTCAACAAAATGCAAATGCAACCCCCAGGTCATACTTTGGGGGAAAAACCTCTTCCCCTGGGAAGGGCAAAAAAATCCATGTATTTTCCTAGGACATTTAAAACAGGAGAAATAACAGACAGAGGGTGGTATGGAGGGAGCATGGAACATATTTCCTAATGAATTAAACAGCAGATGATAGTATCCCACACTGAGTCATGACATACAGAGTAATAGTCATCTCTGTAGTACAGAAATTCACTAGGAAAAACATTTGGAAAGTGGGAAGCAGTGGGAAATCAGGATGAAACAATGAGGATGCCAGTCTAGCAAACCAAGTTTGGTATACCATTACTCATGAATAACCTTTATTAAAGATGCAGCTCATTCTGTTCATAATCTGTTCATGCAGATTGACAGATAAATGGGCCTAGGTGAGTGTAATACCATAATTACATATTTGTCAATCAAAGAGTAAACAAATACAGACTGATTAGCATTTCTCTACCATTCTTTTCTGGTTTTTTCTAAACATACTATTGTCGTTACAAAGTTAGACTCAAATGGATTCCTCACACAAGACACTCAAAAAAGATGTTAGGAATTAGACTTGGACTCCACTTCAAATACCTATTGGTATTGAAGAGAAGACCTATTAGAAGTTTAGAAGAGAATTTATTAGAGAGGACCTATTAGAAGTTTATTACTATCAGAGATTTCTGACTTTCCCTAAGTGTTGTGTTTAATAATGTTAACAACTACCTAGCAAGATGCACACATTATTTTATGTGACATAGTTGCAATAATTAACCCATAATAGTTTTTCTGTCCTTCTAGTGGGAAGGGATTCATAAATTCTACTGAGATTGCTAGAGGACTAGCACTGACCAAACAATAAAATAATGAACATTTCTCTCAGGAAAATACCTATCTTATTTTTGCATTAGTATTTTGATTTTTCCTGGAACTGAAACCTTTTCTGAGGCAAAACACAGCTCCAGTAGGAGGCACAGATCGGTAAAACCTCTATGAGCGTGATCCAGGTACATTAAACCTTGACAGGATATCACTGTAATGGCCAAAACTAATGTGGAAGTCTTGAATATTACTTTCCAGCATGGATATATGACTTATGCTTGCCCACTTCCTCAATCCCTTTGCCTTGGAAGCCAGTTGCATTGCACTAGTTTTTACATTGCTGAATATATGTCTTAAGGAGACTAAACGAATTTGCTCATCTCCTACTCCCAATTTTCCTCACAATGGACTGTACATAGGTTTAAACCTATGTTCCCACTCTAAACCACTCCACCACCAGAATGCCACAACAATGGCACATCTTTTTGGTCATGAGCATGACACAAAGACAGAGTTAAAGATCATGTAGTCAGCCTTTGCAGATTTGTCATAAAACAACTTCACATTGTTTAAGTGCATCTCTGTACTGTCCAATTAATATTTTACAAAAAAAGGCAAAATCTGAAAAAATTAATAATGTTGATCCTTAAAAAAATGGTGTAGAAATACAATCCTACAGCCTGGAGCAATACATTTTGATGTGTTTTCAATTTGATCAGTAGTATTTAGTGGTTTTTCCTTTTAAGTGCATCTAAAATGAAAAAGATTGTATAATAGACTCTACTGCATAGTTTAATTTTATTCTCTTATTTGTAAGAAGAAATTATAATAGCTTAGCTACAGTGAAACACATAGTAGTTAGGGGATTTTTAAATTAGATTCTTCTACTTGCATACTTATAGCTTCTCAGTTTGTTTAGTTTAAATAATTTTAATGCTGAACTCAGCACACGCAGAAAGCTATTAACTATAGGAATAAATATTTGGAAGCTGAGGTTTTAAAAATTGCATCAATGTTATTATTCTATTTAATAACAGTTTTTTCATTATAATTTAAAATGCAGTTTATCTTGCAGTTAAAGTGATAAAATGTAACTGTATAAAATAAATAGGCTTTTCACAAACCATCGATTTAATTAAATTTGGAGATCATTGTGAATTAGCTTTATGATTCAATTTTTGCACTTTATTCTTATTTTTTAAAATCCCAATTCCTATGTATATATAGACATGTAGATTATAAATATAGATGCAGAGATATGTGTATTGTGATAATTTATTTGGGTCGCATTACCATGCTCTATTGGTTGGTGTTTCCACCATGCTGTATTTTAAATGTTAGGAATAGTTTGATAGGGTTACAGATTCTCAGATCTCTACAAATTAGGCAAAGGTAGTGCAGTTCTAGTGAAAGAGGGCAATGTAAGATGAAGAAAACTCACTTATAAAGTGAAATCATTTGCCAAATGATTTTCCAGACTTTCTTTCTGAAGCCAAAACCTTACCTGAGTTTGCAGGATGGGGCATCCGCATACGCATGAGTTTTCTACCATGTGCTACTTCCAGCACAGGGTCAAACACAGTGGGAGCCTCGTGGCTGAAAACCAAAGTAGGAGATTTGCATGCATTTATATATATATATATATATATATATATAAAATTTATGCACATCTTTCATAGAGCTGGTTCTTCAGCTGTAAGGGCTGAAGAAAGAAAGGTGAGGAAAAAGAATGGGAAGATGTCTAACCTTCCCAATCACACATTTGGAAGTACAGCAGAGGAAAAGTATTTTCCACACTACGGTAGAAATTAGTGGGCTGGCCTAGTCCGAGGGCACAGTTTGCCTCGTTCACTCTCTCTGCTGTTCACTGACTTTTCTATTCACCAAGGCTCCTTTAGCAGCTTTTGTTCCAACACGCTATTTTAAATCACTGTAACTACGCTCTTCAGTTTCAACAGATCATATCTAAAGACAAGCTATTTTTATAAATTCATCTCTACTGGCAGTAATAAGATTAATTTTATTGAGAATTTTTCAAAAATTTCAAAACTTAAGTGTGGGAAAAGATGGGATGGAGTTGAGCTGCGGGCTGTGGGATGCACCTGCAGAAGCACATGGCAGCACAAAGAAGCACGTGGCAGCACAGAGAAGCACATGGCAGCACAAAGAAGCACATGGCAGCACAGAGAGGCTTGTGTCCACCTGACCTTGGGAGGAGGAGGTGTCACAGGGCAGAGCCCTACAGGAGAGGAGCCTGCAGGAAGCTGACAGATGAGTGAACAGCGTGTGATCACCCCATGGATGGACATTGAGAAAGAGTGTTGCTGATGTGGCAACATGGGATAGGTTACATTGTGAGAATTACCATGTATGGAAATACTGTGCCTTGAAAAAGTGTATAAAACCAGCTTGTTTCTTTGAATAAACAATTCAGATTCCCTGCTGGTCTGGGTCTGTGTTGTGGTCACTCACACTTAAGTGATCACATGTATGAGCTAATTCCTCTGGGTTTCGTGAGACTGATTCTCTCCTGTGAGGTTCAAAACATTCAAATCTTGCTTTCTTTGTGGTGGGAATAAAGTTTTTTATCCCACACTGTTTTATGAGAGTTCATATCATAAAAACAACATCTCTCAGGATGAGATAAATCAACTGATAAGATCCACCAAGATTAGCTTGACTGGTCAGAACACCAATATCTGTTAATAACACCAAGATTGAGGGTTCAGTCCCTATATGGGGATTCACTTACGATTTGGACTTGATGATCCTTGTGGGTCCCTTCCAACTCAGAATATTCTGTGAAATCAAACATTGTCCCCATCAATACCATGCTGAAGTGAATTCAAGATTGGATGGAGGTCAGAGCAATCTGGTCTAGTGGAAGAGGTGTTCCTGCAATGTCAGGGCACTTGGAACTAGATAATCTTTGAGATCCTTCTAACCCAGGCCATTCTACGGTTCTATGATTTTATGTTGAACTCTTGAGCCTGAAGCAGTGATGGCCTACAAACCAACACATTTCTCTTTAGCTACAAAAACAGCCTGACACTCCACATCCACCACTTGTCCTTATCCCTGTGAGGAACCCCACACTCCTACAAGTTGTATCCATAGAATGGCTTCTGGCTCAAATTAAAACAAAAATCTAAAAAATGCGTTTCATTGTTTCAGGTCATCCTGCAGCCCTAGAGATATGTGTCTACAGGTACATGTCAGCAACGTGTCAGTAAAATGCTTCAAGGAAAACATGGCAAAGTTGAACTGCAAGTCAAAGAACATGTGTTATCTTAAAAAGAGTTGATTGCAGCAATGTCAAACCTCAAAATTCTGTTGAACATCACACTGACTCCATTTATCCAGCAAAATTTGATTTCAGTCTGTATCTTCCTTATCTCACTCGGATGTCAAGAGTATATTTAATAATTTTAAATCAAATGAAAACTTGTATTTGGCAAAATTAAGAAATATCAATAAGTGTTGAAATGAAAAAGTATTGGATCTTGTTGGCCAAAAGAAAAAAAATCAATAACTTACTTAAATTTTAGTTGAAAGATTGTGTTAATACATCCATACAATTTATTCACCTTTGAGAAAATCCAGCAAACTGACACTAATTAATCAAAGGTTTACAAAACACCGTTGTAAAGTGTTTGCAGATTTAACAAACAAGAGGAGTCTGGATGAAATCCACTGTAAAATAAGTAAGATAACTTTTGAATATAACAGTTTGAATAACTGGCATTGACCTTTAACTCACATTTTATTGTCAGTGCAGCATTTTATCCTGCAGGGATAAAGGAATACTGGAACATCCAAAATTTGACAGCAGGTACTGAGGTACAAAATTTGACTTCTTTGTACTGAGCAAAATGAGAAGTAAAGTCTCTAAGATGGATGAGTACTTTCAGACAGATGGCCAAAAGTACATTCAATCATTTTTCAGTCCTGTATTTTTACTCCAGAAACACATAAAAGCCTTTCACATCTAAATAACTGATACCTCAGCGCTCTTGCCTGCTATATTATATGAACACAGATCTTTTATACAGAGATGATCACCACAATTGGTTGGGCAGGCTGAACCATTTTTGGAAGTTGAACTATGCAGTTTAATACTAGTATCCTCACTAATGTTCCCGTGTCTGGGCCTTAGAGACTGTTTTGTAGCCTTTTTTCACAAAGGAAAAGGCTGCATGTGCTGTTTTGAGCTGAACCGAGGGTACAAAAGCCATGGCTGCAAATAGAGAGGAATTATCATTTTGCTAACACTTGCATCTGGCAAAATGTTGTCTGCAGCCCTTTTGTTTGGCTGACATCAAATCCCCAGAACTTCAGACCTGTAAAACCAGACAGTGATGGCCACTGGCTTAGAATCTTAGGACTGAATCACACTGATCTTAACAAGACTTGCGTGGTTTTGATAATTCAATTGATAATTTTTACATTGCTATTGAAGAAATCAGTTTCATAAAAACATTGTTACTTGCTAAACCAGCAAAAGGTATAGTAAGCATGGCATAATAACAGGAGCTGGTGCCCTTGAAAATATTTTAGGAGTTTCTGGAATCTGAATGGACTATTCCTTAAGAAAGAATCTATATATGGACATTCTACATTCTGTTTGACTGAAACAGCCATTTGGTTGACTTAGCCATTTATTCAAAAACCATTTGTTTTTCTAGTTATTAATGCTCTTTATGGATGAAATGCAGACCACACAAGGCTTTAAATTTTTTAATCTGACTGTGAGTCTTAAATAAAGAAGAGATTAGAACAGCAGCGCAGACTCTGGTGTATTTCCTTACATAAAAAACCCAAAAAACTCACAAAAAAACTCCAGCACCACCAATAAAAAGCCTCCAAACAACAAGAAAGAAAGCAGAAGCATTCTGGAAAAAAAAAGAAAACGTTTCTAAACCACAGAAAAAACAAGGCTTACACATTGAAATGCACTGAATCATTCCAAATCCAGCTTCTAGGATCTCAGCATTTATTGTCCACCTGCAGACATAGTTTTGATAATCGTTTCCAGAAATAGACTACATGGGAATTTAAAATATATAGAAAAACCCCTGTGCTGTAAATAAAAGCCTTCATAGTAATATCTGGTAAGATCATTCTCCAATGCTCATTCTAGCATCTGCAGTTCACTTCATTTTGAGATATATGCTTAGACAGCAAACAACCCTTCATACAGCTTCACATCCTTTTGTTTACACAGAGTATTTACTGTGCTAAGGCTTGCATGGAGGAGTTAGGTATGCAGCTTAAGAGAAAGAAAAAAAACAGAGGATGAATTATTTTTCTGAGTCTGTCCTTGAAGATGACTTGCTCCAGTTACAAGACAAGAAATTGTATTAAACCACTATTTTATTTTAAAAATGTTGCCTTATTAAAAACACCAAACAGGAACCATTTTAACTCTGTACATCTGCCATCCTGCATTTGTATTTCAATAAGTTGTTAGTACTCAAAATTTTATGGAACTCTCTGGAAGCATTATTACCATGAATCACTCCTTTTTTAACCCTGAAATTTTTTAGGAGTTAAAGGATATGCTGATGTTAGGGGATTAAGAGTAATTGGCCAGCTTCTGTGATGTTGTACAGCACTCTTAAAAGGGGATTTAGGTGTAATATGACTGGAAGTTAATTTAAGACCATAATGGGCTGTATTGTATTGTATTGAAATGAGAGAATATATCTGGATTTTTCTTTAGTAATTTCACATGATTTTAACAGAGTAGAATTTAATTAATAACAACTGTGTTAAGCTTTTTTAATGATTGTCACCAATCTCTGTATTCAAGTTGTCACAAATATTTTTTAAAGTATAACATACCTCATCGTTATAAAATGGGAACAGTGCAGAAACACTTTTTAAAGTATTTTAAGAAACTTCTTGCTTACTAGCAAGGAGCATACAGGAAAAATTGTCCTTAGTTTTATAGACATGTTGGGTTGAAGAGGCTATCAGATAAAATATGTAAAACAATTGATCGAAAACTAATACTAACACTGAATAAAGAAAATTATTCTCCAAAGCCTGTAGCACATTGTGAAGTGTGTAAAATATCTTCTTCTTACAGAGTAAGATAGAGATTTCAATTAAAAAAAGAAGGTGCATTTATTTAATTATATCTTGCTTACATATGATAACCATCAACCTTCTGTAAGGGTTGGTCAAAAACAGCTCAGAAATCCTTTCAGAATGATACTCCTAAAAGCAAATTCCAGAAAGTAATTAACTGGAATCACGCTAGTGCCTGATGCAATAGAGAATTAAATCTGTCACAGTCCTCTGCAGTAACATATGCATCAAGAAAACCATATTTAGTCTTCTCTCTCTTACAAAATCTGAACAGTGATGTTCAAAAAATGTTCAAATCATCATTCATAAGACTGTATGTAATGTGGAGAAACAAGAAAGGCACCACTTGGAATGTGAACATTCAAAAGACATGCAGTTTGTTGTCAGCACAAGAAAATCTACCCAGAAGTCATGCAAGTCGTATGCTATACACAGGGCAAACTTAAAAGGGATAGGGTTTGAAAACAAGCTTTCTTGCTATTAAGTATCTTTGCAACCTGTCTCCAGGATCTTCTCACCACTGTTAGATAGACTTTAATTCAGAGCCATCACCTTCCTTTATGCTTTGGTGGATGTATTGCTCCCTCTGATCCAATTAATGAATTCATATACAGAAAAAATGAAAGACATTTTAGTAAAATAATTTCCTATATTTTTGATAAAAAACACAAAGTGTTTTGATGATGAAAAGGCAGCATATGGCACTTAACAAAGAGGAAATTCTTTGTTCTTGCTAATTTTAATATTGCCTATTTAGACTAAAGAATATCTCCTTATTCAAGCTCTCTCAGGAGAAATGCTTTATACAGAAAAAAAGATAAAACTTATTGGTCACACTGGCTTCTGTTGTCCACAACCATTTTGCCACAGCAGACCAGGGACTGCCATTTGAATAGGAAAGAGACAGATCCTCAACTTCGTATTGCCTCTGATGTCAAAAATGAACAACATTCCAGTTCCTCTCTGTATTGGATTCATTTT
The DNA here is from genome assembly GCA_013400495.1 of Nicator chloris. Classification (NCBI taxonomy): domain Eukaryota; kingdom Metazoa; phylum Chordata; class Aves; order Passeriformes; family Pycnonotidae; genus Nicator; species Nicator chloris. The sequence goes on from WAAE01021446.1 coordinate 54,760, forward strand.
TACTCCAGCTCTTCCAGAACTGAAGATCGCTTCTATCCTTTGCAGAGATTTCACAAAAAATCTCCAAGGATAACTAAAGTATCACATATTGTTCTGTTCTCTCTGCTTACTCAGGCCTAAAATACACATTCTGCTAAAGTAGAATTCTTAAATATTAATCTCAGATGCTTCATTTAAAAAGAAAGTGGAGTTAAGTAAAGGGAAAAAAAAAAAAGGCAACACCTCACCTCATCCATTTTCTCCCTAAGGAAGTCCTGCACTCCAGAGTAACAAAACCTTAATTTTCAGATGCTCCTGCTGTTATCTGTTATATATCATAATATAAACTGACACTTGAAGTAATATCTAATGGCATTTACATGGCAACAATAAAGAAAAATGGAGCATTTTTTTTTCACAGGTCTTCCAAGATCCGCATTATGGGTGCAGCCTTTCCTCACAAGATACACTTCGACTGAGGATTCGTACACCCAGATTAGCTAGGGCTGTTAAACTCCCTTAATGCAAGATCTAACACTTAGACAAGTGCAGCACATGCCTTTCCCAGGCGTTTTAGAACATGAAAGAGATGGATTTTTCACCAAGTTGACCACACCAAGAGCAAACTTTTCATGTTTGAACAAAAAAAATGGAAAGTAGCAATAAGAGGTGGAGTCGTTCGGGGGGTTGGCTCCTCTGTCATCGAAGAACAGCCTGCTATGGTGAAGGGCTGCCCTGTGAAATGGGGTAGACAGACAGGGCTGGCAGGGGAAGCAGGCAGGGAAGAGGTAGCTCTGCAGGGAGATCAACCCTTTAAGCACTCCCTCCTCACCGAGAACCCAGAAACGATGGGGAAAAATTCTGGCGCAGTTGACTGTGTTTATGTGCTAAGACTCTTCCCATAACTCAGCCCTTTTAGGAAGACCATTGGTCAAACAGGCAAAATTTTTCCAGACTCTGGGGCCTGCCTGCATCCCAGAGGGGTCACTTGCAGCCCAGCTGTGGAAGTTTTTCCCCTCGGATCAGCTGTCAGGAAAAGTCTCCCTGGGGACAGAGCCTCCTTCTGTTTTCTCTGAGCTACCTCCTGCACGTGGCACGTATTAAGGCTCTCCGTACTCATACAGCCCCTAAAGTAATTTTTCACCCCATGTCAGAAAATGGATTCATAACAAATGTGAGACATAAATAAAAATTGGATTGGTTTCTCGCATACTTCAAGAGGGCATGGTTAAATAATGAAAAAAAAACCTAAGTGGTAAGGAGAAGTCTGAAGACCTGCCACCCAGAGTGCTGAGGAAAACTTAGCCTAGGAAAGCTCACACACACTGTCTCATTAGAAAGAAATCAGATCTGAAGCCGCACGAATAACTTCAGTAACTCAAGAGCAGGGAAAAAGGGGAGATCAAATATTCCAGCTTTGGCAGATGAGAAAAAGGGAGGCGATCTAGAGAAAAGAGCTTTGACATGGTAGAGAATGTGTTCACACCTTCAAAAAGAAGGTGGAGGTCCTCTATTTCTCTGCAGAGGTTGAGTATCATACCACATATATAATAAGATTTTTGTATCATGGTTATTTGCTACTGGCACAATGGTAACAGTATGGTTGGGAATAAACATTCTGTAAAGTGTCTTAAATTCTTCCCCAAACTCCACAAAATGTTAGTGGTACATTTACAGCACAGTACAGTGTCAAAGTCTAAATGCATTTTCAATGTGCTGTCTATAAAATTAGTAATATTTATTTTTAAATAGTACTAACAAGAGGAGCTTACCTACATTCCCACATGAAATAAACTTATCCCATGAGAGTATTTATCTTTCTAAATATTATTATGGATATACAAAGGGAGGTAATAAACATTCCAGACTTAAGGACAAAAACGAAGACACAAAATGCAGAAAAAATTCATTTAGGTTAAAATAATCTTCATTATATTCTGTTTTGAAAATGAACACTTATGCATTAGCCTTATAATTAGGCTATGATATCTGGATCACTTCCACCAGACTTTAGGTCATAATCTTAAGCACTGGAACAAAGCTGAGTAATATATGCATTTTCAAAGTTGCATCATAAAGAAACAATAATATTTGATTCTCCAGGAGAATAGAATATATTTGAAGAGCCTAAATACATGTAAAAATAATTTTAATATCATTTAAACATTTAGATCAAATATATCTAAAATAATCTAAATTGTAACAAAGATTGCATTTTAGAGATAGAGATTTCTTCTTGTGACTGTAAAGACTATTTTCTTAAACTAGATTTTAAAAAAAAGAAGTCTTTTCAAATATCCAGAAAGACATAATTTTTTTTAATTTTCTTTTTTTTACATCTAAGATGAGAAACTGGCAAGTGCAGTCTTAGTGCCCATACCCTATTTTGAAAATCTGCACCAGCATGGAAGGTTCACTTCTTGTGTGCAGGCATTTAATCCAAGAACCCTTCTTTTCCAGTGAATGCACTTAAAGAAAAATAGTATTGCCAGTCAATCTTTGCAATTCTGAAGGGAATACAGATCAAGTTTTACTGTCTGACAAAGCCATTTAAGGTCAGGAGTGACAGTGAGATGATGATCAAGTTCACTCATCTTATGTTTTTTTAAGGGATATATAAATTTCTTCCTAATATACTGCAATTTATAATGCTTGTCCTTATAATGCTTAACTGTCTGTATCAAAAGCAGTGACCAAGGGAGATTATTACTTATTTCATGCCTGCTGACTGACAAACATCTGTTTTCTGGAGAGGCTAACATCGATTAAGGCTCATTTTGTTGCTCAATGTAAGTTACATGCTGCTTCTGTTCAAAAAATCAAAATTCACACATGCACAGGTTTGCAGATGAGGTCCACCTGAAATACCCTTCCAGGCAAATAAGTGGTAATTATTTGGGTATTCATAAACCCATATCACAAATCCAGATACTGTTTTAATGGCTGAAGGATCAAGGCCACAGGAAAAAGGTCAAGGTGGCATTAATTTCACAATGAAGTTCTTCTCTCAATCTGTTATTGTTCTGAAGTCTTGAATTTAAGCATACCTTCCTCCTTTGAACATACAAACATGCTACTATCCAACTTTCTTTAGGTGAATGACACACACAAAAAAGAAAAACTATGTTCGGAAGCTGCACTCTCTCCTCAAAAAGTGCAAATTTTCTGCCCATAAAATCTGTGGCCCACAACCAAATTACTAACTGAATAGTCTGATGCACAACCAAAATGAGTATAAAAATTAATAAAAATTATTTTGAAACTTCAAGTAATATTTTGACAAAGTTTTAACACAAATTAAATTGTTCCATATCCATTATAGTTTGACTGCAATGTAAATAATTTATGTTTTTGTGGAGTTCAAAAAATTAAAGGAAAAAAATCATACCCTCGCCTTTCCAGAAGATTTCCTTTAATGAATGGTGTATTTGTAGTTAATTTCTTATTCCGAACAACCTGTAGTGAACTTTTTATTTTTTCCTATGACACTTCTGTAAATGAATTCCCTGAAATGGGATGACAGGAGAAAGAAAAATGCAGTAAAATAGAAAATCACCAGCCTATCTATTGACTAGTTTACTGCACATATTATGTCACCAACATTATACTAAACTGTCCCTACTAGTAAAAAAGATATTAAATAATCTTGGGACATTAAAACATGATAATTTCTGAAGTAATCTACCTGATGTTTTCAAACTGTAAATTTTGCATGCCAAAATGTGGCCTTTAAAAAGTAATTTTTAAATACATTAAAATTAAAATGTTTTAAGATTATCTCATACTGAATTATGCTCAAACATATTATAAAGGATCAACTTAATATAGCTGAGAATTTTACTTTTTTAAGGTTTCTCCGTTACCTTGAATACACTCCTTTAAAAGTGGTATTTACTAAAGTTATTTTTATGAGACTATTTATAAGGGAAAATTGATGTGTAAGAAAAAGATATAAAATTATTCAAAGGCATGCTTTAAGGAAAAAGCTTTGAACAGTCAGGATTGTGCCTGCCACAATTTTCTCTTCTCACTGCTGTAATTCTAATGAGAACTTCTAGGTGGAGACATAAGCCCTGATTTTTTAACTTCGTATATCCCACCAGCAGGTGAGCTATTCCTGGGTGCTGTTTGCTTGGCCAGGGCTGGCAGGGTCTCTCAGCCCCTTCCCCAGTGATATTCCCAGGGCCGGAGCTCAGACATTCTGGGCAGTGGACCATGGGCCACCTGGAGAACCTGTCTCAGGGCCAGAGCAGCCCAGACATCCCCTTGTCTCCAGCAGTGGCAAAAGTCTAGGCCAGGACGTAAAAGAGACAAATGAGTAATGTAAGAATCATCAGCCAACTGAGAACCTTTCATGTTAACATGACAATTATGAAGAACTTTCTGGAAGAATGAGACAAATGTCTTTTAGGTGTATCAGCACCGATCCCAACTTGAGCTATCCTAGAATACAGCTTAAATTTTGCAGTCATCACAGCTCTATGGAGAAAGAAGGTACTTTGTCTTTGCAGCCGTCTTGCACCCCTCCCTTCCCCCCCCATTTTTGTAGCTGTGCTGCATATTTGTTTGAAAACTGTCAGTACTATTCATGCTTGGCATTTTTATATATATATATATAATATTATTTTTCCACAGAAAGTTCCTAAAACTCGAGTTCATCAAGAGAACATATAACCTTTCCTCTCCCAGATGGAGCTCATTTGTTATTGAAACATTTGGATAGCTAATCACACATATCTGTGCTCATGTATACCCTGATGTATCATCATATACATATGATTATATATATGCATACTTTATTCAGCTATATCTATATGTATAATTAGCCATGGTTAGGCAACACATACATACCTTTCTCTCTGTGTGTGAATCTATACAGAAACACAAAAAAATTGACATTTTCCAGCCTTGTGAAGTCACAGTGTGTAACACTGATAGAGACAAACACACAGTTCTGGGTGCTGTCTACAAAAAGTCCCTCTTTTTCAGGAGGTGTTGAGGCAGCAGGCTAGAGGTGTCTTCTCCCCGAGATAACTGTCTCAATGAAGTGCAATAGCAATGCAAACCAATAACCCAAAATATCTTCTGCCCCAATAAATCCCTTGGAAACAAACAAAGTTAAAATTCACTTCTCAAGATGAGATTCATCAGTTTTGAGGAATAAATATACAGTTTCACATGTTCTCTCAGGTCAGCAGAAAACCAAGGAATGGCTCAATTAAGCTGTGACATCAAACACTGAGAAAAAGTTGAGTTCAATTCAGTCACATACCAATAAATTCCGCATTTTTTTAGCATCATGGTATAAACTTCTCATGGACACCAAAAGTTTAAGAGTGTTTTTGAATTTTTATCACTTTATGAATTAAAAGAAAGGCATTGAACTGAACAAAAGATCTTGTTTTGATGAAAACTCCTCAATAACTCCAGGAAGAAGAAAGGCTGAAACCGTACAATTGCATGACCACTACTGCACCGTTCACCTGACCACTCATTAATGAGCCAAGTTGGTAGATTGTTGTCTTCCTAATCTGAGAAACCTTTGCCCCTGTCCAGTTTTTAAACTTAGGGATTAAAACAGCTTGTCCTACAATACTTTGGATGATTAATTTTGTGACAATTATATGCAGGAATCAAGGAGGTTAATATTTTTTGATTACAGGATTTTGATTAATGCTTACGCTGTTTCATTTTAATAGTTATCAAACATTATTCTTCTTTAAAAACCAGAGAATTTAAGTACAGAGCTAAAGTTATAACAAAAAAACCCAACAATCTTTCATCATCTTTGTCATACTTGTGATTGAATATCTCTAGTGTGAAGGCTCTCATTGCAAGTACAAATTACTTGGGGTTGAAATCTGACATTCAAGGCTGGTGGTCAAAATGAATCCTTAAGTATTCACAAGTATATAGACCTTTGCTATCACCAAAGAAGTTTCAAGTATGCAAACACATATTTCCCTGGGCTGCTGAAAAACACGACCCTCTGAGCAGTTAAATGTTTTTAAGTCAGTGTCTCTGTCTTTCTGACAAGGTTAATAAATTAGTGTTGGCATTCATGCTGTAGGACATAATCATCTTTGGCATGATGACTGGTTGTGCTAGACTGTGCCATATGTCAAAGAATTGCAAGAGCATCAAAATCCTCTCATCCCACCCGCGTACAATCACGGTCTTTCATTTCAGGCAGGAATACAGCTCAATCCTAGAGTTTGGATTTAACTAGACTTCCCTTGTCTCACAGAAAGATGCTTATGAAATGCCATCTCTTTTTTACTACCAGAACTTTTTCATTGTCTTATTTTAGGATGTTGCTAGTACCTTTTTGTTGTTGTTGCTTTATACGTGTATATGTACATTTATATACATATAAAACAATCTAAAATTTTTGACCAGTCAGACACACATACTCTGGAGGCTTCTCACCAGATGTTTCTTGGATTTCCAGCACTAGCATTTTCAACCTGGTTACAAAACTTACCACAATTATTTGGATGATGTTTTCCTGATAAAAGTATACAAGATGAAAGAGTACTGTATAAAAACACATAAATTTAATTCAGAAAGTATTGCCCTTTTTAGAAATGGTTGTTCCCAGATCTTCCTTTATCTCCCACAACTAAAATTAGTCTTAATTTTGCTGGATAAAAGTTTTAAGAGCAATTCTTTAATCCCTTCAGACAAACATATCCACACCCCCCTTTCCATCTGCCTTTGAGCAGCATGTAGGATGTGCTGAGCTGGTGGTTATTGATGGCAGTGGAGGTGGATGCTGGTCTCTGCTGTTGCATTCCCTGAATCTCCAACACATCACTGAGACAACTTAGTCTGCCCATGTCTCTCCCTCCACTTTTAGAAGGAAGGTGTTTGATCTTTGTACCACTGAGGTTAGGAAAACTAATTTTGTCACTACACTGCTATGATTTCAGTCATTTCTGGAGATTTTTAATTCTGCCTGCCATCATATCTCAGCAAGTGAAAGTACCAACCGATCATCAACTAAAATAATCTCTGCCTATTCACAAAAGGAAAATGCACAGAGGCAATATGGCATTTGGAATAAGGCAACTGACAGAAGCAGCACTGCAATTTATTGGTCTGCTTTTGTTTCAGGCAAGGAATTATTAGTCTCATTTAATAGGGTTCATTTAACATTATCAGTCAAATCACCTCAGCATTTTGAAGACCACGATCTGTGGTATCCTGAAAAGAGGAGAAAATAGTTTTTCTATTTATAAATTCTAAATATCAACCCAATTCAATTCTGTCATTTTAGCAAGATGTCCTACTTACATTTTCTTTCTGAAATGAGGTTAGAGCAAGGGACCTCCTCATTTTAGGGCAGCAATGAAGATAACAAGCCAAGAATGGAGTACAATTTGAAAGTAGAAATTTCAGGCTTATGTCTTTGGGGACATAATTGATAAGGGAAATAAATTTAGATAGCTCTCAGTAACCATGTTATGCAGTCACAGTCTTTCACATATGTTGTCTTATACACTGAGGTTTTCTAAGTAGTTACTGCATAAAGAATCACACAAAGTTCCCAAGCCTTAGTTTGAAATAGTTTGTGCTATGTAGGGGCAAGATGAAGTTTATAAATGAAAGATTTGACCCAAATATATAAACTTTAATTCAATATTCATGAGGCAAATAAAAATTGATCTCTGAAGACACTATTTCTCCCTTTTTGTTCCTCTTCATGTGAAAACTATTTTGCACAGATGGATAATTGCTCCAAGTTCCTTTTCTTTTTCTTCCAAGTGGAGAAATTGGTATTAGTTTCACACTGAAGGGGCAAAACTATTCTTTTCCTGTCACTATAATTCAAATTATTTTAATTACTTTTATTAATTTAGTTATTTCAATCAAAACATCCAAACTTCACTTGTCTAAACTGTTAAAGAAGTATGTAGTCATGTAACTCAGGTTAGTAACACAAGTAATAAATATATTCATCCATATTTGCATAAAATAGGTCCACAGGTCTTATTTTTTTTACTGTAATTACTTGCTAGTTTAAACAGGGTTTAAGATGTCCTGATTTCTTATATTTTTATGGTAATAACTGCTTTGATAATACCAAACACATTATTTATAAGCCTAGTGAATCTGAATGTGAAAACATTAAGTTCTTCACAAGGCACTGCCATTATCACTAATCAAAATTGGTACTGGAAATACTTCAAAATGTCCAAAAATACTTCCCTGACATTTTAAGCCTATCAAAGGGACACCATAGCTTTACAATTTTTAGATAAAACTTCCTTCCTGTGATTTTTATTTAGGAATTTTCTATTGAAGAATTGTATCAAATTTGTTCCGAGAAAAAAACAATTAATGTAGTATCAACTATTTCTCCCTAATGTGAAATGCACACAGTTTTCAAGAAAAGAAGAAAAATGCTAGCATTAATATTTCCCTCACTCTTGAACATTTCTCATTAGTTCCTTTGTGCTCAATTTTATATAGTAGATTCATAGAATAATTTAGGTTGGAAAGACTCTTAAAATCATTAGGTCCAACCATTAACCAGCACAGCCATATCCACCCCTAAAACGTGTTCTTAAGTGCAACATCTACAGGTCTTGTAAATCCCTCCAGGAATGGTAACTCTACCACTTCCCTGGTCAGTTCCAGTGCTTGATAACTCTTCTGGTGAAAAAAGTTTTCTAATATCCCATCTAAACCTCCCCTGGGCAGGCTGAGGCCATGTTTTGTCATCTTCATACTGGGAGAGGAGACTGAACCCCACCTGGCTACACTCTCCTTTCAGGGAGTTGTAAGAGAGCACTAAGGTCCCTCCTGAGCCTCCTTTTCTCCAGACTAAACATCCCCATCTCCCTCAGCTGCTCCTCATCAGACTTGTGCTCCAGACCCTTTCCCAGCTTCAGTGCCCTTCTGTGGGTGGGTTCCAGCACATCAATGTCCTTCTATCCCAAAACCTATCACAGGATTTGAGGTGCAGCCTCATCATTGCCCAGTACAGGGGGATGGTTACTGCCCAGTCTGGCAAGCCGCGATGCAGGTAGCCTTCTTGGCCACCAGGGCTCATGTTCAGCTGTTGATGACCATCATCCCAAGTCTTTTTCCCCAGGGCAGCTTTGCGGCTATTCTGTCCCCAGCCTGTAGCACTGCCTGAGGCTGTTGGGTTGTTGTTCTGACTCAAGTGCAGGAGCTGCCTCTTGGCCTTGTTGAACCTCAGATCACTGTCCTCAGACTATTGATCCAGCCTATCCTGATCCCTCTGCAGACCCTTCCTGCCCTCAAGCAGATCAACACTACCACTGAACTTGGTGTCACCTGCAACTGACTGAGGGTGTACTCAATCCCCTCATCCAAATCACTGATAAAAATATGAAACAGAGCTCCCCAATATTGAGCCCTGGGGCACCACTTGTGACCAGCAGCCAACTGGACTTGTCTCCCTTCACCACCACTCTCTGGGCTTGGCCATCCAGATAGTTTTCAACCCAGTGAAGAACACACCTGTCCAAGCCATGAGCAGCCAGTTTGTCCAGGAGAATGCTGTGGGAAATGGTGTCAAAGGCTTTATTACCAGTCCAGGTAAAACAACATCCTCATCCTTTCCTTCACTTACTAAGTAGGTCACCTTCTCTTAGAAGGCCATTGGATTGGTCAGGCAGGACCTGTCTTTCACAAACGGTGCTGGCTGGGTCTCATCTGCTGGTTGTCCTGCACATGCTGTGTGACTGCACTCAAGATGATCTGCTCCATGACTTTCTCCAGCACTGAGGTCAGGCTGACAGCCCTGTAGTTCCCCATAACTTCTTTCCAGCTCTTCGAGACAGGCTCACCATTTATTACCTCCAGTCTTCTGGGGCCTCCCCAGTTACCTAGGACTGCTGGTGGATGATTGAATGTGGCTCAGTGAGCTCTTCTGCCAGCTCCCTCAGAACGCTTGGTTGCATCCCACCCAGCCCCTGAAGCTTGTGTGTCTCTAAGTGGTGTAGCAGGTCACTGACCTTTTCAACTTGGATTACATGGCTTCATTCTGCTCCCCATACCTTTCTTCCAGCTCCTGGGGCAGAGTTATCAGGGGATAGCCAGTTTTACTATTAAAGGCTGAGATAAAGAAGATGTTAAGAATCTTAGCATCTCCCATCCTTTTTCACTGTTTCCCCTGTGTCCAATAAAAGATGGAGATTGTCCTTAAACCTTCCTTTGTGATTGATGCATTTTTGATTGTATTTTATGGCAGTAGCCAAATTAAGTTCTACTTGAGCTTTGGCTCTTTGGATTGTACTCTTCCCTGCATGGTCTCCTGATTTCATTGCGGGACTCCTGAGTTGCCTGACCCTTGTTCTGTGGAGGCTGTTAAGCCTGACAGTGTTAATATAAACACGCTCCACTGGAGAGAGCAATAGGACTAGACAATGATATAAACACGCTCCCTTAGAAAGAGAGCTGTTAAGCCAGACAGTATTGGAACACAACCCCCTAAAGGAGAAACCCTGGCAGACAGCTGTCTCTATTATGGTGAGGAAATGTGTTAATCAGTTACACCTCATTGGCTCTTTTTACCCCACCCGATTGGTCTGTTTTTGATCCTTCCCCTGATTGGTTCATTTCTCAATCCTCCACCCAATTGGCTCAGATGTTCTACCCCGCCCCCTGCCTTCCCTATATAACTCTGTTTCCCCTGGCCCTTCGGCACTTTGTCACTGGATTCCTCCAAAGAAGACGCTGAATAAAGCCTCATGCAGAGCTCCATACGAAGGCTCCATCTCTTCCTTCAGCAGTGCCCCGAAGAGCTGATTTCACTGAAGTGCTTTAAATCACTCAGCAGGCACCAGAAGAGCCTGTGCCTCTGGGACATCCTTCTAAGGACACTTCTCCAGGAAGGTCACAGAACTCTGATCATTGCCCACCACAGCATTGTTCCAGAGGTCTTAACATTTTTTTCTGTTGAGTTTCAGCCAAAGCTTTCTCTGCATCTGGCTCACACTTCGGCATATGAGAATTGCCATTTCCTGAGCCTATAAGATTTCCTTCCTGAAAGATATAATAATACTCCTAATATCAGAAAAAATATGAGGTGGTGGTAGGAGTAGGGAGAATTTAAGAGACAGATACCATTACCTCTTATCCCAAATCACTGCGGTTTTTTGATTCTGAAGGCAAAAGTAGGAAGTTATTTTAAAAACATGAGTTTCTTCTAGTTATCACTCTCTGTCTTTTAGTCTACTTCCTGTGCCAGAGGAGGTATTACTAGCCAAATATTACAGGATTATATGTTGCACCTGAAGTTCAGACATCTGAGTTATTAAATTAGAAAGAAGAAAAACATTTTAACAAAAATAAGGGTTGAAATAACAGTTTTGTTAAGAATTCCTGCCTCCTTTGTGAAGTGGATAGGTACTGGTTTTACTTGATCTGTAAAGTGGTATGTGAAGTAATTTTTTCCTGAGCTTGTCATACCACCACAAAATTCAATACTGCTCAATCACCAATACCACAAGTGACATTGCAATGTAAGCACCAGCACCAAAGAACTTGCATCAACCTCTGTCTACGTGCATAGAGCAGATGTTCAGCAGTGCATATAAGAAAAACCTCCCAACATATATGAAGCCCAGAACCCTAGATATTGGCTCTTAATCTTTTTTTGGGTTTCTTAATTTCAGAAAAATCTACATTACTGTGCTTCTTCAGGTCAGAGTTCATAAGGGTTTGGGGTTTTTTTCTCGTAATTTTTTTACACTTTGAAATAATCTTTTGAGAGAACCATCTAGTTGAGCACTAAAGATAGCATACAGAGGCTTGCAAATAACACCAGTTTGAAAACTCATAGCTGAAGTCCATATGCTGAAAATTCCTTTTGTATCAGTAAGTTTAAAGTGGATATTTTCACACAAAATGAAATGATCCCATCTCCTGTTACAGCAGCTGCTGTAAGTTTCCAAGCCTCCATTTGTCTTCAAAGGGACTCTGACTCTGAACTCAGTAGATTCCTTCAAAGGATACAGTTCTTGGAATTTACTGAACAGGTTAACAGAATCATAGGATATAAACAAATTTGCAAAAAAAATTCTATTTCTTTATCAGGTACAATGTGGCATATTTAAGTACTTGCTTGCATACAATCTAAGAGAGCAATTTTCAGCAACTATCTCAGGCCATAAGTGTACAGCAGTAAGCTGATTTTTGTGAAGCTTAGTGTGCTTGCTTGGAGATTGGAAAGAGCCACAATAAGAGAACTGCTACCTGTTTAGGCAAAAGCCCAGAAAAATAAGGAGTCTTCTGTAGCTGATTAGTTAACCAGGAAGTTTCCAAAAAGTAGAAAGATTTGATTTGCATTATATTTTTCAAAGGAAGTTGAAAGAAAGTTATAATATTGCAATGGCAGCATTATTCTAGGAGGGGAAAACAAAAAACAGTTCTTGAATTGAAGTGGGGTCTCTTTTTTTCACTCAAATAAAAATGCATATTCCTACTAAACTAATAAAATTATAGTATAAAAATGGTTTTATTTACTGAAACTCATTTGTTTGCTATAAATGGTGTGAAAGTGTGTGTTTTGTGATTTTTTTTAACAAATGTTTGCTTTCTTCAGGCAATTAGGGCTTCTGTGGTTTAGAATTCCACCCATATTACTATCACGTGTATCAAGTCAGGACATATATAGCAAGCAATGCCTCATTATAACTCTATTTCTGGATGATTTATTAATGGCTGCCAAACATGTGACAGAAATACATTAAGGATTTTTTTTTTACTTGAATTTGAGAAGTAGAAATCGGAGACAAACTTTAGAAACTACTCACACTTTACAAATCAAAAGTATTTTCTGAAGACAGACCCACATGTTCCTAAGACACTGGTTTCCATGAAAGTTAAACCATTTGTCCCATTCAGAATAATTTTTAGAAACTGAAGGAAATCTACTGAGGCTTAAATTTAAAAATTAAATCCATATTTTGTGGAGACATGTAATTACTTAATTATGCATCTATAGATTTCATGTTATTTCTGAATATAATTAGAAGTACTTGCACATTTCTAGAGCTTTGAACTGATTCAAGTACTTAACCTTAAGGGCCTTAGCCAAAACTGAATATAAGATATGTATATATATGAATATAAGATATTTATGATGTACACAATATTGAACTTAAGATTTCATTTTGATTTGCACGCTATTTTATTGTGTTATATGGAACTTCCTATACTGAAACGAGAATGTTTTGACGAATTTCAAATTAGGCAGCTACATTTTATTGGTCATTATTACTTAAAAACAAAACAAAACAAAACAACACAAAATAAAACAAGTGGGGAAACACCACTTTCTTGCCAGTCAGACAACAGAACACTAGGAAAGAGCCACCCAAGAGCTGCAATTCTGGTGACTGGCTGCCCCAATACACGCAAGATACGCGCTTCACCACACAGTCTCTCCTAGACTGTCATCAGAACACACTTCTCGCAACATTAGGAATTAATTGGATGCTAAGCATTTTAATCATTAATAAATTCAAAGTCCATTACATCCATTAGGTTGCAGGAATATAATTATTCCTAGGTTTTTTGTCTAGTTACTTGTACCTATCAAATATCCTAGTTAGGCATTTAAGAATAATATGTGACTACCAGTCACATACACCAGTTTAACTAGAACTCATTAAATGATTACTAACTAATTTCAAAACCAGTGACAGACAAGAATGGGGAGAAATAATACATTCAACCAATTTCTGCAATTATTAGCAAGTAGAAATATCTTAAGGGAGGAAAAATACTCCTGCATATATGAAAATGACAGTACTTTCCAGATTTAGGAGGTGTCCTCAAGTCCAAAAACAGGAAAGGGTATCCTCTTTTTGATGGTAAACCATGTTAAAGCATTTAAATGACATGCAAGATGCATAAGGAAATTCAGGTACCTGTTCACGTTGAGAACATTTCTTACCCTCAGTGTTTCCTTTTGTTTTCTTGAGTATCTATCCATCTATCCATCCTGATGGTGCAATTTGCCAGCAGTAATCCACTGTAACCAGCTGGAACCAGTAATCGATGTCTATTCAAGATTTTGATGCATAAAGAGACCTATAGGGAATGGTGAAGAGGTTGTCTTATTTTATAAGGTGGCCAAAGAACACATTATTGCCACCTCTGACCTTTATATGAGACAGTTTGAAGAAGGGAAATTATACTTTTTATGTTTTTCTTTCACTGCAGTCTCTCATTTTGACCTTTCAGCAGTCCTGTCCCACTAGGAAGATCCAGGGAAGACTAAGCTAAGGACATAATCTATACCACTTCTTTCAATAAGCAGCGAGAACAATCCATTAACAAAATTAGACAGCAAGAACAATAAAGGAGAGCACAGTATCACAGACTTGAAATAGATTTTGCTCCCCGTTTGGCAGGATTTTGTTCTTCCTTTGGCCAAAGGCTGCTGAGGCACATGGAATTACAGACACGGCAAGCAGAGGCCTACTCATTATGGGGCTTCTTTCTTGATTTATCCTTGCTGAGGACCTCAGCTTCAATAGAGAAGCTAAATTATCATTTGTCAATTTCAATCAAGTCTATAATTTACGGCTTAGATTTAGGAGATGTGAAGTCATAACTGCTAAACTCTTACTATAATGCACCTGTTATAAATTAAATACACATAAATCCTAAGCTTTAGCTCAGTGAGTTATGCTTGGAGACACAGAACCATATATGTCCTTAGCAACCTGCTCCAGACAACCATGCTTGAAGAGCAGAGTTGGGCTAGGCAACCTCCAGCTGTCCTGACAAAACTCAACCACGCTGTGGATTTACTCTACTCCTTCTTAGAGCAAGCAAAAAGTTTCAACAATCCCAATAAAACCAGTGCACAATCATACAGCCCTGCCCTTTCTACCTGAAACATGACATGCGAGATGAGCTGAACCAGTGACCATTGCTCTTCCCTACTTCTGAACCTGTTGCTTGAACAGCATCACATCCAAGTTTGCTTCCCAGTGATGTGGCATCACTCACCCTGTGTGGGAATGTCACAGTACAGAACACATATGTAGTATTTGTTCTAATTTATTTGAACATGTTGGTAAAGATAATCCTTTTCGTGCAATACTTGAGTCTGCAGAAGGAGCTGCTGCACAGCCCTGCTGTTGTTTTTGCTGCTGCTTCAGGTTTTTCACTACATTATAACCCAACATCCCATGCCCACTGGGACACCTCCGCAGTTCCTGCTACAACTGTGGAATTTCTGCTACATTTTGTTTGTCATCCTGGTGTGCCTGCTTCTGCCATTTCAGCCACTGCTCCAAGGTTACTGTTACGGCCCATTTTGCCATCCCGAGGGGCACGGGGATTGGTTTCCTGATGCGAGTTTGTAAAGGAAGCCCCTGTACTATCTCTCCTGCCAGCCTGCCTGCCATTACCACAGGGAGGGATGGCTGAGCTCGTGCCACAGCGCCCCCTGCAGCCCCGGGGGAGTCATCGCACCTGCCCTGCCCGGCCGGGAGCCACCAGCGCCCCCGGCGGCTGTGACCGGAACTGCACCGAAGGGGAAAGTGCTCAACGGCCGAGAGAAGGCTGTTACTGATTTTCTGTACTTTGTTGTTGTTGCTGTTGTTTGTTTGTTTGTTTGCCTTGTTATACATATATGTAAGTAAATAACTGTTATTCCTTTTCCCATATCTTTGTCGGAAAGACCCGTAATTTCAAATTAAACGATTCAAAAAATATAATTTGGAGGGACGGAGGTCACATTTTCCATTCCAAGGGAGATTTCTGCCTTCCTTGGTAGATACCAGTCCTTTAAACCAGGACTGCATTAAATACTACCTCAGTTCACCAGAGACACCACAGTGATTCTGGCAGACTTTAGAACCAAGGGAAAGAGAATCACTGTCTGGGTTTAGAATATAAAACCTCTGAGTGTTTTACACTTGAGTCAGATTTTACTTCTAATCCGGATTTCAAATGTGATATAAATGTTCCTGTTAGTGGGTAAAGGATATTTGTCTCTGATCCACATTTAATTTTATTATGTAAACCATATAAAAATGACACGTTTTTATCACATTTTTTAGAATCATAGAATAGCCTGGGTTGAAAAGTGTTTAAAGATCATCTAGTTCCAATCCCCATGCCATGGGCAGGGTCACCTTCCACCAGACCAGGTTGCTCAGAGTTTCATCCAATCTGGCGTTGAACACTTTCAAGGATGGGGCATCCACAACTTCTCTGGGCAACTTGCACCAGGGCCTTATCACTCTCATATTAATTTTTTTTTCCTAATCTGTAACCTAAACCTATTTTCTTTCAGTTTGAAGCCATTTCCCCTTGTCCTGTCACTCCAGGCCCTTGTAAATAGTCTCTCTCCATCTTTCTTGTGAGTTCCCTTCAGGTACTAGAAGGCTCCAGTTAGATCACCCTAAATCCTTCCCTTTTCCAGGCAGAACAATTCCAGTCGTCTCAGCTTTTCTATTTTATTTTTCCCTCTCATTTGAGACCCACTCTCACAAGATCAAACCTCACACCACTAACCTGCTTAGTTAGTAAATGCTGGCAGCACAGAAGCATGAAAGTAATCGCTGATTCTCAGCTCTGCAGGCAGTGACTATTTGTGAAAACACTGAACCAGAACTCACCTTGTAGAGACTCCTGTAGAAAAAAGCTGCCTCAGGACCAGAAGCAGGCTGTGCTAATTACCTTCTGTGACCTCTACACACTTTAGCTCTGACCAAGCCCCATTTTGAGCCCCATTGGTGCTGCTATGGAAAGACAGGCCCATAGTATATTTTTAATGCAATGTAACAAGTCTCATGTATTTCGAATTAAGAAGAGATCAGCTTTTTCCTTACAGTCTTCTTAGGAGCAAAATGTAGAATTGTGATTCAGTTTTAGTACACTATTGAAAAGAGCCAATTGTCTAGCATTCCTTTTCATAACAGCTATAGCATAATGGATAGCAATCATGCCTCCCAATGTGATTCTTTTAGCTTGTATTCCTTAACTGGATGTCTTTATGTACAAAACCACTACATTTTCTTTGACTTCTCTGCTTTCTCTAAATTAGGATGCTTTGCAGAGGGTATTGGGAAAAATAATATTCTTTGTTCAAAAAACTCTAAGATTCATAAATAATTATTGTAAAATGAGATTTGTCACAATGAATGCATTATAGATCAAAAAATACCATTATGCAATATCTCAGCCTATGCATCTGGAAAGCTAGCATTTTAATCCACACACTACAGAACAGATCATGATGTAAAAGTGAAATTATGTTATAGATGGGAGACGTCTACAGACTCTGGAAGAACTTTGACTTAACCCTGAAAATAATTTTTCTGATTATTTCTCAGAAAGGAGATTCTACTCAATCTAAAATTAGAAATATATTTCTGTTGACTTGAGTGTTAAGGATATCAAGTGCTAATAAAAAAATCCATATAATATATCACCTATGTTTTAGCCCAGAATCTTCTTTTTTCTTAGCTTTAGAAAAAATCTAATCTCATTTGAACTCAGAAGCACAACTCACTGCAATGTATCATGTACCTTATGTTGCTCAGAAACATCATCACACACTCAATTTCTCATTTTTATGAGATACAAACACACACATTGTTGAAAACAAACACATTCCTGCACCAGATACTTTATAACACCATGAAACCAACCTAAACTCAGCTATCCAAACAGGGTTTTTGAATGAGACAGTCTGGATAGAGTTGGGCACCTAAAGCAGTTGAGACACAAGAGAATATAGGTTAAAGTAACTGAATAAATTAGTCAGAATAAAGTACTGTAAACATACTGATAGCAAAGAGAATATGAACACCAGATGTATAAAAACTGAATTCCTGTGTGACTTGAATTGTCTTATGCTTAGCCGTAAATTCTGAATCCTTTCCTGACTCTATCACTAAACTGAACAGGTTCAGATCTTGTTATGAATGTTTAATATAGAAGGGACAAAGCTTTGTGATATCTGTTTTAAGAAATATTAAATCCATTAAATAAAACACAAAAGTTAATAAAGTCAACAAATCTTACTATGGAGTACATTAGTCTTTTATTGCCTCTCCAAACACGACTTTAACAAGAGACTTTATGGGTGATGTATCCTGTTAGCACATAGTTTTGATATGTTCTGCAGTAATATACATGAAAATATTTAAGGATTTTTAAAATAGAAATAGGTCATTATTCTGAGTTGGAAAAACACCTGTTTCATCTCTTCTTTATCACTCACTGTGTTTTAAAAAAATTGTTATCAAATACTCTGATTTTCTACTCAGATTCCGATGCTTATAACTCATGGAGCTTGCATACTGCTAAGACTTTAATAACATGTTACATTATAATCATGATATCTAAATATTTTATATTTTATATGTCCATACATCAGCGTAATCACTATATAATAATGATTTAGCAATATACTATGGATTAACAGAAAGCAATATAAGAAATGTGATGTTAATAATAAAGGACAAATTATTCCCTAATCCAGTTTACAATGGAGCAGAAACTTGCATTGATGATTTTAAGAAAAACTTGTCTCTCTCCAGGAAGACATAATGCAGTAATATCAGTTCCAAGTAACTCAAAAGAAACCTCTGTCCTTCTTATTGTCCTGGTTGACACACGAGCAAAACACCAGAATTCCAGCTTAATTTATAGTTAAGCTTGTAGGGAATAGTAACAAAAGGTGTGCAACATGTTAAAAGTCACAGAAACACCAAGGTGAGTTGGGACACTCACTGCATTAGGCAAAATCCAACAGAATGACTTCATTACACCCAAACAGACACATGGAAACAAATGCACACACATGCAGGTATGGATGTATGCATATGCCCACTTCGGGCAGAGATGATTCCAATCAGCAAGTCTCATATTTCATCATCACAGACAATTATTTACAATGCCCAGACTGCAATCTAAGAGGCACCTGTGTAATCTGTATTTTTGGTCTTCCTATGGTCTCTTTCTTAAGATTATGTAGTATTTTTCTGAAAAAGGACAGCAGTGTGGTTTCTGTCAGGTACTCATGTTTTGTGATTCATCACCCTTTTAAGGTGAGGTTAGTACAGGAGTTCTGACAGTGGGAAGTGGGGTTTGGGGCTTGTGGTACAGATTGAACATGTTGTCCGTGTTACCTCTGAGACACAAAGGAAAAAAAAATCATTCACTTTTTTTTTTTTTTTAATATCAATCTGCTTTGAACATCTGGAAATTTCACTGTTTAAGGAATTCAGGTCAGAGTAGTTACTTGAGACCCTATGTTCATCACAAATTTTCATGACAACTACGGAAGATGGAAGTAGTACGGAGAAAAAGATTTGCTGGTTTATTATTGTTTTGTCTCTGGCACTTTCTACAATATATTGATAATGCACCAGTCAAAAGAAAGTTTCATCGTTGCTGGAAGTATCAAAATCTGTATCAGAGATATGTGTGATGTAAGAAGAATTATGACTAGTTATGGTGAAATTTTTGGTCCTTTATCTTAAACTTTGTTTGGATGAAACCCACTAGCTATCATTTTTCCTCCCAATAGTTTTCAGGACCACAGCCATATCCAATATCCAAACCCCATGCATTTCCTATTGAGTGGATGAAGTGAAGCTGGCATTATTAGTAGATCAGCAGCAATGTTTCCTGATTTGTTCACCTCTCTTAGCCGAGATGTGACATTGTCCCTGCCTCACAGTGTGCATAAATCTGCTGCTCCTGAATATCCTCACGTGTAGATGCTGGAAAAGATTGAAGCCATCACATAATAAGGAAAAGCAAGAAGGGAGGGGAATGGAGGGGGACATGGGATGCATTTTATATTATTGAAAACATGGTTTATGTACTGTGCACATAAATTAAAACACATTTCATTCATTCATAAATCTTCTTGTTACAAAATACAATTACAAGCCCATCTTGCCTCTTTAATCTACCACAGTAATTCTTTGAAAGTGTCTTCATATAATGGTGGATCTTCAGTTTAGTGTGACTGCAAACATGCTGAATTGAGTTTCTGTTGAGAGATAGAAAGAATGCCTCCACTTTAGTCTTGAACTACATGAGTATTGGTTTCAGAAGAAACACTGAAATGGGGGGAAGGGGTAATTTTATAGAGAATAAGAGAAGCTAGGTTAAAAAAAAATAGGCTGCTTACATCTTGATATTTGGAAAAGCCAAAATATCTACCTGACTTCTTAAGCATGCAGTTAAATGAATAATGAAAATTATAATGCTGCTTTTCTATTCAATAAGAAACAACATTTATTTTTGAATTTTTTTCACTCTCCATATAACACTAGAAATTAATTTCATATAATGTAAGAAATGAAGCTCATTTTTCCTACCCAATGACCATGTATAACATGAGGCTTAAGAATATCTAGGCTGACACATGTAGATGTTTATTATAATTCTTAGGTACTCAAAATCCCTTGTCTTCTCTGTTTTTGTTTTTATTCTACCCATTACCTACTGATTTTTATTTTTCTAAACACTTTTACACCAGTTTAAAAAGCACATACCTGACCTGTTTCAAATTTGCAATCATTATATTTCAAGAAGTATGCATAATGTTAAAATGGTTTTACTTTTAATGATTCAGTCTTTCCTAGATCTCTGGTCTCTCCATTCTTCTAAAAGTTTTTGTAACAAAGTAGAATGAAAGTCTTCTAAAATGTTACACTTGCAACTGAAGTAGTCAATCCCCCTGATTTTATTCTCATCCAGACATACACTTTAAAACAAGCAGAACGTGTACATGAAAAAGAAACTCCCGAGTATTATCCAGTATTCACTGTTCAGGCATCAGATTTGCAGAATAAATCCCAGTATGATATCACGAAGTTAAATGTAACTACATGGACAAGAAAATAAAATTGCATTTGTACTATAATTGAAAGTCAGGATGGTACAACAAGAATGTCATTCTGTATATTTGTTGAGCTTGATAATTTAAAAAAATTGTATCAGTTTAAATATGTTCATGTCCATATATATTTTATATAAAATGCTTTAAAAATTATACTCTTTGAAACATTATTTCTTTGAGCCTTATTTCAGAAAATACCCCAAGCCTGGTGATAATGCTTTTTACAGAAATGTTCCTTTTACTGTAGGGAGAGGAAAACATTTCAAACTTTCTGAAATGGTGCAGAACATAGAAGTACTCCATTACCTTCCTACAAGGTATTGCATGATAAGCTGTGGTCAGCAAAAGGCACTTCCATGCTTCTGGCTTATGGAGCACCAGCTTCCAAATTGGCTCATAAATCATCTCCTGGGGACAGTCTTAGGATAGTTCAGACAAGTTGCTGAAGTGTGAGGCAGTCATTAAAATTGAATCAATTTCCTAGAGACCCAGACATTACTCAGGGTTTTCTTTTATCACGAAATCACTCAGCTTACATGAAGGTAAAACTCGAGGTTTTGTTTGCAGTATCCAAAACCAGGAAACTGGCATGTGCTTATCTACACCATAGTTGAAAAAGCAAAAATCTGTGCTTCACAGATTCACTCTGCATTCAATGTGAAGTGTCTAAGCCTGCACTTACTTGACTTCCTGTAGAAGGCTTTCCTGAAACACTGTTGTAAATGGGTCTGCCAAAAAAAATCCCATTCATTGTTTCAGCAGCCCTTTTGTTAGAAGGTAGAAATGAGCCAAGACACAGACTTCTTGTGTATCACAGCATGAAAAGGGTCCTGGTTTATTCCTCTTTACAGCTTAGCCATCCTGACTAATAACTCGCTTTGTTTCCCAAACATAAAACTTTTTCTATTTAGCAAACCTTCCTGGTTCATTTGTGTGCTACTTGGCGGCTTTTGTCATCTAGTGGCCACCATTGAAAACAAGGATGGATTTTTACAAATTTTAACATGATCTGGCCACCTTGAGTACAAATTTACAACATTTTAAAGCATGATGTGAATTCTTTCTGTTCACATTTATGTATTTATTGTCTGACATAGAAAGTCTGTTATTATTAAAAAAATGCTTTTAAAGAAAAATAGGTGTCTGTGAACTCACTGGGAGGTCAAGGCTGTGTTTGCTCTATGTATGAAGAGAAATGTGAATAGGTTTTTACATAACAGTATCAGTATTACACATAACAGTATCAGTATTATATACTACATGCATATAATTCTGATTTTTTTTTAATTCTAGAACCCACAACCAAAAGTTACAGATGAGTTTTTATCAGCTATTGTGAAAATGTGTATGAATTACATCTTACCATAAGACTTTATTCTAGCAAATAGTATTTCATAGTAGATTTTAATACATTTATAGAGGATTTATTAATGTTATGGATACATTATAAAACAAGAATCAGGCAAAAGCCATCCTTTTTTAAGTAGCTATAATAGTACAAGATCCTATAGACTTGTAGGAACCAGAGCAGGCCATACCTGGTTACCTACGTAACATTCTGCCTGCAGAAGACTCATCTTTCATATAATGTAAAAAGAGGTCAGAATTTAAATTAAAAACCCACCCTCAAGAAAGCCATCGCATTCTGATGTTGTGACATTTATGTGCTTAAAGTCTATAGTGCTGTAAGTGAATGAAGCTATCTAAAGAAGAAAAGAACAGCATTATCATCAAAACTTATGATACTCATTAAGTCTTTTGATGAGCATAGGTGAATTTAATTGCTCTTTAAAGCCTGGAAGATAAATCGTAAAACCTGCATACAAAATTAACAAGATCACCTCAAGAAACTGGTGGCTCCTTATTGACATCCTTGACAATAAAATGCTCTTCATATATCACCTGGGATTCATCACTTTTGAGTAACGCATTTACCATCTGTGCTCATCCCAAACTACTTCTGATAGAATGTCTGACTTCATAAACTTTCTTGGGTAAACAACTCCTATGTTTCTCCACATAAGTGAACAGATTCACTGCACCATTTTGCTAACACAGAACTAGTAAAGGTACTCAGCTACAAATTGCTTAGATTCATAGATAAATTCTTCAGTTTGCTGTATGAAATCACATGATATACCAATAGCTTCTTAATTTGCTTACATAAAGTATTATTCAGCCTTATCTCCCGTTTTCATCCATTTCTGAGGTACATATTCCTTGTCTGACATCCTCTCTTACAATCTTCAGCTCCAATCATCTGAATAGGTGAACACTTAAACATGTCTAAACAGAAAACAATAGCCAGTGCAAAGGATATGAGACTAACTTAATAAGGAACTTCATGAAAACTTGGAGGGTTTTTTTAAGTAAAAACAGAGAATCTAGAGAAAAAAGCCTGAATGTTATAATGATTTGCCCTGTTTCTTCAACTTTCCAAGAAAGCCAGGTTGAATGGAGCTCTGAGCAACCTGGTGTAGTGAAAGGTGTCCCTGTTCACAGCATGGAGGAAAGCTAGATAATCACTAAGACCCTTTCTAGAAGAAACCATGCTTTTAGTCTAGGATTCCTAGATTCTGGAGCTTTCACAGTATCTTGACAGAAGGTCAAAGCCCCTCCTTACTACTCTTCAATTCTGATAAAGGCATCTTGCCTGAGAAACTTCATCACTTAAATCTCTTGATGGCCATTTATGTCCTGCTTTTAAGACAAGGGTTTTCCATCATAAAAAGCTCTAGTGAAATTGCTGGCAAATAACATGACTCTCCTGCCAGCAAACCTCTCTGTCTCCCAAGGTGAAATTACTTAGATGAGATAGGAAGGACATCAATCTGCTGCAGTTAGTCCAGAGGAGGCCACCAAATGGATCAGAGGGCTGGAGCACCTGTCCTATGAGGAAAGGGTGGGAGAATTGGTATTGTTCAGCCTGGAAAAGAGAGGTTTTGGATTGACCTGAGTGGGGCCTTCCAGTACCTCATGGGGACCCACATGAAAGGTAGGGGGAGACTATTTATAAGGGACTGGACTGACAGGAGAAGGAGGAATGGCTTCAAACTGAAATAAAGTAGGTTTAGATTAGATCTTAGGAAAAATTCTTTCCTTTGAGTGTGATAAGGTCGTGGCACAGGTTTCCCAGAAAAGCTGTGCCTGACCTATCGCTGGAAGTGTTCAAGGCCAGGCTGGATGGAGCTCTGAGCAACTTGGTCTAGTGGAAAGTGTTCCTGTCCATGGCAGGTTGTTGAAATGAGTTTGTCTTTAAGATCCCTTCCAACTGAGTCCATTCCTTGGTAACTTCTGATGTTCTTCAGAAAGATTCATTCATAAATCCACGTGTGTTTCAAAGTGTTAAGTCAGAATAACAGAACAAGTGCCCTGAAATACAGTCTAGATGAAAACATTGTTAAGAAAAGTGTCTGAAGTGTTAAGTATTTCTGAAAGAGATGCAAAAGTGAAGTTTCAATGAAATATGAAAAAAATATTGGAAGTTCCTTCTGTTTCAAACAAAGTCTGTTGGAATGCCATGCACTGTTCCTTAACAAATACAAGGCCCACAGTTTCAGCACAAAGTTACAATAGTGGGGTGCTGTATTGCAGAAAAAAATACTCTGGGATCTTTTCAGATGAGAAAAGGACTTGGCCAAGTTTTTACATATTGCAGCAGAGTACCCTGGAGAAAGAAAAGAAATAACTACTAAGTAAAGCTTAAAACAGGAAAGGAGTGCATTATCACTGTTGAATTCCCTCTCTTACAGAGTATAACTGCAATTCATGTTTCTCCCCAGATGGAAGGAATTATACCCATTTAGAGAACAGGAAGTTATCTTGCACAAATACGCGCATAGAAAAATAAATGGCATTATGTTGCACTGTCAATACCTAATGGCATTGCCTTATCAGCTGTCTATTTTAGAACCAGTATTTAACCAAAGCACAATATAAATAGTAAACCCATCCAAGCAAGCCTTTAGTGGTTCTATATTTTGAAGACAGAAATGTTCTTACTCTAAGCTAGTTAGATCTGTAAACTGTGCACAGAATTAATTTTATGCCAGCAAATTACTGTTTTTAACAGGTTATACAAGGCACAGAGCCATATAATTGCTCTTCACTTGAAATATGCTCTCATTCAAACTGAGGAAATGAAGTTAGCTGAAGGTGCAGCTGGGGGTGAGGAGGAGCACATCTTATCTGTGCAATGACTTGTTCTTTACAGGTGGTTGGTTCAAAAATTAGCAGCTACTTTTTTCTGCAGTAATAAATTCTAATATTTGAAGTGAGTGAGAACAGATGGATTGCCAGTTCATTGCCACTTGCCACAGCACTATGAAGATTTAATCTTTATGATGAGCAATTCACTCTTTACATAAGCACTATACTAGCATTCCAGTATTATGTCTCATCAGCCCATTTTAAAGTAGACTGGTTTCCCAGACATTTTTAATATAGAGCATGGTTCTATTTTTCTTGAAAATACAAATTGCTCTAAGACATTTCAGCCCTCCTTAAACTATTTATTACCTGTCGAATAAGTACTAAAATCCCAGTACAGAAATACTATTATTTGAAATGCATGTTTAGGTGCAGAAATTTTATTCAAAGAGACTAAAAGCTCCTTATCTCTTAGGCACAATTTACTCATTTTTATTTTGCAGAAATAAAAAGAAAATAATGATCTATTTACAGTCATAATTTCTGTTGGTTTAATGAGAAAGGTTTCATACTCTAACTCAAAGAAGTTCTCACACTAAAATGTAATGGTAGATAGGTGAACACATCTGTCTGCAGCCAAAGTAATACTTTATCATTCCCTGTAATATGTTTCAATGTATGGCCCCTTACCCTAAAGTGGGCAGAAATATGCAAAGCGGAAACTTCCATGGCTCAGGGGCATTGAAAACTCTGAATCTCAGCCAGCTGCCTTCTGAATTCCTAAAATTTTCTAGTCCAACTTTCTAAAATCTTTTCATTCTGATTTTCTAAAAATCTTTGCAGCAGTGCTTTATGGTAGATGGATTTTTTTTTTCTCAGAGTAAATTAAGCACATATTTTCCACTATAATTAGAGCTACATTCGAAATATTGGTATTCCATTATCTGGCTTTTCATACACAGCAAAGGCTATGGGGATTGCCGCAGGTGAAAATTAAAAAATATATTCTTTTAAAAGATACAAAGTACAGCAGAACTCTGTTTTTTGCCTAAATAAATGCTGCCTTAGCGCTCCCAGATAAGTGACTGGTAAAACTACACAGGCAAACAAGCTCCTCAAGGAGGCATCTTGTGTCATCTGGATAGTGCTACAGTTTGAAGGCACTGAAAAGGCACAGGGAGAGAACTGTGTGGTGATAAAAGCAGAAGTTTGAATTAATTCATAAGTGGAATCTGGACAGAAAAAGTCACCCAACACTACACTATTTTGTCCTCCTTTTCTTTCTATTTTCTGGTTCATTCAAGAATGCCTGTTTTGTGTAATTTTGTTGCAGGATTTTGTTACAAGCCCAGTAGAGGGTGCTGAAGAATACCTAGCAGTTTTAAGTTTTAGAGCAATAAAATGTAACCCTTGTTTTCACATTGCAAATAGCAGCTTCTCTTTAGCTTGCACATCAGTTCTTACAAAGTCAACTCATGGACTAAACACAACCAACCTAATTGCACATCTGTCCCTTTTGCTCAGTTCTCAGTTTTCACCTGCTCTTCTTAAAAAGCCTTTCAAATAGTTACACCAGTCTGAGAGTGCAGGGACCACCTCCTGGTTCACCCTGGGCATGTGAAACAAGCTGGAAAGAAGCACAAAGCAAAAACCTTTTACATTTATGCAGGGTCAGCCTAGAGGATAAGTCATCCCCTGGACACTGTTCTGTCATGGCAGTGCTCAATCATCCTCTGGGCATTTAAGAGGGAGAAAGAAGCACAGATTTGGGTAGTTTTACAAATGTGCTTTTGGTTACTTTACACCCATATAAATCCATAGATAATAGAAGAATATGAGAAAATTAAATAAATTATTGCTTTAATAAGTTCAAAGGGAACTAAAAGGATATAACCCGTTTTGAAGCTACTAAAATAAGCTATTTTTCCATACAGTAAAATCTCTATATACTGAGGGTTTTGTTTGAAGTCACAATTATTTTCAATGGAAAAAGAAGTAATAGAAAGAATTATCATAATCTTATTAGCTAGAACCATCAAAAAAACTGCAATATGGTGACTGCATTGAAAGATTGTGCTCATTTTAAGAAATAAATTTAATCTCTTTTGATAACAGAAAAACTTCATTCTCAGTAGTTATTTTTGGTGTGTTCTTACAAATTAATAGAGGAATATGATGTCTCTTGAATTCTCCTCATCTTGTAAAAATACAGAAAATAAATTTGAGGCAAATCTGCTCTTCTAAGTACAACAAGAGTGCATTTATCAGGAAGACTTTTAAGGTATGCCATGCGTATTTTGCAAACAAATTTAAAGTGTAATTCTGCCTGAATATTCTGGTATAAACCCAGGGCTCAGAACTGTCTTTTTCAGCTGATCAGATCTTTGATGCAGACCTTTGAAAAGTAAGAACTTGTTTGATTCCTTGTTAGAGTGCTCATTAGCCTGGTTTAGAAATATCAGCAGCTAATGACGTTTAGGGAAAATATGTGCCTGTATCTCTACAAAAAATGCCAGGTTTTGCTGCTCAGTGACATTTTCCACTATGAATTTTTGTTATTATTGAGTGGCATGCAATATTCAGAGTTTCATTTGAGTCCCATTTCAAAGGACTCTTCAAAGCCAGTTATGGAATTCTCTTTGAGTTGGCAGCTCAGTAGCTGTTGAACTTTGACATTTGTACAAGCAGCACTTGGATGGAGGGAAAAACACCTTTTTCTCCCTTGTAGAAAAACAGATAGGAGAAAACCCAAACAATTTAAATGCCTCTTGCATATCAAGATCAACTATGCAAAACATTATATATAAACATTTTACAAACCTAAGGAAAATGAAACAGAAAAGATGTGTCTGGAGTAGAACCAATCACTTACTCAAATATCCACAAGAGGATCTTCTAAAGAAAATATGGCAAATTACTTCAAATAAATCTGGTATTAAAATCTTAAAAAATTATCTGATCATCCAAATACTCAAGCCTTGGTGTGTTAACACTTTAAAAAAATAACAATGCTTTTGGCTTTTGTGGGGGCATTCTGTCAGATGGAGGATGACTGATACAGGACTCAGATTGTGACCTTTCAGGTTTTACTCTCTTTAAGTATTTTTTTCTTGTAATCAATATATACAAGGTTATGCCACAAAGTCTATGGAATATCAACAGTACAAAGGACAGAAAATAGATAAATTACAAATTTGCAAATTACAAATATATAGAACTAAGGGAAACCCAAAACAGACAAAAAGGTGAGAAAATGGTATCTGAAAAAGATAAAGGTATCTATAACACACTTTTAAATTCAACCTAATAACTATCCTCAATAGGGTATGATCATTGACACAATACTTCAAGATCTGTATTGATTCTTATTACTGGAATAAAAACTATCATTTTGGGACCACACTTCTTGTGCTGTGTTGGGGTTTTTTAGTATTTAAAGCAGGGCAAGACTTTTGAGTCTTTCTTATTTGTTTGAGATATTGATTGATATATTCATCTGGATAGTTATGAAAATCATGAAGGATGATGTACCTGTATAAATTCTGACATGTAAAACCCTGTATCTGAGGTAGCTACTCTGCTTGCAGAAGTTCTTTATGCAAATAAGAGAAAGAAATAGGCATTACGAGTGTGTGAGACACTCAAACTACCCTGAACACACAAAGCACCTATTTTCTGGTCATTAATGTAAAGGGGAAAAAATGGCAGCTCAGATGTAAATGTAAGATAAATTAGCTGGATCTCTGTTCATGTCCCCATGTTATCACATATTCATGTGTTATCACTCACCTTTCAGTACTGTAAGGACTGGAAACTCCAGAGGAGGAGTCTACACTTCTCAGTCTCTGTGGATTTTTTTCTACCCTGTTCTGTACCACTCCTGTAAGCACAATTTTTAATTTTTGTACTCTAAATAGGAAGATTTTCCCCCCACCATCTCTCTCCCTATCAATCCACTGCATTCTTTTGAGATCTGCCAAAAACAGAAATCCGAGACTGAGTCACTGTGTCTCAAAGTAAAACAGAAATAGAAATTCATAGGAACAACTAGGCTGTGTATATGTATCAAATAAAAAATACACAATGTGACAAACAGGAGGAACTTTAGGTTCCTGTGTTTTTCCAGAGCTGTAATGTTTCAGGGATTATGGAATTGTTCACAGGAATGGAGCAATGCAATAGACAGGCACAGACTTTCCAGGAAAGACAGAAAGCAGGGGGAGACCATGCTCTCTGAAGATGACTCTTTACCATAATCAGCTACAGCCAAGAGGGAAAAGGTTAGATGAAAGCTTAGGCTAAGGCTGGAAGGAAGGCCAAAACAAACTGACATGCTGGTGGATGTTGCTTACAGAAAACTTAGTCAGGAATAGAAAAGGAAAAAAACAAAAAAACTTCTTTAAAATATTGGAAAACACTCTTTACAGCCCTTGGTTCTCATAGGTTAAGATCTCAGAATTTTCTGGAAGGAATTATAGCATAAGAAGAATACTTTGAATATTTAGATTCTGTTCAAGACAATTTCTTGCTGAAACTACTAGAGATGGTCTGCAGAATCTGCTATACAAATAATGAAGCGGTCAATAATCAATGATGGGCTTGTCTGTTATGACCATGAGATGAGAGAGTAAAAATATAAAAGTAAGATAAGTAGCAAAGTAAAGACCCTGGTTTTGCAGATGGTGGACTTTGGCTTGTTCAGTGATGTGATTCAGAAGCATAAAGAAATCAGTTCAAAATTTGAAATGAGGTGTATCTGCTGCTGAATGAAGCAGGTAACAGACAGAGAAGATGGAAAGGGCTGAGACACTCAATACCTCAGTCATTTCCATCACAGTCTGCTCTCAGGTCTCCCAGGTCCCTGGTGATGGGATAACTCAAGGAAAAGAGGTACTACCCACTGCAGAAAAGAATCAAGTTAAGGACTGCTTAAGTAAATTTTCATACACATATCTGGAGTTCCAGGGAGAATACCTCCGACAGTGCTGAGCTGTCACTGATTTGGAGGTAATTCTGTCATCTCTGACACACTCTGGTGGCTGTTCATGATAACAAGAACTAGACAAGACCTGGTCAAGAAAGCTACAGGCCAGGCCATCTCACCTTAGTCCTGGGAAGGCTATTGGGAAGACAATCACACAGAATCACACAGAATCTCTAAGTTGGAAGAGACCTTCAAGATCATCAAGTCCAACCCATGCCCTAACACCTCAACTAGACCATGACACCGAGTGCCATATCCAGTCTTTTTTAAACACATCCAGTGATGGTGACTCCACTACCTTCCTGGGCAAACCATTTCAGTACTTTATCACCTTCTCTGTAAAATCTTTTTCCTGATATCCAACCTAAATTTCCCTTGGTGCAGCTTAAGACTGTGCCCTCTCGTTCTGTCAGTTGCTGCCTGGAGAAAGAGACCAACCCCCACCTGACTACACCCACCTTTCAGGGAGTTGTAGAGAGTGATAAGGTCACCTCTGAGTCTCCTTTTCTCCAGGCTGAACAACCCCAGCTCCCTCAGTCGTTCCTCACAGGGTTTGTGTTCTAAGT